>VZSR01000028.1:4704484-4888665 GCA_013398615.1 Brachypodius melanocephalos | reverse complement strand
AAAAGAAAATACAAGAAAAGAAGGAAAAGGAAAAGGAAACTAAACAAAAACCCAAAGCACCCACAATAAAAAGATCTATCTGTACAGATATGAAGGATTTCAAAAAAGCTTTTTAAGAATGTTCTTTCCTGAATGTCTCCATTTGCATTAGAAATACATAGATTGGGTTGGACTGAATCATAAAGCACCTTTTGTCATTCTTTTTGTTCAGCCATGGTTAAATGCAGCAGTTGCAGGTCACACACTGTGACTCTCAAGGGAATAGAACAAGGAGACTTTCAGCACACGTGCCCATTTCTGAAAATTAGCATCCCCAGAGGAAGAAACTTTTCCTGCTTTCTGAACCGATGCCACTAATTTGTTCATAGTTCTGCGTTGTGGCCAAATAACAGAATAAGCATTTTTGAAGGTTTAAATGATGGTAAATATTTTTTGTCTGGACGTAGTGTCTTAAATAGATCTGTTACTTCATCTGAGCAAGGAGAACTCAGAAACAAGAGCATGGGAGACACAAGGAGAAAAGAGTAAGCTCAGACCAACAGAGCCGCCTATTTTTCACTCATTCATTAATTTCTTAAATTTCATGCTTTTTAAATCTGTGTTCATAATGAGGTACAGAGGCAATAATTAGGCAAATAACCTATCATCCATGATGAATTCCTACCCGTTTCTTTTCTCTGGAAATTGGAGCTTTAACATTCCCTACAGGGTGCATGAAGTTAATCTCTTCAAACCACTTCCATGCAAGAAGTTGTTGGCCGTGTTCTGTGTTTTAGGACTCAGAAAATAAGGACCACAGTGCTAAGGATATAGCTTAGCCTTTCATGATATTTATTCTATCGAAAATTCAAACAAAATTTAGATCTAAATTGCCTGCATAGGTTTTGTGTCCTGGTTTTTTGCCAGAGGGAGTAAAAGCTGGGATGTTTGGCAATAAATGGGCAAAAAATCCCGTACGCAGTGCCATACCAGATGAAAATCCTGCTGAAAGCAGGGAGGAAAAGAGTGAGGGGATTAAAAGTGCCTGTTATAGAGGGAAAATGGACCTGTCTGACAGTTCAATAGTATGCTCTGTGAAAAGCCTGGACAGCCTCTATTAGCACTGCTGATGAGATAAAGGTGGTGTTTCTCCTGAGTGCAATGGAGGCAAAAAACCTACAACTTGCTGTGCAGACTGAAAGCCTTTGTTAAACCAGGAGACAAAAACATTTACTGATATCATGGGGGAAAAAAAACCCCTCTAGATTCGCTGATGATTTGAAGAGCATTTTAGTTTTGATAAGCAGAATAAAAGGAAGTCAAAGATTTCTGAGTTTGAGGTTGAATTAAGAAAATGAACAGGGCTTTGCCAGCTTGGGGAGAGAAAAGCATAGAGACCCTCAGTAGTGTGTTGTATGCAGAAGGAAGCAATCCACAAATATCTGTTTGCTGGGGCTTTTTATAGCCTAAAGTGATCCCTAGAATTTGATATTTAATTCTGATCACAGTGTGCTTCAACAACATTACATGATCACCTTAACAAATTAACCAGAGTTTGAGCCAAAAGTAAAATATAGGCACCATTTGAATTGTCCACGCTTTGCTTTGGAGATGCAGAAATTTGTGAAAAGTAATATTTTCTTATGAAATTTTTCAGAGGCTGCTGAGGTGGTTTTTCAGGAGATAGAAACCAGAGTAAGAGACAGAAACCAGTAAAGTAAAACACGTGAGGCAGCAAAGATGGAGCAGTGCAGGAGCTGCTGTGGTGCTTTGCACACCCAAGCACCCATCAGCAGGCTGCACACTGCTGTCCCCTGCACTGAGCTACTCACACAGAGGGAAAAGGGCTTTTCCTGGGTGTGGGAAACAGCAGATCCAATGCCTGACTCACAGACACCTGCTCCTCTCTATTTTAGTTTCTCTCATAAAATTCTGAAGGGATTCATTTCCTTAGGAAGCATAAAAGCAATCATTGACAATAAGCAGGAGAATTTTCTAAGCCAAACCCCCCAATTTAATTCCTGAATCTCTCCCTCTAAGCCATCACAGATGCAGGTAAAGAACCTTTTTTGCCAGACAAACTTTGCCGTGGAATTACGCCCCTGAGGTAGAGCAAGCTTGTCAACAGAAAGTTCTTCAGGGGATTTCAGCATCCCTCAGTAAAGCCAGGACATTTCCATCACTGCTATCAGCTTGTTTAGCTGATACCATTTATTTTGTGCTGCTCAAAGAAAGAATGATAAGAAATGCTTGGGGAACAACCACACGTCTTCGGGTGAGCTGCAGGCGTTAAAGCTGCAGGTTTCTCCTGAAAGCCATCCTCAAAATGATTCCAGGTGAGTTCTGATTGTAAACTTGTGTTTTACTAACATGGGCTGAGTCATGTCAGAACCCCCCAATCCCTTTTAACCAACTGTTTCTGTTTAGATTTCATCGTGTGTTTTTGTTAAATAGTCTCAAAGGCACAACAGGCTGATAGAGAGAATAAATCAAAGTCCCTAACTCTCATTCCAGTCACAGCATTGCAGTTTTCCAGTCTTTGGGATGATTTTAGTTTGATAAAAATTAGTTTCTGAGGGCTGCATCTTATACTTTTCTTTTGAAATACAAGTGTTAGAGCAGGTAATGACCAGAAAAGGCAAATGAATGTACTTAAAGACATTTTATTCAATATGTAGTTTGATACTAAAACCATTATTTCAGCTTAAATGTAGAAAATTACTTTTTCCCAACTCTAAGCACCGTTTTTTTTCTGGAGATTTTTGTCATATGACCCTGCCTTACCAGTGAGCACGTGTTATTTGCTGTCCATTAACTGTTTGAATGGCCATCCAATGGGGTCATATATCACCTTATTTATTACATCTGCATCTGGTCAAACTGTTCCTAAAAAAATTTTAAAAATCATTTATTGGAATAATTTAGCCTTTTTTCCCAGCTCTACAAAATATCCATAAGAAGAATGTGACTTTTATTACTTCATTCCTTATTCATAAGTGTTTGTCAGGTCTGTGGATTATTGTCTGTGGACTTTTCTCAACTCTTCCAATCATTCCTTGCCATCTGGTCAACAAGGCTGGCTTCATTAGTCACACAGTCTTATTTCTATCCTTTGATATGCAATAATCATCCTCGTGGAGCCCAGACTGGGGATGTCCAAGTCAAAAGCAGAATCCATTCCAGCTCGAGTTGCCTCTCAGTAGATCTGCAGTGGACTCCCAGGAACACACAGAGTAACAAATATCTACTGATGGAAAACTTGAATAAACTGAGTTTAGAGAAACTGCCTAGAATTTACTTGGAAATGTTCTAAAATATCTTTCTTCTTCTGTTTTATGGGGGGTTTGTTGTGTTGTTTGTTTGCTTTTAACCTCCTGCACAAGGAAATGTGTCTGTTTTCCTACATGTCTTGAGTTTTTGTGCTCAGCCCACTCCTGAAAGGAGCAGCAAGACCTGCTGGTGGTCTGGAACACATCTGCTTTGCTTCTCCTGTCACATGGAGATGTGTTTGTGTCCTGGTGTGTGTTGACGTGTCCTAAGTGTACACTGGATCAGGAATTCGTTGTACTTCCCATCTGATTGACACAGCAGCTGAGGCTGTGAATGCTCATAAAACAGACATGTATTACATATTTACAAATCCACCTCTGAACACCTGTATGGAGACATTGCTTCACCTTTCTCACACAGCTCTCCACTCAAACCCTCTGGTCTCTCCTGTGGCTTCACCACTCCTGTTGGTCTCTCGTGCTGAGCACTGATGGGAGGGGAGGAAGCAGGAGCTGCCTCAGCTCTCCTGCCCAGGAAGGTCTGTCCCACTGGGCATGCAGGGCTGTGTCCTTGCTCCTGCCTTTCCTGGGCCAGCTCTGTTCATCTGCTGCTGCTTTATTGACTGCCCTGTCCATCACTCAGATGGACGATGGAGCACACATCCCTCTGGCTCAACTTACCAAAAGAAATGTCACTTTACCTTCTTCTCTGGCTGAGATTTTAAAGCATTTCCACCTAATTCTCTCTGTTAATAGACGATAATTTCTTGTTACATATCTTTTTCCTATTGAACATTTTCATTTAGCATTCACACCTGGAGGTTTCCATTTACTTTTCTAATGGCTCATTAAAAAGCGAATATCAGGGTCAAGGAAATGGTTTGGGAATACAATATGTCATGTGAGCTGGGTGTAGCTGATAATTACCATGTGTTAATGGTGAAGGGCCTGGCTGCTTTCTGAGCAACCCCAGGCAGTGGAGGAACAGCAGAGATTTCCCTCCCTGTGCTGATGCTGTCACTGAGGTGTGGGCAGGGGGCCTGGAGGTCCTGCACTGGTGGTAAAAAGCAGATTATTTGCAGGCTAGAGACTCAGGCTACAAAGTCAGGAACTATCTCTTAGTTAATTCTTCTGGAAAAAAAAAAAAAGACAAATGGCAGCAGTAGTTAGCAAATAGCAGTAAATAGTAGAGAGTAGTTAGTAAATAATGGTACTTATCACCAAAAATCTAAATGTTGTAGATATGGATGACAGAGCCTGGGTTAGAACTCTGTGCTTTTGTACTCCTCCCTTGGGTTGCTGTGCTCTCCACGGACTCTTGGATTCCAAAAGGAGGGATTCAACACTGGGATCTCTGGAAGGGAAGGGCTGGGCTGTGGGACTGCCTGAATTCAAGGATAACCTTGGAAATATCTCCTTGATGTCCTCCAGGCTGCTGAGCTTGGCAAGCACTGCCTGTGAGCCTCCTGCCAGGGCTCAGCCAGGTCTCCTGCTCTCAAACATCTGTCATCCCCCACCACCACTGGGTAGCTCTGTTCCATCCTGCATGTTGTGCCTTTTTTCATTCTGTACACCCTAAAAAGCAGAATCTTCTGCTGTTTTTATTTCATATGCCCTTGGTACACGTATAATAGCTGTTTGTTAGTTTCAGAGAGAAATATTGTTTGAAATATCACTTCAAATTAATACATTTTGTTACTCAAGAACAAATTAAAACATGCTGGGGGCCCAGTTTACTTGGGAAATAAAAGATGTCAGTGGGACAGAGCGAGGTCTAGGAGGGGATAAGAAAGAAGAGCATGAAACTGTAACAATGCAATAGATGGATTCTTGACCAGAGGCTTAACAACCAGTGGTCCAAATCCAATAAATTTTATCCACAGGGTTAGCAGAAAACTATTGCAAGTGAAAAACAATTGACTCTGCCTCAGGGCAAAAGACAAAAAAACCTCATCACACACAGAGCTTCAACAGAGGACTCCAAAGATTCTTCTGTCACAGCAGAGCTGAAGGCTTTTGATGTATCACCCAGTGCTGTAACCCCTGTCCTAATGAATTAATAATTAAAAAACTCATAATGGGAATACTGAGAGAGTTATCAGGCTACCAGAAGGATTAGGAGGAGCCTGATTAATATGATCCTGGAGACAGCCAGAGATGTTCAATGTGTGTTCATTCCCTGGGTGGTCCTTCCCATCCTCTTTCAGAGACCCCTGTTCTTGGATAACAGGACAGCCCTGGGTGGGATCTGGGTCACTGAGATCCCGGGTTCCCTGATGGCAGCAAGGTTCACCCTGACCTCAGGGAAGGTACCCAGAGGAGAGGAACACCTCCCTACAGGGAGCAGGGCATTCTAAACCACAGAATGAGCCCTCCCTCCCTCCAGCAATGCTGATCTTTTTCCCTGTGTAGGGGCTGGGGCTCTTCGGAAGAGCTTTGAGCTTGTAGGCACAATTATAACTCAGTATCATCCAGCAGAACTCATGCTTTTTGGAATGGAGGGAATTTCTCTTGGATCATCTGGCAGCAAGAGAACCCAATGTAACTTTCTCATTTATTCACTACATCCTGAAGTGGTTAATTCATTTAACTGCTTTCTGGAAATTATTGTGGCTCTTGGTGGATTTTGTTTTCATGGCTAACCTCTTATGCATCGGAATAATTTTTAATGTGGTTTCCTACTTCTGCACTTAGGTTAACACACACTTTTAAATTAAAATACAGATGCATTCAATTCCCTTGGGTGTTCACCACAGCTCTCTGCTCCACACGAAGCTCAGAGTGTGTTATTACCAGGGTGGGACAAGGGCAGTGGTCAGCCTTTAGGGGACATCTGATGTCACCCATTTGCCTCTTTTTCTTCCAGCAAGACCTTCCAGACAGCTGAGTCTCACCTCCACATCTTTCATTCCTCAAACACCACGAACTGAGGCAATTCAGTGTCACTGGAGAGGGTCTACTGAAAACTTCTGGAGGATTCATAGGATAATTAAACAGGATAACAGTTTAATAGGATAATCGTCGTGTTTATGTAAATTTGCACATTGGTCCTCTTTTCATAAGAAAACTCAAAACACACTGTGAGGTGAGATTTTCCCTCTGTCTCTCTCCTTTGCAGGACAATGCCATAAATATGACACAAGAAGCTGATTCTGCCAAAGCTAGGCATGTCCAGGGAAGCAGGAAAACTAACACAAATACTGCTCTGTAAAGAAACTCAGGGTTTGGGGTTGTTTTGTTGTTGTTACGACTTGGTTTTTTGTTTAGTTCATTTTGATTTGGTTCTTTTGTTGTTGTTGTTGGTTTGGTTTGGGTTTTTGTTTTGTTTTGGAGTCAAGTCCTGGCTTTGGTTTTTCATAACTTGGAACTGGGGAGTTATTTTCAGTGGGGCATTTTGTTTGTTAGCTCTAGAATTGACACACATTTTATATATTGCTGTGTGCAAAACTAAGAAATACGACTGCCAGAGAAGAACAAGAACAGCAGCTTAGACAAAGTTAACAGATTAACCTTCTATGGAAATGTGTAAGTTTAAACCTTGACCATGTTGATTTTATTTTATTTTATTTTATTTTATTTTATTTTATTTTATTTTATTTTATTTTATTTTATTTTATTTCTATGCTTTGTTTCATTTTCTAGTGGGGCACGAGAAAAGCTCTGGCAAGCAACTGAATCTGTACATCGAACTAGAACTACATAAAATATTAACTATATATGTTTAAGAGAACCACTAATTACATTAACAAAACTAACAAGGTATACTGTGAGGTAGCAGGCAGATGGTACCATTTATTTATCTAAATTTTATAAAATATTTCTCTAGTGTTAAAAATCCTTTCTCATTAAGGAGAGGTCAGATGGATTAAGCCAAGCTGGATGGCATGAATTCTTTTCAAGCTTGAAGGCTGAATTGATTACAGTGCATCAGTCTAAAAGAGATAATTGAATTCATTTCATTTCTTCTTTTTAAAAAATACAGATGGATACAGAAGGAAGGATATATAATCTTACCCAAATTCGGTCCTACAGTTAGAAAAAGTTTCTTGGGTTTCACAGAAATGGCCCCATTTTACAGCCAAACAGAAGATCCACTGTGTAATTTCTCATATCACATATGGTGTATACTCAGGTTGTGGAGTTGGTGTGCTTGTGCTTTTTTTATTATTTTGTTTGATATTGATACCTATTTATAAAAATGCACTTTGAAATAGGATCCAGTCATTTAGAGCAAGATGTTACTCCTAGCTCTTCAAACCCCTTAAAGCTTCAAAGAATATATTTGGCAAGTGCACACACATAAAATCAGTTCTTTTTCTGAAAAGTCCATTATCAATTCTTATTCTTTAAAGATGCTCAGGGGAAAATAACCAATTGCAGCCCACCTCTGCAATTTCACCAAAACCATTACTTCATGGACTGAATAAATGAATATGGCCACACAAAATATACCTGAAAAAAAAAGTGCCACTAAAAACCCTCTACAAAGTTTTAAGCTGAAGGAAATATAAATGCCTGAGCTATAAATGTCTACATCAGACGGTCTGGAGGAAATGCTGACAGGTCTCTATCTCCAGCGATGCTGCCAGGTGCTGTTATAATTAGTGCCCTGGAATCAAGGAATTGTTCATTTCTGCCAGCAGAGTGTAACCTTGTTAATTTTTTCAGCATTATTTCAGCACTTGGGCTACTTGAGAAGAAGAAAAAGCTTCTGATAGAGGGCTTTGGTGCTGAATAAACATCCTCAGGCCCAGATTTTGGGTTGCCTTACTCAGCAGAAAATGGAAGGAGTTAGAAGGATGTGAGCGTTTTCAGCTCGTTTACGATGTAGTTTATGAAATAAACCTATGGGCAGGCATTTAAATGAGCAAACTGCTAAAAATGGGTTCTCATTCAGCATTTCAGCTGACAGGGTGTTAGAGTCGGTAAGAAAATCACTCTTTTTCCTTTTAAAAGCAAGAGAGAAACGCATGTAGCAAAAAAACCAGCCCAAAACTGGACAAGGCAGCATTCAAAAAAGGGAAGGGCACGAGATCTCTCTTAATATGGAGATTCAGTAATGTTTTGTATGAAGATGCAATTCAGTCAATATAAAAATGCCAGAGTGTGCAGCTCTTCCATCACAGCAAGAAATGGGTTCAGTGTTCTTATCCTGCCTCTGCTAGTCTCACTCTCCTTGAAAGCTAGACCCTAATTTATCTATTAATGAAACACATGTGCAAATATTTTTGACACCTCAGGGTGTATTAGGAGGCTGAATGAGTGCTATTTGTCACTGTCCACAAACTGGGGCATACATTCTCTTTTTTAGACTTCCTGGGAAGTAAAAGGTCCAGATGGAACTGCAATATAAATGAAGAAAGACATTAGGGATGGTAGAGTTATTCTAAAATAAGAAATAATAATGTGTACTCTTGTACTTGGGGCAAAATTTTCCATATTTCCTACAGGCTGAGACACTGTTCTTAAATTAGCAATTGGCTGCCAGTGTGTCCTAAAGAAAATCAGGGAAAAACTCACCTTATAAATAATCCATAGAGGAGAGATTAGATGCATAATTATAGAGACAGATATCGGAAGAAAAGAATAAAAAGTTAAATTCGATGGTCAGACAATAGCTGCAGCTATGAAACTCTGCATCTCATCTTGATGGTTGCACACTAGCCTCCACTACTGGCATTATTAACTGTATATCATTGCTGTAAAGAACATCCTCTTTGTCTCACTGGAAGGGGATTTCTCCAAGCTGTGAGCAGCAGACAGCCTCAAGGACATTTTGTGTCCAACACTGAGCAATTCTAAACCAAGTTGTAATGTCACACGGGGCAGAGCACTTCCCTTGGCTTGGGTATAATCCCAATCAGGCTGCTCTGAGGCTGCTGTGCTAATGAAGGGTTTGAGCTCCTGCAGCTGCAAAGGCTGGAGACACCTCAGCTGGGCACTCATGGCCATCCTTGCCCCCAGACATGTCACCAGTTCCCACCTTCTGAGAGCCAGGTGGAGCAGCAGCTCTGGACATCTACATCAAAAATTCACTGCTGACACCACCAAATCAGGGATCTTGGGCACTGGGACTGGTCTGAGAGCATCAAACAGGAATTTACATTTGCATCCATTGTCCTTGGTGCTAATCTGGAACAGAAAGGGAAACACAAACTGGGAAGCTGGCTGGAACAAATTTCCTTAAGATAAAAATGTGAATACCAAGCTGATAGTTCTCCAGCTCTTGTAGCCCACAGGCAATCCTCCTGAAGTTCCAATAACTTCTTTCCACCTTTGTGCAGGTGAAATAGCTAAAATGCAACGAAGCAACACATGTTTTAGTGGAGGGAGGGGAAACTCTGCCCCACAGGCTGTGTCTGGTCACAGAACTGCCACTCTGTGAAGTTCCCAAATGCACATGTGAGCATTTACCCTGTTCACTCCTTCCTTTGTTGGTTCCCCTGGTTGGGCACTGCACGTCAGCTGTGCCTTCTCACTTAATCTGAAGTTCACTACCTACAGCTGCTGCCAATGAGCCAAACCTTCCCCAGGTCCCTCAGCTGAAACATTTCACCAATCACACCCAAACTATAAAAGAACCAGCAACAGGAGGGCCCTGCTGCTCAGTCTCCTGGATTGCTGTGGTGGAAGGAGCTTTTGTTGTCCTCTAAAGGTATTTTTGTAATTTTTTTTTTTTAATGGATTCCTGGTTTTGAGTTCAGTATGGCTGCTCTATAAATTACTCCTTCTGTAATTTTTTAAGGTTTTGTGGGATAATGCTGAAAACAAAATGAAAAGGTTGTTTTAAATTTGAAGAAAAAATGGGAGCAGTTATTGTCCTCGTTCAACTCTTTAGATTTTTAATTGCAGTTTAGAAAAGTTGTGGTGTGATTTGTGCACCCTGGAGTCTAGCCTAGCTGTCACCTGGCTGTTGAGTGGATTACAGATAGGGAATTGCAGGGCACCTTTGTGCTCATTTCTGGGTTTCTTGTCTGCCTCTAATGGTAATTCCCAGGCTGCTGGTGCTGCTTCTGTGACTGTCCCACCCCTCCCAGGGTTAGGGGTGAGGAGTAAATGTGCATTGTTGAGCTGTCCATTTGTAGGATGTACAGGGAGAGCTCCCCATATGGGTTCTGGGGAAAAGGGAGCTCATAGTGATGCCTTGAGTTTTGGCTTTTATACCTTCCAGACTCTGTTCTGCATTAGTATATAACTCTAAACATCATATAACGTGTTAGCAAGTTCTCCTCACAACTTAGTTAGACAAAACAATCCTTTCCCAGTTTGAAAACCAGAGGCATTGTAACAGCTTCAGGCCCAAAAAGAATAAACAGTGAATTGAAGAGAGCAATCTGGGAGGATGGGACTTCATGACCTGGAGCTCTCATTGGATAAGTAACCCCAATATCTAAGTGAACCAAATCTTATAAAAGTGTGAAAATGTGTAACCCATTGTCCAACTTGTGTGTGGCCATGGCCAGGCTCTTGTTCTGCCCAAGGTGTATCCTTTGAAGACCTTTTTAATCAAACCTACTTTATTCCTTATAAATAAAGGAATTTTTACATGTCTAGCCTCTGTTCTAGGTAGCCTCTCAAAGCAGCAATAGGGAGGGCTCTGGGGGTTCTGTTTTATTCAGCTTTGAAGGTGGAATTGAAGCTCCAACTTAGGAGGTAGAGAGGTGATAAAATCTTCAGAGGTTGTCACCAGGCAGTAAAACTGGTACAACTTTTGTATCTGCTTCTTTCTGGTGGAATGCTTTGCCTCATGGCTGTTCATATGAATGAAATCCATACCTGCTTAAGGAATCTGTTGGTATTTGCTTGACTCTTTTCCTTGTCTGCATATAAATCACTCAGGCGATGCTGCTGATAGATCCTGTGGCTACATTTAATAATAAAAACATGTGTTTTCTTAAGCTAATTATCTCTGCCACCCTTGAAATTCAGGTTAAGTTTCTGCTTCTGAAGTAAAACATGTTTTAAGCTGCACACATTGGGAGTGGTGGTTGTTGTCTTTTGGTTCTGTTTCTTTTGCTCATGTAGCAACATAAGGATATTTTATACCTTTGTGAGGTTAAAGTGAGTCCCATGGTGATTTTATCTAGTCAAATAGCAGGACTGTAGCTGGAAATATATACAAGTGTGCTGAGAGGCACTGAGAGAACATGATAAACAAAGCTGCCAATCTGTTGCATCTTGAAAACTTTAACAATTAAGTTGATTGGGGGATTTCCCCCCCCCCTCTTTGTCTGACAATACTCACAAGGGTTCATGATTTTTTCACTGATAAAGCTCCTGAAACTTTCTTTTCATTTTTGTGAAAATACAGGATAAAGGCACATTTAAGACAGCATTTCTCAGAACAGATGAGCTCCCAAGGGGCTCAGTTTCTTAGGGCTGGCAGATGATAAAGGAAGAAGCTGGTTTTGATGAAAGAATTTGGAGAATCTGAATGAATAATAGCAAGTAGGATGTATAGAAGCAGGAGTGTTTTTCTCTGGCTTTTGACCACGGATGAATATCTTAAAGCTTGTCATCAAGATAAGTAGTTTGAAACTGTATTAATGATTAAAGTGAAAGGAGACTGTGGGAGGCAGAAGAGGAAGAAAAGGGGAATTCATATGGTGCTGTGGGTGGCTTTTTTCTTTTCAAGAGCTTCATAAAACATAAAGGTGATAAATACAGGGTAAGGACGGAACAGTTGAAATATTCTGGTGGAAAGAAGAAAACATCTTTGACACTTAGAGAACATCCACAGAGCTGGGCTGAAGAGTAGGAGTGCACAGCACATCTGAGCAAGAGCAACAATCTACCTTAAATTGAGCCTTTAGGCATGTAAAATTGTACTGAGAATTGCGTTCCCAATATTGGGATAAATGGAGCCATGACTGAAAGAAAGCTGATAGGACAAAGCAGGTAGTGAAGGCAGCTAAGAATGGCAGCTATGAAGTAACAAGAAAGGGTAGTGGAGGCAGATAATTGGCAAGTTGGAAATGGAGAAATAAAAAAAAAATTGTCATTAATTTCTTGTCACAGGGTGGATCAGAAAGGGGAGGAGTTTTTTTTTCTTTACACTGCTTGGTATTAGTAGAACTCAAGGAAGCAACTCTGCTTTTCCACCAGTCCCTCCAGGGAGAGAACCCAGCCTGACATAAGTGATCTATTTGGTTTTCATATATCCTGTTCTCCCAGTGGACTTTCTTTGTGGAGCTGAACAAAACCAAGAGAGGAGTGAAGTGTGTTAATGTCAGGAGTATGTTGAAGGAAATATAGAGCACTGGGTTTGAGTTATTTCTGTGTTTAATTGTGTGGAAGGCAGCAGTGTATTTGGCTTATTGTAATGCTGTGGGGTTTTAATGTTGATTGTTTGTGACTTTTCTAATTTACTGTGATTTTTTTTAATCTCTTTTTTCATATTTACATTTTCCTATGTGTTGCTCCCAAAGTTCTCTTCTTTCTTACTTAGTGAAACTCTACCAGATTGTATTGGTGGTTAAACAGAGTATCATAAGACACAGATCATCTTTAACCTTATTTTCTATCCTGAAGTGCAATTTTAACAATTAACCCATTTGTACAATGGAAAGAAAGTAATGCAGCAGAAGTGACATTAAGAGGGAAAAACTGTGCTGTTATTAAAGCTGCTATAAAGGTGAAATTAATATCTTCACAAATAAATGCTTTCATCTTTTGAGCCTCCTCGTGTTGGAGTGAACCCTGAGCACTCCCATATGTCAGAAATCTTTTCATTGACTCTTTTGGGGAGCTTTTCCTTTAGCAATATGGTACAGAGGATTATCTACCAAGCATGGGTGTTTTATCTGCATGCAGTTAAACTAAAAGCATATGCTAGTGTGAAAGCCACGAGCAGTAGTTTGTTAATGATCTTTTATGGATGTGTTCAAAATAAAACCATCAAATCCTGCTATAATGGGGTCAGATTCCAGCTCTGTTTTGTATGTAAAAGGCCTGTGAGAGAGGCTTGCTGACTACATCTGAGATCTTAAACCTGGTGACAAACAAATGTTACACGTGCCCTTATGACATGAGTTTAGAGATGGCCTTGGGTTTGAGGTCAGGAGGGACTGAATATCAGCTGCTCAGGCTTTCTGCCTTGTCTATACCACAGAAATCTCACCCAGCAGTTCCTGTGGGAGGCCCATCACTTCTAGTTGAGCTGGGATGCAATGTTTAGATGGTTATGTGGATTCAAAACTTAATGTGATGAAGAACACAAACAACACTTGTTAAATTTAATGGGGAAGAGAACATACCTGGGTAACAAATGCAGCATACATTTGTTTAAATTTGACATACGATACTTCAGCCTTCAACAATCTGAAGGAGTGGTGGAGCAGCTTGCTTGCTTGAAGAGTTCTAGGTTAATAAGGCAATATTTACAGTGCTGTGCATCACCTGGGTTCAGTGCCTGTGTGGGATCTCAGAGCTGCCCCCTTTGAAGGTGATCTCTTTGTTCATGGAGGCTGCATCATCCCCAGCCTGAGCAAAACCTGCCTGGGCTTGATTGAAGGTGATGTTGTCTGTAGCTGGAGGCAGTAAAACACAGCTTTCAGCAAAGCCTCTTGTACTGCCTGCTTAAAGAGGCAGCTCTGTTGGTGCTCCAGGTGGATCAGACACTTTGCTGACTTTCCCTTCCTGTGTGGGCTGCCTTCAAGCACGATAAAGTTCAGCTCTGTGTGATTGCCCTTGATCCATTGTCAACACAATATGACTATTGACAACCCTACCATTTGACATGCTTCCAAACAAGAATTCTGGGACTTCTAATCTTTTTCGGTCTTCAAAGCTTGCCTTGGCTTATCCTGAGCAGCAAAAATCACAAAAGTCAGCAAAGTTCTATGCAAGTGGAGGCATGAAAATGTTAGCACATCCTACCTGGCATTGCTTCCTGAGAGGTGATTCTGTGTGGCACAGCTGTGTGAGGTGGACATTTTCAGTAGAGCAGTGGCACATCTGGACTTTAGGTAGGCATTGGAATCTCTAGCTGAAGCTTGCTGATGTCTCTGTATGTGACTGAGAAGTTCATGCATTTGACTATCAAAAAGGATTTGTTTAAAGATGTTTTGTCAGGGACTGCCCAGTGTTACTGTGATGGAAGGGGAGTTCAAAACACCATTGATTTTATGCAGCAGCTTTTAAACTCTCTTGATCATTAGAACTATGCTGGAGGGTCAGAAATATTTAGTTTGTTGTGTAATTCTTCACATTTGGCATCATCCATTGAAGCTATATAGCTTGCAGCCATGGTAAACTACACCTGTGAACTTGAGAAAAATATTAAATTCAAAGTGTGTTTCTGGCATGAAGGGTTGAAAAATCAGAATCAGCTAAAAAGTGAAAGGATGCTTTATAACAAGACTTCAAGTAATCTAAAATCTGGATCAAAATCTTTTCTCCAAGTGAGCTTGAGGGTATCAAACTGAAGCATGTTTAATTCTAGCTGTGAAAATGGAGTGTGAAGCCCTCAGAAAGGGAGCAGGTTCTACTGACTGGAGAATGCTACTGGAGTCCTCATATTTACAAAAGTCTTACATAGGTAATTGGTACCCCATGATAACCATTGATAAAGTGTGCCAAAAAACTGGTGTCTATATGCCACATATGTTTTTTATCTACACAGTTGTGTTATATTTCAAACTTGTAAATGAATATTTATTGAACAAGAAGAGCTTTCTGAGTGAGAGTACTCAATATTATGTGTTTGGGGTTTTTTTTTCTTACTCTCATTTCTTTTTTTACTTAGGAGGGTAGGGGGTACCACTGTTACTGCTGAGTTTGTTAATTTAATGGATGTTAGAGGCACAGTCACTCAGGCAGCAACACATAATAAACAGCAAGACTGTAATAAACACATGGCTGTGTTAAGCATACATGGAAGGAAATGTGCAAATAACAATGCTGGGGGTGTATCCCTCACAGGCTGCTGAGTTTTCTGTCTGTCTGGAGTGTAATCTATTCCAAGTGCAGCCTGAGATGTTCTTCCCCGGGTGTGAATGTCTGGGACAGCTCTCCAGCTGGTGGGAGCTGGCACTGTTCACTTGCTGGGGCAGGGATGTGCAGATTTGCTGCAGCTGAGGAGGAACACGGCTCTGCAGTTGGAATGTGCTTTTCCACATACAGGAAAAGTTGATTCTAATCCCAAGTTATGAGTTAGAGTGTGACAAAGTTTCCTGAGTGTTTAGAGTAGAATCAAATGGCTTTGTGTTCTGGTTTCAGTGAGTGCTCTGGTTCTGGGATGCTCTGGGCTGTTCCCCAGCCCTGCCGAGGTGGGGAGGGGTTGGTTGGAGGAGCTCCCCAGTGTGGAACCTTGCCTGGCTATCTCCAGGCAGAAAGCTGCTAAGCTGAGCACGATGACCAGAGTAAGAGAAATTAAATAGCCCAGTTCCTCTTAAATATTAAAAAGAAAGACAACAGAAAGCAGTTTATTTTTTTTTTGTGCTACACGCAGCTCAAAATGTATTACTTAAAGGTGTAATGAGGAGAGAGGGGTGGGGAAGGCTGTCTCCTCCCTGCAGGCAGGAGGAAGATGATTTGATGTGTGCCACTCCAGTCTCTAGACCCCCTGCAGAAAATTGATTCTCTTGGCTGCTCGCTGGTTTTCCACCTTGTCACCTTCCTTGGGTTTTCCTCTGCTGTGTTGCCAGTGGCAGCCTCCTCCCACGACTTTGGGAGCAGGAAAGGCAATAACTCTCACAATCTTTACTGACAATCCCTTGCACCTCACTTGTCAATAATGGAGGCCACCAGTTGTCTTCTGAACTGCTCAAAACTTTATTGTACACGTCTGCCGTTCATTGATGAACAGCCAAGGTGTAAATAATACTTTAAAGTATTGTTTTCACTTCACTTTTCTTGCTTCTGGTGGCTTGCATACCCTTCAGCACATATGCTAGTCCTGAGTGGTATTAGAAAGTAGTTAAATTCTTGGCTAATGGAAAACCAAAATAAATAACACACTAGTAAAATTCATCATGTTTTTCCCATAGTCCGAAGGAATCCAGCAATGTAATTCTCCAGGACCTGATTTAATGTCAGGCTGAAACTGTTTGTGCTGGGTTTTCCATGGAGTTATTGTGGCTTAACTACCCTCCATAGTCTTTGATACTGCTTGAGAGATGGGAGATAAAAAGGCTCATTAACAATGAAGGCCTTCAGGAAAGCAAAAACTTAGCATCAAATCTATAATTCTTCCTTCTGGACTTCTGATCCTAAACTAGAAGGTAATTTTTCAGGCTGAGAAATAAGGAAAAAGGTAAAAGGAAGGGGCTGAGAGGGTGTAACTTTGAAACAATGCTGAGATTCAGGTGGCACTTTGTTTAGAGATGCAGATGTAGTGAAATGGGCAACTTAGGAGTAGCTGTTGTATTCTGAACTGAGCATCATTAAATGGATTGTTCACGTGTCTGAACTATTACTTGAGCGTCGTTAAGTGGATTGTTGAGCCCTCTTTCTTTCACGGGGTTTAATGTTGTACCTTAGTGGTGAAAGGCAGTTTAAAAGCTTCATACGCAGGAATTAGAGAGCGCTGCAAGTAGAAACACTTGCAGGGTTATCACCTCCAGCATCGTGATTCAGTAGCTTCTCAATAATGTTTATTCAGCACATGTGTTCTGCATTGCAAGCAGAAGTGTTTGTGTTGTGTTTGGCTCCCAAAGCAGCGTGTTCAACACAGCCCTGCCAAGACACAGAGCCACTGAGGGGTTTGTGTCGTTTTTCTTCTTAATCTCTTCCCTCTCTTCGAAGGAAAAGTGAGTTAGCTTCTCTCACCCTTATTCACAACACCTTAAAAATGTTCATACTCACGTTTTGCTTGACATCCATTGCTGCTGCAACTACAGAAAGGGTCTCTCATGTCATCCTTTCCCCCTGTGCAAGCCACCTTTGTTGCTCTCATATCTTCCCATGTGCATTCCTGTGGTTTATTGCCTATTCCTTTACATCATTCAGAAGCATTGCCTGAGGTACCCTTTATAGGAAGGTGTTTGTGTGCTTTGGGTCTGGTTTGGGGGTCACTGCAGCCTGAACTTCAGCTCTGAGCTCAGGGAAGGCTGGGGGGGGGAAGGTGATGCTCTGGCACAAAAGTCCTGGTGAGTTAAGTACAGGAAGGCAAAAGCTAGAAATGTCCTAGGGGGATCCTGGCGTGTCCAGCTGGATTTCAGTGAACTCTCAGAAGCACTTGTGGGAGGAATAAATGGCAGCTGACTCTTTAGGATGGAAGTTGGGAAACACCTAGTATAGATACTGGCTATGGTATGTGTTTGAGGGCTGTCCAAAGAACCCTTGAGCCTTTGGTGGCTCTCTAGCACTTGAGTCCTCAGTGATTGTGTTTTACTGTCCAGCACAGAGAGGAGAAGCAAACTGAGCATCTTGCTACCATTGGAAATGCCCAGTAAACCATTTACCAGGGAGATGCAGACCCTGAGCCTCCCCTGAAAGCAGCTTTCACTTGCTGCTGTTCCCAGCATTAGAAATGCAAAGGTCTGTTCGGTGTATTTTATGCAAAACGGATTGAGATCAACATCACACTCCATTTGGCTCCCAGCAGTTGAAGAGAGGAAACACATAGAAATATAAACAAATTTATTTTTGGAGTATTTTCCAACAGGGAAAATCAAACACCTGAGGAAAGCAGTGGGTTTGGGCACTGGCCACACTTAGGATGAAAGAATTACTACATATTCCAAGCTGCAGTTTTTGCAGATTTGCAACAAGCAGTTAGACACACACAAAATCTTCAATGCCTTTGGGGTTGAAAAAGGCACAGTGCAGTTTGCTCTTAACCCATAAAGGGGCTGACACAGAGGTGTTGTCACCCAAACTTGTACACTGTAAGCTCCCTGGTTCTCTTCACAGCCAGAAAGGAGGATTTTCTGCCATGTGTTCAGCAGTAATGTACTTGCAGGAATGTCACAGTTTGGTGATAGTGAAAACCTCACAGACAATGTATTTGAAAGTGTCTGCAAATGGCTTCTGTTAATTGTTACAAGAGCTTCAAGTTCTGAAAATGGGCACTCATGATTTGCAGCCTGTGAAACTCCATGAGAAAATGGCATTTCCCTTGTAAAGAGAGCTCCTTCTCTGGGTATTTCTGCTAGATACAAGTTGTGCAGTTTGTGGGATTCTCACCACTGTTGAATGAATATGTGATACCCTAAAATCTCTGTGCTGCTGCGTGCAGAGACAAAGCTGAGCGCTCTTCTGCTCACCCATTGCTGCCAGTTGCTCCTCAGGGAGGAATTCTTTCTTTGATCTTCCTTTTCTGGCTGAGATACCTGCAGAAGTTCCTGTTGTTCTTTCCATCTCTTGCCAGGTTCAGCTCCAGCTGTGCCTTGGCATTCCTCACCTTTACTGGCTTTACCCAGTAAAGTCACAAAAGTCACCTCCCTTTTGAAAATCATCTGTCACTGAGCTTTGTCCTTTCCATTTGCTCTGCTCCCCATAGCAGGTTCTGTTTTCTTGCTGAAATGTAGATTATTTCTGATAGCCCCTGTGATAATGGTGATTTCATTTGTGCTACAACGTCTTCCAGGGACAAATGGCATTGGCCCTGTGCAAGTCCTTTCCTGAGTGCATCAGTGTGACATGTGCAGGGTGCACTGTGAATTGATGTGTGTCCTCCCTGTCCCCAAGTGCAGAGCAAACACTGACTGCAGGTGGCAGCTGCTGTTGTCTAATTTCACAGTCTGGGGGGTTTTTTTGTTGCATGACAAATTTCATCTTTGGGTTTTTATAGCTGTTAAGGGGCTTAGGTAATCAGAGGCAATTGTTGAACAAAAGTTGTTTGATTCTGATGGAAGATCCTTGGGAAAGGGGAAGTCGTGTATTATCTGTATTTGCATGAGGAGTAAAGCATGGCTGTCCCCTGCTGGCTCCATGCTCTGTGCCAGTTTCCTCTAGCCTGACAAAGTGTTGCCACATCTCAGTTTTGAGGTACAGTTTGGTCTCCCAAATTACATCCCTGACTAAACCTCCCATCTGCAGGGCAAAAATCATTCAGCAGGGAGGGAACACCTCTACTTTAAACCTCACATTAGATGCTGTCCATTCTGTCAGGTACAGGTTTAGCCATAAAGATATGTTTTGGCTCTTGTAGGACAACCAGCAGTGCTTGCTAAAAACTGCAGGGAAGTATAAAATCTTTTATTTTTCTGTTTTGCTCCCCTCAGCACTCTGTTACATCATCTCACTCCAGACCTCTGGCACATCTGGCAGATAATAGTAATGATCTTATTGCCAAATTAGGATCATGATGCTTTCTTCTTCTCTTGACTGCTTCAACTGAGCTGCCCTCTCACAGGCTGAGTGCCTTCCCACCTCCAGCTTGTCAGCACACGATGGAGCCTCCCCAGCCAATCCCTTTAACACAAAACAATCTTTGCAAATGGGACCTGTGGATTATTTTCACAGTGAAAATCATTAGCAAGGATAATTAACTAAGACTGCGGTGATGAATAGCGCTGCACTAGTGATCAGCGTAATAAAGAACAGAAGCCACTAATTACAGACAGCAAGCCTTGAAGCCAATGAGAAATTTAATTTGACGTTGCTGCGCAGACTCCACACAGGCTAATGTAACTTTGCAATTATCATCATACAGTCTGGCCACAGATGATGCTGCTGGGAGCATTCCAGGAACAGGGATGGGTGTCCACCAGAATAAAAGGGTCTGTGAGCTGTCAATCACAGCATCTTGAGAGAACAGGTTAAAACTCCTGTATCTGACCAGGTGCTTGGCTTTTGTGGCCCACAAAAGGGGGCAGGACTTGGATCCATTTCCATGAGCTCCAAAGGTCTCAGTATCTCTGTGCTGCTTTTAAAGCAGCACCCTGATGCTGTCAGAGATGCCAGATGCACACTTTCTGTTTAAAGGCATCCCAAACCATCTGGTTCACTGTGCCAAGCACTCTCTTCACTTGCCTTGTGCCACAGTCCAGCACATTAAAATGATCCTGGGCAATTCAAAGTGATGGGAACCAAGCTCATTATCCCCATGTGCAAATGCAGCAGGCTGTGTTTGACACTGTGACTGTGACACAGCCTTCAGCTGCAGCCAGGGGTTGTGTTTCAGACCTTAGAAGAGGCCACATGAATTAAACCTGTGTGTTAGTCACCAAAGCAATGGGCTGCTCCCTCAAATTAAGGCAAACCACATCTCCTGTCATCTCTCCAGCCTTCCTTTCATAGGCACTTGAGCAACACTCTGGGAAAAGGAGGAAGCAATGGGGGTTGCTAGTTTTGCATCTGTTTGATCATGGGGTTTGGAAGCTTTTTTTAAAGCCCCCTGCACATTCTTTTATTCCAGAATGCAGTGATTATGAATGGTGCCCTGAAAATATGTTCTGTCTTGTGTACAGATTAGCTCTGCTTCGGGAGCTGCAGGATTTTGGAGCTCCATGAGCTGAGTGGAGCTGGAATAAGCAGGATTTTCAATAGCATGGCTGGTTTTTGACAGGAGTATTGATTGCTCTGCTGTGAGGTCCTCTGGTAAGGTAAAAATATCTAAAAGGAGATGGGAAGAATAAAATAATCCTCAAAGCACTTAAAGGCTGGATAAAAAGAGGTGGGTAACAGTGTTCTCCATGTCCAGTCTGTAATGGTTGAGCATTAATATGTTTGTTACACAGATTGGAGGAAAGCTGTGTATCTGAAAGGTGGTGGGAGAGTCATTTTGAATAGCCAAGAGTTCACAAGGATTTTTGATGAGCCTTTTGAAATAGGGTAGACAAGTGCCTGCCAGCAGTTGTGTGGGTTAAAATGTGGGTTACCTCCTTACCTTGAGGTAAAGGAAGGGACTCTGTGGATTTGAGGCCCCTTGTAGGTCTATTTTGTATATTTTCCTGTTATTATTGCTCACATGAGCAATAACCCTTTTTGCACCTGTTATGTAAAGCTCCAGCATGTTTCAGGATTTCAATGTCTGCATTCTCTAAATTTGCCAGAGATAACCATAACCCCAAAGCAGGGTTTGGGGGGAGGGGGAGGTATCTGGAAGCGCAGACTGAAGCAAAACTGGGGTAAATTAGATTAAAAGGAAAACCTGTGAGAGCTTACCCAGCCAAATGGGTGTGGGGAGTTGAGCTGAGTTGTGGCCAGGTGCTGTGTGACCCTTGTGCTGCTTCTGTTTGCACTGAGCATTTGGATTTTATGCACTCCAGTGCAGGGACTGGTAGCTGGGGCTCAGGAGCTGTTTATTGCTGTGTGGGGTTTTTCAGAGCTGTGTACAGAGGAGCTCAACCTGTGATGGCCTCTGTGTGAGCCTGAGGATCAGATAGAAACCCAGGGTCAAGGCAGTGCCTCACCACTTGTGTTTGCTCCCTTATTTAATCCATATCAACAGTCCTGACCAAATGGGCACGGTGAAGGGAGCAGTGCAGTGTTTGCATAACTCATCCCTTTCAGCAGGATCCCCTTGGGCTGGCTGTGAACACATAAAAATTCCCACAATCTTCACCTTTTTGTTAATCTGAAAACACTGTTTCTACAGGATCCTGCTGGCACTGACACTTTTTGAAAGGCAGTTTTGGGAATGAGTCTATAGGAGAAATAAAAAATAGAAGGCTAATGTTGATCTCCATCTAAAAACTGATAATTCAATTAACTCCCAGGGTTCATTTGAATGGGAAAGGATTAGTGTGGCTAGTCAAGAAAAGGTACAGACTGATTAAACTATTACCACGGCCATCATGTGGTATTAAGGTAACGATACAAATGAGTTTAGCCCTCATTAGAGCACGAGGAGAGCAAAAGGTTGTGGTCTACTTGTGTGGAGATGTATCATGATCAAAGGGAGAGCTGCAGAGTGAAAGTAGGTTAGTCCTCTGCTCAGGCTCAGGTGTCTCTGCAGGGTTTGTACTTAACGCTGTCACTTAGGGGCATTTGTCACTTGTGCACTAAGAGAGCTACAGGTGAGGCTTTGAGAAGTGACAATGCCATAATGATAACAGAGAAGGGATTGTGGCTCCTGTTTTGTTGCTAATAATGGTATAAAAATAAATAATTGCAGGCTGAAATGTCTCTTTTGTCGGTGAAAATTTGCGTGAGTTTTACTTTTTCCTTGTGTGTTGCTATATGGAGGAGGGAACTGAGATCTCTTTCAATACTCAATTTATCTAGAAGAGGTAATTAGGCTCACTCAGCTAAAAATAATCCTCCTTTCAGAAACTTGTTTTGAGATATTTAACGTTGCTGGAATGAGCTGGATTAATTGTAGCAAATTGTCAATCAAGTTGTTTCTCTGAAGCAAAAATAACCTGCAGACTTCAGTCACTTCTGTTCTTTTTCAATACCTGTCTTTCAAACATGAATGATAGTGAAATATGTGGTCTTAGATGAAGAAATCTAGATATTTCTGCCTGTAGAGGAAAAGGCCAGAGAAGGTGTTTAGTGTGGATGATGGCAAAGGCATTGACCTGGGAACTTCTGAACTAACACATGCAGAAAAGCATCAGAAGTTCCAATTTGATTACATTGGCAAAGTTGCATTATGTAGAAAGAAATGCAAGGTAAGATTTTAAGTTTATATCTTCCTTTATGCTTAATAGTATCCATTACCAAATAAAATGCATATCCCAATATAATCCTAGCAGAAGGGCACAGGTTATAACAGAGCAGAGATGAAGTTCACCAAAGGTGCACTTTGCAATAAATTTTCTAATGTATTTATGAAAGAAGAAAATGCCTAAATTTACCCCAAAGCCAGATATGCTCTGGCTAAATCTTACTTTTCATTATGTCTTAGAGAAACAGGTAGTCCTTCCTCAAGAAACATGCACCAGAGATATTTTCCACAAGGAAATATGTGGATGCTACCTTGCTAATACAGATGGATGAAAACAACGTAGCCTGGTTTAAAAATAAATAGGAAAATACATTCATGCAAGGCGAGGATATTGTGTTTGAATGGACCAATCTGTGCTCACAAAATACTTTTAGCAGCACCCTTCAACCCCTGAGAGTGGAATGTAGGCGGGCAGCAAGTATAAATACAATTGTGTCAATCACCTTTATTATCAGAACGTCATTTGAGATAATTCGCTCAGGAAGATGTGGAAGAATTCCTGATGTTCAAATATGAAATGGTTTCAAATAACACATCTGTGAAAGTTCTAGGTTTTCAGCTATACCAGGCATCTGCTGTTGTCTTGGAAAAACCCCCACGGAGCATAATGGGAAGTATATGAAATCAAGTATTATTTTTCCCTGACACCTTCTTATTTAACAAAAAGTGTTTCACTAAATTCAGCCAAAAAGATAATTGAATTGCTGTATCTCTGGAGAAATCCACATCGATTCAAAGAAAATCTAGACTACGGTTTTCTTTTTAACTTTCTCTGTTTCCTTAGGAAAAAAAAAAAACCAAACTTTTAGAAGTGGGAAATATTGTGGGGTTTGTGCTCTGGGTTTAAATTGCAATTAGATTCCAGCTGGAGACTGCAAAACACGGCAGAACCCTTACAGGGAGAGTAGTTGCCTCGGCTTCTATTTTGAGACTCCTTAGCAGTATCACCTTGTCACAACAGCTGTTCTGAGAGCTGGGATTGGTGTGAATTCCTCCTGCACTGCCTGGAAAGCTTTAAAGCTGTAATCCATTTTTTTTTTCGGTTCATTTTGGGTTCAGGTACCGCTAGCAGCGATCTTCGTGTTCGGCAAAGGAGCGAGATGCGAAGATTGCAGAGCAGGAATTCAGGAACTTATGCAAACTGCTCTCGGTTGGAAGCATCAACTGGGACTTTAATGCAAAAGCACCAGGTAGAGAGGAGATCAGTTGCTAAATTTGCCAGAATAAACGCTAAGAGGGACAGAGCTGCTGCCAAGCTGCTCCTCTTGCAGACTGGCTGAGCTGGCAGAAGGTCTGAGTAAACAAGAAGCAATCCAGCACCTGTATCTCTTCTGGGATTTGTTAATCCATGATCCCCGTTGGCAGCAGTCTCTTGAAGCTACCAGGCCTTTAGCTGTGCTCTTGGAAAAATGATATCCTCAGTTACAGAACAGAAAGCCACGAGAATGGCTGGGCTAAAGAGGTAGAAAAGGTTTATTTTGAAACTGAAGTGACTGGCGTGGTGAATAACAGGGGCATTCGAGATGATTTTTCTAATAGTGTTGCCTAAAAACTTCTGCCACTGTTGGCTGGTCCTTGCTCTCACTTTGCCGTTTGGTTGGCCTAACCAGGGAATATTTTGATACAAGGATGGGTCTCCAGGGTGTTCTTTCAGGTGGCAATTTTAACCATGACCTTTAGAGGCTTCCTTAATTTCACAGGTGAAAGCTTAAAATCCAGCAGAAATATTTTTAGTGTCCTTATTGGGATAAGTCTGCCCAGTCATGGAGATCCTTGAGGAGACTGGGTCGAGTGTTGGATGAATTTTGGGAAAGCTCTCCTGTCCTCTGCCCCTCAGTGCTGGCTCAGGGGGCAAGAGGGGACAGCAGCTGCCAAGGGCCAAGGATGGCTGTGAACTGCTCAGCTCCTGGGTGAAGCCATGAGTGAGAGCCCCAGAGGGAGGCTTTCCAGGGAAACAGAAGATTTTAAAAGATGGTAATCCTAGCTCAAAAAGGTGATGGTAGAAAATCCACACATCAGTTGCAGATTCTTTTGCTTCTGAAGATGCCTGATTTCCAGGCACCTCTTTCTGAAGGTGTGGACAGACATTTCCCTGCTCAGAGAGGGTGGATGTCTGTTGTGAATCCAAGTTTCCTGCTCTGAGCATCCCTCCTAAGGCCTCTCAGCAGCCTCACAACAGGCAGCAGGCTGCCTTGGGACATTCATGCCATGATTAATTCACTCAGCACTGCAGCCTGCCTGGTGCAGGGTTCAGATGAAATACCAGTGTGAGTCTAAGAGGAAAGGGAACACGCTTTCATCCTGCTTGCCAGCCTTGGCATCAATTGTTTGATTCCTGTAAATATTTGCAGATTTGATGGGACAAATCCCCTGCGTCCTGGTACCCACACACCTTTTATCCATTTCTCTGAAAGCCACGTCTCAGTATCCCACAAAAACCCTGCTTGGGAAGGAGAGAATGTCATTGCATTACTGATGCAGTAAATCCCAGAGTCACCAACTTTATAAGGAGGTAAGGATTTCATTTATTGCTACCTGACACAGGGGCAAACAGAGAATCAGAGATAGATCTGAGGTGTAGCCTGTGTTTGTTTTCACCTCAGACTTTTCTTTGGCAGCTCTGTGGCACCAGCCAAGTCAGTGCAGCCTGTGATTTCAAACATTGGTTGTGCCTGTGTGTGTATCCAAGCCTGGCTTTGGAGAACAGCTAGGTAACACTGTTCAGAGCATGTAAATGTCCATTATTGTAATGAGCAGAAACTGCTGGATTTGTTATCATTAACATATTGCTGTAAGAGCAAAGCAGTCTGAGCAGAAGGACAACCTGTTTCTGAAAAATGGGACGGAACAGTTGTGGTCAGAGTGAAAACAGATTTCCATCTTTGGTGTTTTGCAAGTTATTTATTTTTCAAAGATTTCCTCTCCTCAAGCTATTATTAGGGAACTAAACTTTTCCAAACATCCTAGCAGGGGTAAGCATTGAAAGTAATTCTAAAGGGAAACCCTTTGTGAGCTGAAAGAGATCCAGTCCAACAGCATTATTTCTATTTATGAGCAAAAACCAGGTTCATAATCTCTTTCTGCAGACCTGTGAGGGTCTCTGGGACTCCTCTCATCACTGCACAGGACCAGCTGGTTGCGGTGCAATTTTTGAAGCTGAAATGTGGTTTCATCTGTGGGGGCAGGTGCCAGAGATCCCCTTGGCCACCCCTGGACATCCATCAGGGCTCTCTGCCCATGGGACCTGCTCTGCTCCCCAATGCTGGCAGGGATGCAGGCACTCAAAAGCTGGGCTGGAAAAGGAACGTGCTGCCACAGGTTCCCTCCAGCCCTTCCCTCAGTTTTTCCTGCTTAAACCTGGTAATGTGGAAGGTTGAAAGGCAAATGCTTTGAAAAGGCACATCTATGGACCATGGTCCCTGCTGGAAGCACAGGGCAACAGGAAAATGGTGACAAAGCAAATTAAAGCCAGTGCTGGGATCATCTTTTGGTGTGTAGAGCTCACACCTACAGTAGAGAGCTTTGATACCAAGGGAAGCTGCTCCTTTCAAAGTATGAGCTTAAAGCAGAAAGGATCTTGCATCCCCTGTATTAATATTCCAGTTAGTGCTGGGTCTCTGTAGCTTAGTTTGGCAAATCATTTATCTTTTCTCATTAGTGATTAAGTGTATCTGTGCAAGTATTTTTCTCTGTAGCTTTTGTGGGATTTTTCTTCCCCTCTGCACCAAAATACTTCCCTTTTTTTTCTCCCTAGAGAACAAAGAAAATAGATTTTCTGACCATATGGCTGTTGCAAAGTGGTTTCCCTGGCAACTGTAACCTACAGAACTTCTTAAAACTTTTTTCTTCTGTGGATATCTTTTTTTTTTCTTTTTTTTTACTGGTTTGATTTCAGAATCTTCTCATCTTCCCCAAAATCATTACAGCAGGTGGAACAGAGGTTAACCATGAAGGCCCTGGAGTGTCTTAGAAGGTGGGGATTCAGATTTGTTCAAGTCCTTTCAGCTCTGCAGATGTTTGGGCTCGATCTGTAGAGCATTTAATAAATTCCTCTTGGAATTGGTGTGGCATTCTTTACATAAACACTACTGAAAGGTGTCCAGTATGGCTTAGGAAAGAAAAAAAAATCAAAGATAGCTTGAAAGATGAAAAGAGAAGCCAAGGGAGCTTCACAGAGCCACGAGCATCCTCTGTTGGGTAAGGAGTTGGCTGGGTCCTGCTCTGTTTGGTACCAGACCTGGGAGCAGCCTGTGCTCCCTCCCCACCAGCTCTGCGGGCTCTGCACCTGTGTGGAGGAAAAAAACCAAAAACAGGGAAAATAAAGCAGCTCTGTCACCTCTTCTTGTTAGGCACGGCTCTACCTCTGGAGCAAACACAGAGCAGCTGCCCTTCCCCTTCTCCTGAAGGGCAAAAAATGGCAAATGTCATTTTCTGTGCACTTGGACTTTCTTTTGGTTTCAGTGGCAAATCAAAAATCTGCTCCTAACTCATGTGCAAGAGACGATTTCTCTCGATAAATACAACCTTGTCCTAAGCACCCCTGTGCACACAGGCAGCCTCCCTGCTTTCAAACACTTCCTGGGAGCAGCAGTTTCCACCTATTTCTTCTGTGGTTTTAGAATTTGCTGTATTTTCACCTAGACAAGAATAGCAAAGATCGTTCAGGACTCCTGTCCCAGAGAATTCAAATTACAAAATCAGATTATAGGCAACTTGGAGAAACAAAAGTAAAGAACAATAATTTGGAAACCACCTGAACTAATCAGTAAACTGTTGAAAACCTATGAGTAGTTTCATTAAAATATTAATTTTTTTTCAATTTTGTATTGTCTTTGAGTGGAAGAAATAAAACAAACAACAACAACAACAAAAAGATAATCCAGAAAGCCCTGCTGTAAACAAACCCCCCAGGTTCTCATCATTAACCAGTAAAACACACAGGACAGCAGATGCTGGATTTGAATTTTTCCAGGGTAATATATGTATTCAGTGTCCCCAAGAATAAGATCTTAAAGTGCATTTTCTACAGCCAGCTAAATAATTCATCCTCAAACCCTCTGTTTTACAGAGTGTTAGAAGGGAAAACACAAAAGAATGCTGAAATAAAGTCATGATATGCTACTAAAGTAGGGAAAACATTTTAAGAATAACCAAAGTCAGTGTTTAGAGGAATTATACAGGAATAGGAATCACTGCTTCAATGTTTAACCCTTTCTATCTTCTGCTCAGAGTGCTGTTGGGAACAACAGAAGATTTGTGGTGAAAAACCTTTAAAGCACTCATGCAAAGGCATTTAGGGATGGAGTTTGTTATATTGTGAGGATATTTGCTCAGCTATTAGGGGAGCCTTTCTCTTTCAGTAAAATGTTGTTCCTTTGGGAGCCTGGACCAGTTTTTACTGTTGTTCTATTCTTTTGGGATGTTATCCCTTTACCTCTTTCTTAGGTTGTAGCCATCCAGTCTTTTCTGATCCATCTGTGGGTGATGATTTCCATCTTTCTTCCCATGGCCATGGATACAGAATTCAGAACTAGCTCTGCCTCTCTACCCTGCTGTTCCTTTGTATCCTGTCCCTCCAGGTGCCAGATGCAGTTGTCAGCCCACCTCTGGCTGCTGAGCTGATGTAGATTGCTGCTGTTCTGGAGGAAGAGACTAACTGGAGTGTCCCAAGAGCTGTAAAGGAGCAGCCATTTGATTTAACTTGAATTATTTACCATGGAAAAATCTAATCTCGGGGTAGAGTTTAATATTGGATTGACTTTCAGCCAACATAAGAAACCACCTGCAGAGACACCAAGAAGAGGATCCTGTCAGCCCATATGTTTTTACAAGATGCACCTCACTGTGCGCTCAAGGAGTGAATTAATTATTCAGGCATCTTCAAACACAACACCAGGCAGCTTTACAGAGGAGTGAAACTTCTGGACAAGACTTTGGCAATTATCTGTGGGTGACAACTGGGTCAGAGCAGGGACTGGCTGGAATCCTTGGTAGCCTGAAAATTCCCGGTGCTGTAGGGTGGCTGTGGGATGAGTGAGCAGCTGGCCACAGGAGATGAGCTGAGGGTGGGAAAGGCACTGGTTGTGCTCAGATCTTTTGCCATTTCTCTCCAGAGAAAGGCAAGATGAGAGTGGCTGAATATCAAGGAGAAAGCAGCGTTTTTTTCAGAGCATTTTTGTGTTTATAATGTATGTGACCATTGTTTCTTGCATTCTTGTCAATTAGGGTTTGTTTTTTTAATCAGGATAGCTTGAGAGCAATTATTTGTTTGTCTGTTAGTGGCTCCTAGGTGAGATTCACAAACAGTAAAATATTTGATGTCAAATTATTTAGGACCAAGAAAGTAAAATCTAAGCTACTTTCAGGAGCTGTCAGGATGGTTAAATAATGTACTCAACAGAAATTGTCTAGAAAAAAGGGCTGAGGTGTGAGTCTGGAGACTTTGCTTGCTTATGGCAAGTTACAAAGGGACTTTTGGAGAAGACAGTATTTCTCACCTCTAGAGGTGTTCTTATGAAGAAAGGTGACAAATATGTTGTAACTTAAACCATTTCAAGGGTGCATTTAGACATTCTGCAGAAAGAACAGGTTAGATATTTGATACCAAATTCTTCTTGACTGCTTAGTGCTGGCTGTACAGCACATATTTTTCTTATTAATTCAAAGTATTTTCTGGAGTAAATACATTTTCAGCTTCCAGTAGTACACGCTCATCTCAGGTACCCAATTGCTGTATTGAACGTCTCATTTTGCATGTTTTCTTGTATTTGATAAACAATGTCTTACTCTATTTTGCTGTTACTTGTAGGGTCTGACCTGGATCAGCGTTTGGCCACACATGATTGCTGGTGCTTGTGTGATATTTGTGTTCTCTGCCAGCCACTGCTTGCCAGAGGCTGCCAGGGCAGAGGGTGCCTGCAGAGTCTGACACCTGCCTGTGACCTTCCTTGCTGTGCCCACTGTGGTTTGCATCCTTTTTCATGGCAAAAGGGCACATCCAGAATTAGCACTGAAATACCCAGCACCGGTGGGCCCCTGGCTGAGGGGGTTTGATTGTGCCAGTGCCCCGTGGCTGAAGGAGCTGCCCTGGCTGAGTTGGAAGGTCCTTGCAGGTGTGGTAGAGAGGTCCCTGTCCCTGCTGACACAGTCCAGGAGGGAGATGCAGCACTCAGGACAGTGATGCTGCCCACCAGAGATAACTGCCTGCTACAGAGGTGTGGTTCAGTTTCCACATATCCTGCAAGATAGGCAAGTCATGAAGGGTTTGGCAGATGTAGGGCAGGATCCTCACATGGCAGCAGCTCCAGTCTCTCTCCTTTTTGTTACCCCATAAGAACTATTCCTGACATCTCTAACCAGCAATATTTGTGAGATACCTCAAAGGTTCCCAGTGAAAGGATTCCAGGCGTTCTTGACACCCCCGTCCATGTACATTCACTTGCTGCTTTCACAAAAATTTGTATTTCATTATAATGCAAATAACAAGCTCCTTCACATATTCATCTCTTCCCACTCACACTTCCTTTTTCCGCTGTCAATGACTTCTTTTATCTGTCTGGGTTTTTTTCAATTGAATTTTGATGCTCTGATAAAGAGCATCAAAGGTCTAGTAATGTGTCAGTGTGTGATTATGATGTCAAATTATGATTTTTTTTTAGAGTAAATCTGTAGTAATGGAACTTTTCTGAAACCTATAACATATTCCATAGCTTTAAAAACTTAAGTGCTTTACTTAAGTGCTTTTAACACTTTCTATTTGAATTTTTTTTTTTAAATAATGTGTATATAAGCATGGAAATATTCCTGTGATAAAGTAGCTGAATATTTAAGAATTCCAATAAGGCTTTCCATGTTACCACAATGAAATAGGTCTGAACCTGTAACAGGAGCACTGTCAAGGTTTGGATTGCTGCCCAGGTAGCACAGAGTTCTCTTGTGGGTACAAGTGGAAGCAAACTCTTTCTTGTCTTTCCTCTCTATCCATTTCCCACTGTGTTTGGTGAAGGGTGCTGTAACATGGGACCTGCATAATCAGGAAAGAAATCTTTACCTCTTAAGGGATGATTATTTGGGAGCAAACAAAGTGCTCAGATTCAGGCTAAATTCACTGTATCTCTAGGAAAAAGTCCTCTTTGAGTGAAGTCACACGCTCACTTCCAGTTAGATTCTTTGTTCTACTTGTAGTACTTTTATTATGGATCTGATCAGGAAATTATGAACACAAGCTTCAGTTTGGAAGCAGGAACAAAACCACCCCAGATAATCTGAGATCCAAAGTTTCTGGAGGGAGGTTAAGATGGCATTTCAGCAGACTTGGTCTTCAGGATTGAGGAAGTTAAAACACAGGATAAAAAAAAGAAAAGGTATTTTCTACTGAGTTTCTTGCACCATCATTTTTGTGGAATCAGTTTTCAGCAATATCCATTCCTTTCAGCTTTGTGCTCAGGGATTAAGTCAATATTAAGAATATGGTGACTCTATCAGAGATAAGCTGTTGTATTTAACTGTGATGGTGCAATCAAGCTTTTCCAAAAAAATTGTAAATGGCCCTTGACTAAATGAGGCTTATTCAACTGGATGAAATTTAATTTTTGTGTCAGTTGGCAGGATATTAACAAGCTTGAAGCCTTTTCTAATTCAGCAACTTTTGGCAGAGGAGTGCTGCTCAAAAGAGGGATTAAGTGCTCCAGCTTGTGCATATGATGCTGAAGGGAAGAGTTTTACCCCAGGGCAGTTCAGTAGCTTGTAAACCTCCTTGTAGGAGAGCTGGGGGGGACACTGACCCTCTCTCTGCTGATCAACACTGAATTATTTGGGGCAAATGTTTTTACTACAGACAAGTTAAAATGCTCCATTATGCTTTAGTGAGTGAAGGAATGTCCCTGGCTGGAGTAAGAGCAGGAAATGTTTGTAATGTTTGTTCCCTGAGTGCATCGCAGGCAGATCCCACTTGTCACAGGGATTCCCATGGGCTGGTCCTGGAATTCTGTCAGTGACACAGAGCCACCTGTGCAGGAAAAACCTGGGATCCTGTGGCACAACTAAGTACCTTGATTCACCCAGATTGAGATGGAAGCCTCTTACACCAACATTAAGCCTCTTTTTTTTTTTTCTTTTTTTTTTTTTTCTCTACAGGTAGTGGTTAAAATAAGTAATGCCAAGCTGTGGCAAGTTGGACCACAGCACCAGAAGACTTTCTATTATTCAACTTTTCTTTTTTTTTGGCTACATGAAGCACCTTGATTCTAGTATAATTAATTCTATTTTTCCACTGTCCTTTACTCCTACAGCTGTTTGGCATCACAACAATCTAAAACATAATCTCTGTATTTAGGTTTTGTTCTGTGGTAAGTTTAAAGTGTGACTTGAAAACAGGATGAAAAGCTGAGAGGTGTAATACAAGGTGGAATTAAGGAAAGATGAATAATAAGAATGATTTCCTATCTCATCATCCACTTTATTATCTGCCAGCCTCTTTGTCAGTTTGTCACCAGAGATGATGCTTTCTCCTCTTCTTCTCGCTCTCATATTTAAATTGATCAATATTTGTATTGTGCTCACTGGCACCATCTTATCACTTGTACATTTGTGGAAGTTCCATTTCTGTAGATTGATCCTTACTCTGCTCTCAAGAGCAGGTATAAGTTGTTGTGCCTGCCAAGGCTGACCTTTAGGGTAATTTAAATATCATTTCTGAGCACTGGAAGCAGGAGGTGTTTGGGTGTTTGCACATTTTGGAGAGATGCCGGTGTCCCACTGTGGCAGAGGCAGTGGAAAAGGGTGCAGAAGGGCTGGAAAAACCTCTTGTACAGGAAATCAGAGCCTCCCCTCCACACCATCCTTTGTTTTCAGCATGCAGATGGTATTTATTCTGATTGAAAGCTTCCCATGAGAAATAAACCCACGATGCCTGACCAGCCCTGTCAATCCTCCTTGCTGTTTCCTTCTCCACCTTGTGTTCTGCCTCACTCTTCACTGCTGTGTGGTGTTTTTTCCCCACTGTGCAATGCATTAGAAGCTGTGCACAGGCTGTGATATTCAGTTTGTACTAACTTTTCCCCTTCATTTTATATGGCAACCTTTTATTGATTGTGGAGTTTGTCACACGGTCCTGCTATGTTAGGTCAATTAAATTTTTGTGGTTGCCTTTGCAGGCTGAGGACCTCACTTTTAACATGGTGTTTGGAATACAACTTATCTAAAAATGTAGATTACACTTAGTTTAATCCAGGACCATTGAGGAAATAACAATCTGTTCTGTGAGATGCATTTTTTTTTAACTTATGGATTTCTTTTACTCCAGTGTCCCCTGTGTTTTTCCTACTGACAGAATTCAGAAATACCTCCAAAAAAATGAAAATGAGTGAGATGCATTCTCTCCCCATTTTGCTTGTTCCAGCAAACATTCACTTAGCTGAGTTAACGAAGAGCTCAGCACCACACAAGGCTTGTTTATGTTGTTGTGGGCTGTCTGTGTAATCACTTCCAGAGCCAACAGAAACCTAAAGGAAAAAAAAAAATTGCCAAGCTGCAGCTGGAGGACTGCAAACAATCCACGGCATTTGGTGAAAGTTTAAATTAACATATGTTACAGCAGACAACAAGCAAACAGCTGGGGAATATGACAGCTGTTATCCATAAATAACGTGGTGTTATCAGCACCTATATTTATATGGAATTTTACTGGGTGAAGATGCAAATCAGTGTTTCATTGCTTTAACAACGTGACTGCACTGTGGGAAGAGCCCTGGCTGTCTCCAGTGTGCTGCACAATCAGCCTCAGATCCTCCCAAGCTGCCACCTGAAACCCAAGGTCTGGGCTCTTGAGCACTGAAGAGTTTCCAGATTTTCAGAAAGGGATGTAAAAGGGCTGAAATTATATTTTTGTTCATCAGCATTTGCTTTGTTGGGCTCCAGATTGATGAGTGGTTGGTGTTTGGTTTTGGTGTTTGTATTGCCTCCTAAAATTGAGTATTTCACTCTTTAGACAGAATATTTTCTAGTTATTGCATCTTAATTTTTGTGATTCTTTCTCCCTCATGCAGAAAGATACAAACTTGGCAACGGTGTTTAAAATATCTGTTAAGTATACAAGAGAGAACTCACTCCTGACATAATTCTGTTAGCCAGGTGGGAAAAGAGGCTTCTCTGTGCTTCAGAATTGAATCTCTCCTGTTCAGAGTTTGTTAAAATAATCACAAGATAGAAGAGTTACAGAGCTGTAATAAATGAGCTTAACTGTAGATTCTGGATGGTTGCTGAATGTTATCTGGTTTTATGGTCAACATTAATACAAAGGTTTCGTGCTAACTTCTTCCAAGTTTTCTAGCTAACATCTGTTCACTTAAAAAAAAATCTCCTGGGCACCTATATGAATTATGATTGGTGTTTTCCAAAGGTGATCAGACCTGTACAAATAGTTCAAAGAAAACTTCTGCCTCATCACTTGTCCACCTGGGTGTTTTTCATTAGAGAAATGGAGAGAAATGTGGCTTTTGCCATCTGAAGGGAATTGGCCATCTTGCTCAGGAAAATAGTAGTTTCTTTGTAAAACTAGATAGTAATTTAGGTATTTTATGTACAAAGGCTCCTATTGGCAACTGCTAATGCTAAGGAAAATATTCACAGGGAGTGTGTGGTGCGTAAAAGCAAACAGATGAATGAAAAATGGTCTTTTTGTCATCAGCACACTTGGCATATTGCTTTTAAATAGCTCTAATACAGATAGAAGATACATTAAGAAAGCTATTTAATTCAGGCACTTTGCCAAGAACAGGCAATGATGTTGTTTACAGTTTATTAATACTGAATAGGGTGAAATTATATTCAATTTTAGTATCTGGAGAAAACATGGCTTACTGAAAGGTCAGACAATTGAAAGGCTGCCCAGATTGTACAAAATGCAGGAGCTGAGGGTGTGATGTGGAGAAGCACAGGGAAAGCATCAGAAGAGACTCAAACAGAAAGAAAGCTGAAATCTGAAATGTTCATCCTCTCTAATTGCTGTATCACATTCCTTGCAATGCAAATCATTATCCATGCTGACTCTCTTTAAGCTGAGCAAAAGCGGTGTGAGAGTAAGCAGAAGCTGGAAAAAAAAAAATAATTGCAACTCTGGGCTGAAAATTGGTGTACCTGACCCAAAACTACTTCCAGGCAATTTGCCATGCCTGGCTTTAGGAGAAGTGAGGATCCATTTAAAGCAACCAATTCACAGCAGCAATGACAGAGATTTGCAAAGCTCCACCAAGTTGCCACAGTTACTGGGGAGGAACAAATTGGGTCATTTGTCATTGAAGAGAGTTGGGTTGGGTTTTTTTTCCCTCCTTGTGATATTTCTTTTCCCTGCACCCTGTGTTGTGAAAACCTGTTACCATCCATCCTCACAGTGTTCAGATGTGCCCTGGAAAAGCTGGCAGGTTGTGGGTCTGTCTGGGATACAAAACATTCAGAATAATCCATCACTTCTCCCTTGGTTTTGGTATTTGATTTTTTTTCCCCCTTTAAGTTGTCCTTTGGTGTCCTGGTAGCTAAGGGTGATAAACTCCAGTTAAATAACATCATTTAGTGGCAGAGAAGGATCCCCATGCTGCTTTGTCCTAGAGAATGAAAAAAAAACCCAAAAAATCCTTCAACTGGATGATTTCTGAGGGAAGTACAGGAAGATGGCACACAACCCACTGTGTTGTAAGCAATCTCCATCTGGGGAAAAAAAAGAATTGCGTGAAGAGTGCGAAATTGAAATCAACACTAACGTTTATAAATACACACAGTACTAGCAATGCTAATTTAACCTCTGCCAATGCTGTCCATTAAGATATTTTGGACAAAAGACTCAAACTATCCTGCTCTTATCTGGGAAGAAACTTTTGTAGCCAAAAGGCATCCTCATATTTGATATAATTTCTTGAATCAGAGATGACAGTTTTGAATTCTTGAGATAGATATTTCCTTTAATAGATATTTGCTTTGCACACTGATGACAAGCTCTTCTTGCCTCAGATATTTTCATGCACAATTTGCAGTAGGAACCTGATGGGAAGGAAAATGTCTTTGCTTTGCTCACTCTCAGGACTCATTGATGACTGCAATGAGTCTGTTCTGAGGAAAAAATGGTGTTGGTGTAGGGTCATTGGAGCACCCACTGGTAAGGGGTAGTGTTGTTTCTTGATCGTGCATCCCAAAAATATTATTTAAAAAAAAAATACCCAAAAAAACTTTAACAGGCTAGAAGTCTCAGTATTACACAAACATTCATAATTCCATTTGTGCTGTGGATACCTGTTAGCCTGCAAACTTGGAGAGTCCTTTCCACACCCACCTATCTGTGTTTCTGTCCTTTCATCTTCTGATTTTCAGTCTGGGATAATAACAGTGAATTAAAGGTCCCATGAAATGGTCTGTATTTATTTTTAAATGAGAAAAAAAAATAGTGTGCTTGTTTCTGATTTCTACATCAACAAAAAGGATGTGCCTTGATGATAATTAACCTAAGAATGCAAAGCAGCACTTAAATCACTCCTTCAGATGTTGTGTATGATGTAAGTGGTCTTCTAGAGAGACAAAATATTGAGGGCATAGTTTATACATCTCTAGCAGCAGCCTGTGAAAGCTCACTGCTCTGATATCCTCAGATGGGTCAGAAGAACACAGGTTGTCATTTCAGTGCAGAGAAGTGTGAAAATGGAGTGGTGCAGAAGGATATCATGAACTAAACCTGAACAAATAGGGGTAAAAGTGATCTTTAATGTGTTTAGCTTTAGGATCCTTGACTAGGGGTCTGTGAGTGATGTGCAGTAGGAAATTGAGGATGTCTTGGGTCTCATCATGTGAAACTGCAGGGTGGCAAGCAGGTGTGCTGGGTGAAAGGAGGATGTCACTGGTCAGCAACACTGCTGAATGGGAAACAGCTACCAAAAGTGAGGGCTCCTGCCCTGCACCAGAGGAGAGACCATGTGGAAGAGCAGTGATTGCATATCTGGCAGGAAAAATCCTCACAACAAGGTCAGGAATGCAGTCTGGGAAGGTACAAGTTACCAGGGAGCGTGGTCTGCCTGCTGCTCACAGCTCCTGTCCCTGCAGGCAGCAGGATGAGGAGCACGAGGATTCAGATGGAACACACTGGGGTGCATGCAAAGGAAAGCCAGAAATGGGCTGGGAAATCAGAGGCCATCTACAACCATTTAACTTTATTAATCAGAGGTGCCAAGCACTGAGGAAACAATTGTGCACTACAATAATAACGTTGATGGTGACTACTGTAATGATTATAAAACTCTTGGAATAACGATAAATATGAACAAATGCTGTAACAATTTCCTTCTCTCAAAGTGAGTAACTGTGTGATTAGTGGAACTGTTTTAAAGTTTAAAAGGAATAAATAGCTGCAAGCCAATACAGCAAATAGGGAATAAAAATACTTGCTTTTACAAGTAAAATTAATTTTCACAGGCCACTAAAAATGACTAATCATGTGAGCCAGGCAGTTAAGAGCAAAGCTTTTCTTGCTCTGCTGTAGCCTGTAGATAGTGAAATCTCTGCTCTGAAGGTTGTTACTTGTCACACCAATTTACAGTGTTCGGTTCTGCTGCTATTTTATTCTTTGGTCAGACAAGGTTGTTACAGCACCTACAGTGTGTGGTTTTTCCACAATGCTTGAATAAGGACTGACAGACCCAGGAATCCAAGCAAATTAAGTCTTGACCTCCTTTACAACTGTTTCACTGGCTGTAATGGGCAGGAGATAATGCATGTTTAACCCATTGTTTCTTCCTCTTCCAAAGTGTTCCCAGTGGCTCTCTCCAGCTGTTCTGCACAGCTGTGCCAGTGTCAGCCCTCTGCTGTGCTGGGAGAGCCCCTGGAAGTGTCCACACTTTCTCATGGAGTTTGCATTAATGCCTCACTAGCACAGTACAGCTGGCAGATTTATTAGCAAACAGTGTGTCTGCTGTCAGGCAGAACCATGGGCTACCTTAATTAGCTGAATGTGTCAAGAATGCAAATTGAGAGTGCTTTCTCCTGGCATATTCTGGCTACATGGGTCCCAGAAGAGCAGATTCCTGCATCCTGCACATGACAGTAGGGTGCAAAGGCAGGTGTTCTCCTGTTTCTACTAAACACTGACTCACACCTTTAATTTATGAGTATTGTGAAGTAAAGCTCTCAAAGAGATGAACTAATGTCCTCTAGCCTAATTATTATTTTAAAGAAAAAATGGTTTTGTGAGCAGAACCTGGTTTTAAAAACTGTTCTTTCCAGGGTTTTTTTACCTTACATTCCCTAATATCTTCCTGCCAGTTACAACCAGTTTCCCTCTGGTTCTTTCATTATTCCTTGACAATCTCCCTCTTGCAGGGAGCCTATCTCCCTGCAGCATCCCCAGTTCATTTGGCTGCACAAATTGCTGTGGCTCCTCCAGAGCACACGTGGGCTGATTTGCTGGCTCTTATCTCTGAGCATGGCAGAAGATCTTTCCTTCAGCTGAGGCAATAATTTGGACCCCTTTTCAACAGTCAGCTGTTTTCATCACATCTGCAGTGGTTCCACACCTCTGAAAGCTATGCCTTTTTAAAAGTGGCCAGGAAGTTCAAGGGTTGTTAAGGGAGACAGCCATATGGAGAGACTGCACAGATTTCCCCTTGTCAGGAAACTGCACAAAATAACACGACTATAAATGAGTTTTGGGGTAGGGGAGAATTGGTAATGCCAATCTGAGTTTGTTGTTTGAAAATCAAAACTTTCAGCGTGGATTTGTATTTCTTGTAGTGATTCATTGATGAGGATAAATGCAGAGTCTTTGAAAGAACTGTCAAAACTAATTTGAGTGAATAACAAGAATCTTTTCACTTTGTATTTCTGAATATTAAGTAGTGGCTCTTTGATATCTGTAGAAGCATGCATGTTGTAGTTGCCACTGGTATAGGGAAAAAAAAAATTAAATCCTTAAAAAATGGTGATCACCTTTGGAGGAAGGGGATTTGGCAATATAAATGTATTGGTGTAGTAGAATGTCTTAAAAAAGAGTACCAATGGGTTTTATATTAAATATTCCCAATTGTCTATCTGGAATAGAAATATTAATATCAGGGGAAGATACAATATTTCAGTGCTGAGAAACAGGAAAGCTTAACCTTTATGTCTTTCTGAAAAACAAAGCAGAGTGATGCACAGTTCCAGGGATTAGGGCAGGAAACAGACCCTGCTGCTATTTAACCTTCCAGAACACTTGCTGGATGTGATTTCCAATAGGGACTGATGGCTGAACCCATACAAGAAGAACATGACTCAAAATAAATGTTTCCAACCAGATAAAACAACTGGCAATGCCCCACAATCCCATTAGCTCCAGAGACAGCACTCAAAATCCTTTCAAGAAAAAAATGTCTATTGCCACAAAATGTTATCAAATGGAATGGATCCCCCTTTATTACACAGAAAAGATGAAGCAACCTTCTAAATATACTCTATTAAACAAAAAAAAAAGGTTGAAATTTATAGAGTGAAAAATTATGAGCTGGGGTTTTTATAAGATTTGAAAGGTCAGGAGGGTAAGCAGATGGCTAGCTGTAGAATTTATTACGCTTTTAGCAATTGTTTTGATGTTCCAGGTGAAACCTTGCAAGCTTATGAGGCTGTAAAATTCTATGACCCTGCATTAAAGTGAGGATTATGCTCATAATATGCATGTGATTTTAGGGATCAATCCATCACACATTTATTGTCTGCCAAAACCTCACAGGATTCAGTGTGATTAATGTCTCGAAATACAATTTTTACTATTCTGCAATAGTGCATCCCTTTTTTTTGTCCATTTTGCTTTTTTTTTTTTTTTTTTTCCTTTATGAAAGTAATACAACCAAGCTGATAATAATGAAATGATGCTCTGGTAGTGCTGAGTGATTTTCCATCAACCTTTCAGTGCTCAGAAATGCCCTGATTTTACAAGGCAGGTAGAGAGTTGTGTCAGTGATGGTTATTACTCTGACTTTCTCAGGTACACCAAGTTATGCTTAGCAGCAATAATAATGACAGAATGGTAAAAATTTTGTGTTTTCTAAACTCCTCCGAGTTTAAAAGCATGAATGCCTTGTTTCTGCCTGGAAGAAATTGTTAAGCTTGCTTTTTTTTTTTTTTTTCAAAGACAGCTAGTGTGGTTGAATTTCCCATGATAATAAAGACAGGATGCAGGAAAATTATCAGTGACTTCCAACTAATGCAGCTCACCATCAGGTTCAGGCTCCTGTCTGGAGAATACTGATCAAGAGCAGCAGGTGGGACAAACAAAGGAGGTCAATATTTCCTTAAAACCTTGGGAAAGAAGATGCTGTTTCAGGATTTCCCAACTCTCAAAAGAAATGGCAAGAGCTGTATTTTTATTCCTCAGTTGAAAAGGCGTGCAAGTCTCTCCTGCTAGGAGCTCATTTTGTGCACACGCCCATCTGCAAAAGTCTGTGAAGTTTTATTGCTCTATTTATGAATTCAGCTAACTGCTGGATTAATTATCTTTTTTTTTTTTTTGTCAAGAGGATCTTTAATTTTCTGTTGATCTTAAATTTGTTTGTTGTGGGTTTTGGGCACTGATTGCTGAGCTCAGTTTTGGGTTGTACAGGTAGGACCCCATTATGTTTTAATTAGTGGGGTTCTGCAGGGCTCTGCCCTGGACCCAGTGCTCTTCAACTTCTCATAGGGTGAGTTATCAATAATAACTAGATTTCTGCCCAAATTTTGTTGTTATCTGCATGGTTTAAAATCAGACAGAATCCGTGCCCAAGCACTGGATCTAAAGGGTTGCTATTTAAATAATTCCACCCTGCCAGAATCTTGCACAGGCAGAATCTCCCTGTCCTCAGTTCAGCACCTTTGTGTTGACTGGAGTTGGTGCACAGTTTCTGCACGAAAATGAGCAGTTAACTAAATGCTAATTAAAAGCAGCATGTCAGTTTATTGTGCTCAGTAGGAGCAGTCACAAAAGAACATGAACCTGAATTAATTTTTTATCCCTTATTTTTTTTTCCCTTTGGTTTCAAGACCACTTGAGGGGGAAAGCCTATTAAGATAACTGAAATGAAAATTTGAGATGGGCCTAAGAAGGTTCCAACCCTGTGCAATACTTCCCTAGATCCTCCCTATTCCTACATAGCAGCTCCTCTGCCTGTCAGATCCATGTGCCACAACTTCTGGAACCCAAAATGTGGGATGGAAGCAGATAGCAAGGGCAGAATGAAAGGTAGAAGAGTATGAAAATACCTAAAAGATGAGAAGTTCATCTCACACACAGACCAGATTCAGTTGGTTTTTCTTAGGCTGGCTTGTAATGCCTTGAGTGCCAAACTCCACAATTAAAGCAAAGAAAAATCTGATTATTGCTTACAGCATTCAAAAATGAATCCACGAACCACAGACAGACCTTCAACAGCTCATTGGATCCACACCCACTTGCTGCAGCAGAAAATGGGAGTTCATATAATCACAGATGCATTTTTAATGCTTCCAGCAGCAGAGAAGAGGAAGGGTTTTCCTGTGGTTTTAAGTGTAAAAGGGATGGGTTTTTTTAAATGTTTAGTAAATGTCCAACCTTTGCTGCCTCCTCTGCTTCAGTGAAGCATTTCAAATCCAAATCCATTCTCGAGGCAAAGTTTGTTAGCCCCTGGTAACTGGGGTGTGCATGGTTGAGCTGATTGACCATGGTGTAGTACATTATTTTCATGAAACCTTCTCTGTACGTCTTTCCCATCACATTCATGATTTGTGCCCTTCCTTGGCCATTCAGGTGGTGTGGCCTTATTAAGACCTGATGACCACCTTCCAAATTAGCAGAAAATTCACTGCTAGATCTCATACTGAGATCCAGCATACTGTCAGTGAGAAACATTTTCATCAACCATCTCCTAACTCCTTTACTCTCTGCTGTCACTGTGGCATCAGGATGATGGGGTAAAAGAGCCCTTATTTCTAAGGAAATGCTGGAACACGTACTAAAAACATCAGCTACCCAGAGGATACAGTAATACTTCATATAAGCAGCAGTGACTTTACAAAAAAGTCTTTAAGCAACCAAATATTGTTAAGAGACATGTTTACTACAAGGATCAATCTCATTACCTTTTATTGTAGATGTGTGGTTTGTTTCTCTGTCCCTCCAGTCCTCCTAAGAGTATAAAGCAAAAAGCAAAAGCTTCAGGTCAGTTTTGGCTCAAGACAGACTCCTAACATGCCAGATTTGGTAACACCTTTAGGAGATGTTTAAGCTGAGGTAGTCTGGAAGGCTGGAAAGCTCAGTTTCACCACAACACAAGGGGATTCCAGGCATTTTCCACATCTTTCTAGCAAAGTTACAAATGGGGTGCTAGGGCATGTGTCAGGGTACAAGAGGAGGGCTGACAAGACTGGAAGTCAGTAGAAAATACGGGAGCACAATGCATTGCCACAGATCCTTTACCACACAACCATTACATCATGCTGTACCAGTCTGTTCTCAGATCATTTGGTTCTCTCTTTCCACTGTTCTTTCTTCCAGCTCTTCATTTCATCTGGCTGAGAAGGACAAAAATCAGACCTCAATGAGGAGCCACACTATCTTTGGCTTCAGCAGTTTCAAGAAAAACGTGTAGTCCTTTGATAGTCTAATTGTGTAAGGCTAACAGATTTTAATTGTCCCAGTTATTTCCATATAAAGCCTGAGAAAAGTTAGCTTTCATGCTTTACTCAAAGCTCATAAATACCACCAACTAATGGAGTTAGTCCTTCAACTCCAAACTCATCCTTCCAGCTTCGGTGCCTTTGTGAATGGGATTATCTTCTAAAAGCTTCTGACCCAGTTTCCTTCTCCAGCATTCAGAACACCCTCACTTTGCTGGTGCAAGTGAAATTAAGGTTCCCAGGACACTCCCATGTCCTTTTCATCCAACTCCTACCTGATCCCTTCCCCAGCAAAGTACTTTAATATACTGAGAATGCAATGGTTACGCTCAATTAAACCACTGGCTTGGTTCATTCCTCCAATATCTTAGGCTGTGTGTAAGCTGTTACTGAATGCATAAAATATTATTCACTGAATTATTACTGGTCATCTGTGGCATTTTAATGCATTAAAGGGTCTCTTCAGCCTCAAGAGCAGTTGCTGTAGCAGGTTGGAAAAAAAAAATCAATGGGCTCTTTGCCATCAGATAGCCCAAATCCCTTCCTGATAAATGCAGTTTCTCACAGAATGCCAAAACAATCTGTAATGATTCAGGACCACATGAGCAGAAATGAGCTCAGCCATGAGTCTGTGACAGGGGTTTGAAACAGCAAGGCAACTTTTTCTGAAATTGTAAACCTCTTTGAACTGTCAGAGATTTTCCACCATCCATCATTGGTTGTTGCTTTTTTGTTAGATGGTCCTGACTTTATTGCATGGCCATGCCAAGCCCTCTGGGAGGTCCCATTATTGAGGGAGTTAATTTCCTGCCTACATTAAAAAACCTTTCGAATTGACCCCTTGAAAATATGTGGTAGACAGTCACCAACACAGCTCTTCAAGATGTCATCACATACAAATGAATTTTAGGAAACAAGCTCAAAAAAAGGTGTCTATAAGGCCCGTATAACCTCCGTACATCCACTGTGCACACCAGACCACGCTCCCTGTTGCTGCCAGAGAGCCTCTTCTGCCAGGGTGTACCAAGCCCCTCTTTTCCACCCAGCTGCTTTTATCTCCAGAACCCTCCAGGGACCTCAGTGCACATCCCAGATCCCCAGGGGGACAGGAGCTGACAGCTGGAAATGGCTGGAGTGGTTTCAAATGAGGTGTGAAAACACGAAGCAAGCCCATGTTGTCGTTCACATGAATTGATTTTCTGTGTTTGATATGAAGAATATTAGAGCCTGTTAGTTTTGTGACGTGTTTTCTATTCCAGAGCGTTAAGCAGCTGAAAACTAACTGGTGAAATCATCTCACGAAATCTAAAATACTGTTAATTCTCAATAGAATCTTTAATTCTTAGTAAGAGCATCTATAGTCACGTTAATATCTCACGTTGTGGCACTTGTTAACAGTTTGTTTCCAATGCCTTTTTGGATCGTGTGCACCTTGCTTATTAGACAAAATCTGGAACATTCCTGATTCCTCTAGAATTAGGCTTTAGTGGACCCAAATGTGGCATGGCCAAGTACAGATCTGATAAATTATCTCAGCTTCAACTCCTTGACACCTTTGAGAGTATTACTCAAATCTGAGTACCAGAAGTGTGCTAGGATCACACCTAAACTGAACTAATAACTCTCCAAGCTATTCTGGTTTCTCAGCATGCACAATTTTAGCAGCATATACAAATTTTAAGCTGTTCTGTTTTAGAAGTAAGTGAAGAGAAATTCATCTGTCAATGCACTCATACAGTTCCATCTTAAAACCTGATCTGTGCCCCTTAAACTTTATTATATAATGTTGTAAATTAATACCTTGTGCAGGCTCATGTTTGCTTTTCAAGAAGGTTTGTTTAGCTCTGTCAGGTCTTCATAAACAGCCACAAGGTTTCCATTTCTGTTGTTAAGTTTTACTTCACTGAGGGCTTGCTGAAGGATTTTAAAAATGGAATTTTTTGGTTTCTCAAGGAATAAACAACACTATTGGTTGTTTTTTTTTTAATTGACAGTTTAGTTTTCAAAAAATTGAGTACTTATTTTAATGCTTTATCAAATATTTTAATAAATAGCTCAAATATTAGCATTAGTATAGAGTTTATTCTTCTGAAATTTTCTTGGAACTTATTTGACACAAGGTACAATAACTGTATTAGATTTTAACCCCACGGACTTTTGCCATATGTCTGTCCTTGAGCATCGTGTGTGTGTTCTTTTGTGAAGCATCCTAGTTTAGATACATGGTCAACATTTATACAAAAGTGCTAGTGGAGATAAGGGATATTATTGATGATAAAGTTTTTTTATATTGAAAAGATGCACCTTAGAGCCTTTCAGTGATTCTCTCCTGACAAAAAGGGCCATGATGACGAAACAGGAAAAAAAAAAGATCAAAATATCACCCAAAATTAGAAGATCTATATTAAAATTAGTAACAGTTCTCTTGAAGTAAAGCATGTAATGGCACATCTGGAGAGTGCAAAGGGCTTTCAGAGACTGTCTAATCGTGTCTTGAACGGTCTGATTGATGCTGCTTGTAGGCACGGTGTCGAGGGCTGTGAAAGAGGTAATTGCAGAGTTTCTATTTGTCACAATATTCCTCGATGGGATTTCTGATGTTGGTAATTTGTCACAGCGGTTCATTGTCTTGCCGGATGTCAAACCGAATGGAGATGCCAGGGAGCTGATGATTTGCTTTCAGGATGTCGGTGCCAGGACTGTGGGAACGGGGCTGTGATGGATTTTGGGGTGGCTGGGAAAGGGCAGCGTGCGGCGGGGCTCTGCCTGTAGGGAGAGGAGCTGGGTGGTTCAGGAGACAATTAATGACTGCTGGCTCTTTGTTTTGTGGCTACAACACCCCTATCCAGACTCTTATTGCCCCCTGAGATTTCACTTCAGAAGTACTTGAGGATGATGGTCTTTCTGGTTGAACAGCACACGTTATGGATCTGCTCAATATCCGTTAAGTGGCGTGTCTGTCTGGGAGTGTGATTTACAGCCCTGTCATGGTGTTTTCCCCTCAGCTTACAAACTGTGCAGAAAGGTGTCTGAGACACGTCACCACAACACTGTATCACTCCAAAAAAAGGGGTTTTCTGACTGATGCCTTCCTGTGATGGAGTAAAACTAATACAATCTCTGGTAGCTGTAGAAGGAGGCTGGCCTTAGTGGTGGGGACCTTCAGGGTGCCCAGGAAGAGCCTTCTCTGCCCTCAAACTCCCTTACAATTTGTCTCATTCTTGGTTTTTCCCTCTGCTTTTCCCGTTGAGGGATATAGTGAGGATAATATGTTCTTCCTCTCTTTGTCTTTATATATCCTATTTTTGTTAAAAACTCTCTAAGCCGCTGATGAATTCTTACTGCACAAATATGTATTGCCTATTACAGGCAGAGCTTAACCTTGATGGGAGGGATTTTAACCTTCATGGAGGTAAAGATTCATTAATAAAAAAAATAATAATCGTATTTCTTTCTTTGGGTGATGTTCTGTATGGATTTAACACAATGCAAGAATATAGAGGGAAATCTGTGAACAGAACTGGAAGCAAAAAATCCTGGCTTTTCTCAGAAACTGTTCTGTTAGGTTTATTTTATTGTTATTCTTGAACAGACCATGCATAAATAAATGATAGGAAGAGTCAGTGATGTGCTCCAGAGAAAGACAACTCTGCCTCCTGTCGTATCAGAGCATGGAAAAACAACCTAGAGATTAGACATGTCATTGATGGCAAGTTCCAGGCATAAGCTGCTATAATCACTCTAGGAAAAAAAAAAACAAACCGACACAAATGGACATAACAGAGAAAGCTGACTGTCAAGACACATCTCAGTAAAGTGCCTGTGCACGCTCAGGGAGTGTAAATAAATAGGCAGAAAGGAAAATAATGCACTGGTGAAAATAAACACAGTACAGGAAGTTCTCATTGTAAGTTGAACAGCGTTTTAGGTCCTTGCTGGAATAGTTGGAGGCTGCTGAAATTTGGCCAGTGAGTGAGCTAATTGTCAAACAGAATGGACCACATGAGAAAAGGTGTGATTAAATCACTATTTTGAACTGATTCAGTTGTTTCTGACCATAAAGATGTAAATACAGGAAGACTGAGGATCAGGCCTGAAATAAAGGTCGTTGCCATCTGGATGAGTGTGGCACACCATATATAACATACAGACTTTTGATCTTGGTGGTGCTTATTTTTCCTCTCATTTGTCTCTGACACTTTGTGGCGTGGCTTGGGGGCTGAGCAATGGTAGCTGGTGTGCCTCCACGAGCAGCACTGCTGCAGAGAGGCTGAGACAGGAGCTCAGAGAGGGCTCAACCCATGGGGTGCATCTGCACTGGGTTTATCTCAGGAGCACCTTGCTGTGTCAGGTGAAATGGAGCATGTGCCTGCAGCTCACAGGCAAGGAGAGGGCACTGTGGGGAGGTGTGGTGTAAGACAAATGGCTAAACTGGTTTTCCAGAAGGGCTGAGACCCCTCTGGCTCCCAGCCGTACTCAGGGATGCTCTGCCCGCAGCCTTTCCGAATCTCACGTGTGAATGTTTCATAAAAATACCAGGGGACATGTGGAGGCAGACAGGTGTGGAGAAGGGAAGATTGATAAGTTGTGGAAAAGACACCAAGGATTTTGAGAGAAGCTTCTGAAATATGAAATGAGATGAAAAAGGAGAGCAAAGCAAGCTAAACAACACTGCAGAGACAAAATAAAAAGTTAAGATTGTGGCAGAGCCAGAGTAAAACAAAAGAGGCATAGACAGGAGGAAATTTGTGACTCAGGAGTGAGCCATGGTCTGTTACAGGCAAGGACAAGTGCATGAGGGGAAAATACCAAGATGACAAGAGTGAATAGGACATGCTGAGCAAGGGTGTTCTAACTACCAAGCTACTGTGTTATTTCATCACTAAATGGGTCTTATCCGGGTAAATGCTTTCTGTCAAACTCATTTTTGGCTCAATTTGATTAGCTCCTAGAATGTACAGGAACATAAACGCCTGAATACACCAGAAAAGTGAGGGTGACAGTTGAAAAACATGACGGACTATTTCTTTCTGTTGTTCGTACAGCTTAAAGTACTAATTTCTGAAAAAGGCACATTTCAGTTATTCATTAGAAAGCTGAATGCTGATGTTATGTACTCATTCTAGTGTTTTCTATTTCAGGAAGTATGGCCAGACTTTTCCATCGGGTAGAAGTATATATGAGGTCAATGCTCTTCTTGTAAGAGCTCTGTGTAGAATTTTCTCTAGAGACTTTCTCCTTATAAGAAAGGCACAAGCCCTGCAGTACCTTGAATGTTCTGCATGGACCTTTGACACTCACTGGGGTTATGTTCATGCTTAATTGAAAACAAACTTAAATGTCTTAAAAGGAATTTCCAAGTCAGTGCTGGTAATTATTTTTGTCAAATTACTTATTTTCAAATCTGAGTCTTTAAGGAGATATGAAATACTTGCATACAACAGCAAATACCAATTCTGAGCTTGCCTCCTCTCTCAGAGATAATTAACTCAGGAAGAAAGGTGAAATCTTTTGTGTGTGTGTGTTCACAGTGCAGCTCCTCATTATTCCAGCCTCTCCACATGCCCTGAATTATGTCAGACATCTTTGTCCAAATGTATTTTTGAGTTTGATAACAGGCAGATAGAAGCAGTTAATGATGTCACTATAATGGATCATTATTTTTTTAGTGTTAAGCTCCCAGTAATTTTACATTTCCTGTCTTTCACACCTGTAATCTATAATGAAAAAAAAGGGGTTGGACTTACCTAGAGAGGGTGAGGGAAAATGTGCCAGGCTGTCATGTACTGCAGCACTATCTAAGCAGACAGTGATAAAACTGAATAGTCTTGTCTATAAATCACAATAAAGCTTGACACAATTCACCTCTGCCTCCAAAACCTTGAGAGTGGTTAGGTCTTCCTATTAGAAACAAACCCAAAATGTATTTATCAGAAACATCTGTGGTCTGGGAGATGTAAGAATGTATCATCAGAGGACTTTTTGTTGGTATCCAAGAAAAACATCTATCTCTGATTCTTATCTTAGAATAGCAGAAACAAAAGGAAAATTGGAGGGTTTTGTGGAGGCGTGGATTTCTGATGGATCAGGTTCCCATCCTCGTGGCTGTATGTGGAAAGCATCCCCAGTGGCTCCTGCCCAGAGCAGCCAAGGTGGGAAAAGTGGTCTGGTGCTGGAGCTGCTTCCCTTTCTGGAGGTCCTTGGATCCTCCTTTGTGTGGCAGGGTGGATTTCCAGGAGATGAGGGCAGAATGAAGGAACAGCCACCAACAAATCCAGGCAGTGAAAAACAACCCCAGGGCAAAGAAGGAAAACGCTTCCCCAAGAGCTGGGTTGAGAATGGTCATGTGGCCAGAAATTGCCGATGGATTTGGGTTTCCGGCAGTGAAAGGTAGAGGTTTGAACATCCACCTGCCTCAGAAACCTGTGCAACTCTTTATCTCTGAGAACATTATAACCTTTTGGCAGAATTTCCCCTGTGCATCCTAGGATGCCTTTCCTCTGTGCTCCTCTCCTTCCTGCTCTCCATCCCTGCTCAAGTCCATCGTGGGCAGCCTGTGCTTCTCCCCTGGCCATCTCTGATGTCCCCCAGGCCTGGATGAGGATTGACAGCAGCATTGACCACAAAAAGGGAGAGATTATTGTAGAAGAAAGGGTGGATAGCTTTGAGGATCATTCTACTGAGCTCTGCAGTTCAGGAGTTTTTTTGCTGTGAGAGGTTTTTTTTGCCACGAGCAGGGAACAGCAGCTGAAGGCAGGACAAGCAGATCAGAGCAGGATCTTATGGGATGAAACCCTGAAAAGAGACAAGTTAAATGTGGGGTAGATTGAGGGAGATTTTTATCAATAGAGGCACTGCACAATACCCAGTGGGGGGTTCATCTGCAGCACTTCTGGAAGTGGAAGGATTTCTTATCAGAAAAGGGCTTCAGCCTGGCAGTAAAAGGTCTAATAGGGAACATAATCTAATTTTTTTTTTTTTGAGTTAAAAATATCCAGCACTTGAAGAATCTTCTCATGGACAGGAAACACAAGCAAAAGGCCAGTCACAATCTCAGACTGGGAATTAGAAAAGCATCTCCACAATTAAGAAAAAGGTCTGAACAGCCTCCTGTTTGGGCTAATGTGGCAAACAATATAGTTGGTGTGGACCATGGTATGTTTATGAATGTACTTAGAGGAGGAAAAGGTTTTCTGAATAAGCAGAAATACATACTTTATTCTGTTGAATAAGGGAGACTCTTCTTGGTCTGGAGTCCTAAAAACAGAAGGATGTTGGGTTAGAAATCTCAGCAATATACTGAGCAGCACGCAGTTTGCATCTCAAGCCAAGACCTTTCTCAGTTTTTATTATCTCTAAATGCTGACATTTCCCTCTTGCCTGTTGATGTGCTTCTATTTGCCAGTATATGCTGATTGGTAGTTTGGCCTGTTAGTTAATTATTTTTTCAAAGGTTAAACGTTCTCTAGTCTTAGCATATAATATTCTTGCAAGATTATTTCTCTATTTTCCTTAAGCACAATCCCCCATGTTCAAGAAAAGTGTCTCTGCTTGTTTGGTAATTGACTGCATTTCATCTTGAACAGTGATATATTGATTTTCATGTGAAGTGAGCTTTCAGGTTGCCATTTAGAAAGATGAGTTTTGGCAAGGCTCCATTAGACTTCTTTGTGTTATTGCTTACCCCTCAGCTGGGAGAGCAGGCAGCCTCATTCCCAAGTGCAAGCAGCCTGAATCATCTCATGGAACCCCAATTCCTTTATTCCATTTTCTTTTGGTGGGGCGCAAAGTATCATTATTTTGCTGGCTTGGTTAGAGGCTGACTCATGGCAGGTAGTTTACCCAGCATTCCCAATCTTTCTTTGTGGTTTTTTTTTGGTGGTTTTGTTTTGTTTTTTGGTTTTTTGGTGGTTTTTTTTTCCCTAGAACCTGTATCTACAGGCTTTACCAGGCTACATTGCAGGCTGCAGTGTATTGCACTGGGGTCTGTGAGTGACACTGCATCTCTTTAGAGTTTCTGCTTTCATGGGGAGAATACATTAACTTGCAAACTAAAGTAGCCCAAGTGAAAAATTAATATATCAGGACAACATTCCTGTGATGTCTGTGTCATTTCTGTTATTACCAGTTCCTTAATGGGAAGTATGGGGGATCTTTTCTGAAGCTTGTGTTATAGGACAGCAACCATAAGTGTTCATTTTAAATGATGCTTCCAAATCATAAAGATTTTGCTGATTTCTCTTCAGCATCCATGAAACATACATTGATTTTAGACAGTTACAATAACAACAGATAGTCCTTGTCTTACATTAGGTTGTGCTCCTACCCCTTTTTTAAAAAAAAATACTGCATACAATTAAAATTTATTGCCCTGGGTGTGAGCAGTGTGAGTTTAGGGTGAGTGAGTACTCCTACTAGTGTTTTTTAATATTGCTCTGAAAAAAGTGGCATGATTGCTGTCCAGTACACTCATAAATTTGAACAGTTTATACCATCCTACCAGATAAACAAATAGCTTGACTATCAAATCCTACAGGCAATACGAGCAAGACACAGTCCCTTGGAGAAAGTGGTGGGAAAAAGAGAGCCAAGGCTCCAGATAATGAGCCAGTTATGGACAGGTGTCTGTTCATGGTAGGGATCAGTAATTTCACTTAAATATGGCAGACTGGAACAGGGGGAAAAGGAAAGTTAGGATATGCAGAGTCAATCTTTTGTTTATCCCGATAAAACAACTTCAGCTCCTGATTACTGCTGGTATTCCAGCTCCAGATAAAGGTCAGGCTTAGAAAAATGTGATAACATGCACTGATTTTAGGTGGAAGTAAGATAAAGGGCATTGCCAGGAAGAAACAACAAATAAATGCTTGTGAAAATAAAGCACTGAAGTAAATTTGGGGTTTGCATTAGAAAACGTTCAACAGAGAAAAATATGTAATTCATTGCATGATTCATTGCATGAATCTGGTTAAAAAAATGTGCATGAGGACTGCCTGCAGAAGATTTGAAGGGAAAGAATGTCCTGTCTTAGCAAGGTAATAAAAGTGATGGAAGGTTGCTCCAGAAAAGAAATAGTCAGGAGTGTGAAGGTCTTGTGTCAAAAGGAAAATTAAAAAGTGGCAATATAGGTGGTGGTTTAATAAATAAAGAACTGTGTGGCTTAAAGAGATAAAATGGTCTCATCAGAGGCACACAACAAGCTGGTGTGAGCTTTAGGAAAATGTTGAACAGAACAAGTCCAAGACTTTATTCCTGTGCATTTCCCTTCATGCTGTGAATGGGTAGGATTTGAGGGTGGATTGCTTTTTCTTGTGGCTCAAGGAGTATTTTCAGAAGTATTTCAAACAGTGTTTTAAGAGTGGTGCTACAGTCCAACGTGCTCCCCATGCAGGCCTGACTTGTGTCATGCACTAAATGCATTTTGCTTTAATAGCACTGTAATTGCTCAGTGCTTGGGGCAAGGACTGTCGTGGCACTCAGAGGTACTGCTACAGAGCAAATAAATCACTGAAATGATGTCTTTGCTCCTTATTCTGTACATTCTAAATATATTTAGCCTCCAGTCCCCTAATTTTGGCAGGTACTTTCGTTATTATTTTAAATGGATCACTTTGGGGATTTGGCAGTGACTTAAAATGGTCAATAACTGTGAATACCTTTCTCATGAAAAATTGCATTTTGGAACTTAATTAGCATCGTGGTGTGGTGCATGTTTAAATTAGCACCTGCGTTCTCAAAGCTGTGTCTTTTGGAGGGATTTCTGTGGGTCTAGATCTGAAACTGGAACAAATAACTAAAAGGATAACTGAACTCACTGTTAGGTTTTCATGCAGGGAAATATATATTGGACATATATGTGAGCTGTATTCTAAACAGATGCTTTCAGTGTCATTTGAAAGGATGTGAAAACTGTAAAAGACCTGTATTTTGCTTGGGTTTTGTGTTTGCTTTTCATAAGGTCAGGAGATTGATATTTTGGCCATACCTGCTTGAATAATGAGGGGTAAGGGCAAATACCTGTGCTGTGGTAGCAATTAGGTCATTCATACCTGGGTCAAAAAATATTCCATCAGCTCAACCCAACCAAGCAGCTGAGTAATTATAGACTAGTTGGTAAATTCTTTTCATTATGTGTAGTAAAATGTTTAGGGCAGAAAGTGTCTCTGTTCTTTAGCCACCTGGCACAAATCACAACTCTGTTTATTGATTAAGTCATCCTGGATTCCAGAGCATGATGATAACATAAATATTTATTGGTTTAATTTATATCAACATTGATTTAGACCTTGGTAGTAACTTGACTATTGTACAAATTCATTTATGAAGTCAGTACTGATTTAGAGCAATGTGGCAACCTCCAAAACCTGCAGATGTCCAATTATTTAATATTTATATCCATAACCTAAAATGAAGTCAGTTTTGCATCTTCCAAACTTGTGAAAAAAGGAATTCTCTCCCACACAGGCTGTATAAATCAAATACAACCCTGAAAAAAACCTTTTTGCTGTTGAGGTAATAAAACTCTTCAAACTCCTGGTTCTGCAGGGTAAGTGCTGATGCAAGCCTTGCTGCAGAGGTACAAATGGCAATTCTGGAATAATCATTCTTGCTCATTTCCCACCCAATGGATGCAGCAGGGAGCTGAAGTGCTGGTTTGGATGCTGCCTCCCCAGTAAGATGAGCTCCTTTTGAAACCTGTGCATCCCCTGTTAAGGTAATTTTGTGAGCTGATGTGTTGTACAGGTTTCACATTGTTAGGATCATGCTTACATTCTGAACCCCCTGCAGGATGCAACACTTAGAGTGGACTAAAGCAGCTTCCAGCCTTTATCTTCCCTATCAAATTGTCTTCCCAAGACAGGTAGTGCTCTGCTCTCTGCCCTTTTCAGTATGTTTACCAGCTCGAGCCTTTCATTCAAAACATTTTATTCCAGACAGTTTAAGACTCCTTTTAGAGCTGATTGTATTTCCTCCACTTTTTTTTTTTTTTTTTTTTTTTCCCTTCTTAAGCAAGATTATACATTCTTTAATGGGTCTATTTTTATTTCAGGTTCATTCCTTCAAAGACTGAGCTGAGGGCAACCCTTTTTTAGAAATTATAGGCTATCAGCTGCATGGAACAGTCCCTGTCATGATGCTTCTGTAATCTCTTTTCCTAATCAGTTTTGGAGATGATGGCAGACAGAGCTATTACTGCTGTAACTGACTTGGAGGGATAAAGGGAAATGCAGATGTTGTCTTGTTGTTGACAATTTTATGAGCAAGCTGAGTGCAGGCACTGAGAGAGAATGGAAGGATGGCAAACAAAACATTTTTAGAGCTTTGCAATGAAAACATTTCCGTGTCTTCCTTTTGGCCTCTTCTTGGAGGATCTCTTCCCAGTGCTGGAGGATGTCTGGAGGCAGAGGACCCATTCCCTGTGAGCCCTGCAGTGAGGATGGGGCTTGACCATGACATGGATAAGTGCACCAACAAGGGAAGGAGAAACATTTACAGGAACATATGGGGAATAAGATGGGACAGGCTGGCTGCTATCTCCTTCCTCACAAATGTTATCATTTGCAGCTGATTCTCTCATTATAGAGAGAGAATTCTCATTCTCCCAAACCATGGCAGCAATACCCTCTCAGCTGGGATATTAATACTCTTTCTGCCAGTCACTAGAGAGTGGTATTTAATACGTGCACCTCCAGTTCTGCAGAAAGGGGAGATGGTAAGATGGAAGGGAATTAGGTTTTTTTCATTTTTCAGTGAGCAGATTGTACGGCTGAGAGGTCACTTTCAGCTACTCATACTTACATTTGGTAACAAATGCCATCTGATAGCACTTTGCTTATGAAAAAGAGGTCTAGGAAAACAAGTCTGTTCCTGCAAAGTATATTTTAATTTTTGTGGCTGCGGCTATTTTCAGTCTTTCAGTATTTTTGAAGAACTGCATTAATTCTTTGGGAGGAAAAAAAAATTGCTTGAGGAAAAACTGTTTATTCTTTACAGTTAGTTTTTCCCCAGCACTACTGAGTTAGATAATCCATCAGCTACAAAAAACTTGCCATCTGCATATCTGTATCTCTGGATTCTGAACCCTGCTTTGAATAGACTCATTTGGGGTTTTAGAAAACAATCAACTTCTCAGCAATTCTTAGAAGTTATTTTTTTCTTTCTCTTTTTAGTGAATTTGCATTAGATAATAAATGAGTGATACAAGTCAATAAATTATCTGTCTCTTCATGTTTGTATGAGAGATACTTTTTTGAGAATTTTGGCAGAGCAAACTGAATATAAGGAGAACTGAATATAAAGAGAACCTGGATTGTCCCATGCTCTGAGCACAAGGGAAGGAATATCCTCTTGCTTTCAAGGAAAAGTAGATACACCTCAAACCTGCCTGGTCAGACATGTTTTAACCAGCAAACAAAGAGCTTTCCTGAAGTCTGGATTAGCAGAATATGAATTCAGGAATTATTGGACTCCAGTTCCTTAATTTTTTTTTGAAATTAAAGCTGTGTAATACTTATGCTAAGAATTAACATGTGTGATTCTCTCATCTGAATACTTTAGGAATATAAATCTATTATTATTTACACTGATTACCACAAGTGAGTCATTTTCTGACACTGTTTGACTACCAGAAGCCATAAAAAAAAGCATTTTTAATGCTGAAATCTATAGAACATGTGCCAAATATATTGCCATAAGATACACTGACTATCAGGAGGAGGGAGCAGAACTGTTTATGTGTTTTGAGGTGTCTTATAGGGCAAATGAGGATGCATGTTATCATCATATGTTACATCTCCCAGACATGGTGCAGTGCAAGGGGGATCATGGGGGTCCTCTGCATTAAGAGCATTTCTGCTGCTTCTTGAGACTTTCCAGCCCCAAAATTGCAAGACAACTTTCCATATTAAGATTTGAGTTTGGAGCATTGCATTTCTACTGTATAATACCCGGTGCAGGCTACAGAAACTACGTTGGCCTGTGCTGGATTGATGCCTCAGAGAATTTGGTGCAGGATCATTAATGCCATCCTGGCACAAATCTCATCAATCAGCATGGTGCTGGTTTTCTCTGTGTCATTGGGATCAATAGGGTTGGTTGGGTGTTTTATATAAGGTGTGTGTTGATGTGTAGGATTGAAGCATTCCTAGGACAGGAAAGCAATGGTGAGAGGAGAGCACTGGACCTCGTCCAACAGTGCTTCCATTTTCCCAGGGTTTTGAGGTAAAATATCTCTTTAGATGGGCTTGGCTGAGGTAGTTTGGGACAGGAGAGGCACCTAAAGCTATTCCTGAGACTGGAAGTGAAGTGCAGCTCCAAATCCTGAGTGCTCCCTTGTATGTCAGGGATTTATATTTACCTACTGCTTGTCTTTAGAAAAAGGTGAGATTAAGGTTAAGCAACCCAACCTGAATTCCATGGCAGCTCACTTTTGGTCTGCTATTATTGCTTGTTTATAAAAGATAATACCCGAGCACTGACAGTTATTTCACACACACTGAAAAAAAAACCAAACCCAAAATTCAATGAATCGCCCATATTTTTGAATACATAGTCTTACAGAAAATGAAAAAAAAGCTGTAGTTACAGCACACATCTCTAGGCACTGGGATGCTATACACTCATGTGAATATGATTGAATTCACCATCCTAGTTCAATAACAGCCCATTTCTGATGTTCACAAATTGACTCAGTTTGTCATGCTTTGAATGGCTGCAGAGAAGTGCAAATCCTGCACCCTTCTGAGTTGTCAGGGATCTTCCCTGGTTGATGTGATTTCATGACACAGATGAAGCAGAAAGTATGGCTTCAGGATATCTGAGATTTCAACTCAGAGACTGGTCATTTAATTCCCTTACTTTATGAAATACTCATAAAAGAAAGTTATTGTCTAATATAAAGATACTACCTTACAGTTACTTTAAATAGAATTTATTTTAGGATGGTTGTTAAGCAGCTAATTATTAAAATTGTTCTTTTTGGTATTAAAAATGTTCATAAGACTATTTTGGTCACGGAGACTGACAAGTAAAAAGTAAGTTGCTAAGTAAAACTTCAGTAAGTTTTGCAAAAGAAGCAAGAATTAACAAAACATTTGTTATTGACTTAACTATTGTCTGCAAGGATAGGATCCCAAATATGTGCAGGATTTCTGGTGAAATAAATGCTTTCTGCCACTAGAACTATACAAAGTAAATTTCAACCAACCTTAACAATTTCTTTCTATATTTGATCAGATCATACTGTTAATACCCCTCACTAAAGTAATCCTTTTCACCAAAAAGGGCTTTGTATCAAACAGAAGACTGTCCCTGACCTGATTATTTTTGTCAAGGTTTTTGGGTTTTTTGTTGTTTGGGGGGTTTTTTTGTCCTATTTAATGATTCCAAACTCAGAGCTTAACAAAGTGAAAACGCATTTTAAAGGAAAATATTTACACCGACTTTTCAGCTTTTTTCAATTTTAACCTAAACCAATCTGCCTAACTTGACAAGAGCATGCACTTTATCTGCATCCTCAAACAGATGAGTGCTGCTGTAGTTGCTCCCCTTGTGTTTTGTGAAGAAAGAGCCTTAGGATAAGATCCCTCTCCTGTGGGAATTTAAATTCCTGGAGGAAAAGTGACTTTGCTCCACAGTCTCTCTGCCAGCTGACACACACAGCAGACTAATGACTTTTCCCTTGCTCCATGAAAATCTGACTGTGATACGTTAATGGCCTTCATTAGAAGTGTCACCCACCGTCCCCTCGTGTGCTCGTTGTCCTCCCCTCCCGCTGGGATGTTTTATCACTCCTCTAACGATGTCAAGGGAGGCAGGATGACACGTCTGCAGGGGGATGATGGACTGTCCTGTCATCACCAGGTCCTGTGCAGCCACCTCCACTGCTGCTCTTCCCCGTTCCCTCCTGTCGCTCCATGTTGGGTGGTAACTCACGGGAGATGCGTGTTGAAAAGCTTGCTCTCCTGCTTGAACTATGTCACATTTTAAATTGTAGAATCATTTGCATTAGAAGAGACCTTTAAGAGCATTGAGTCCAAACATTGAGCCAGCACTGCTAACCCCACCACTAAACCATGCCCCCAAGTGCCACATCTGCTCTTTTAAACACCTCCAGGGATGGTGGCTCTGCCTCTTCCCACATGGGACAGCCCAAGTCGTGTTGGACACACTCTTTTTGATGAGGCAGGATGCCATTGGCCTCCTTGGCCACCTGGGCACAGGCTGGCTCATGTTTAGCCAGCTGCCCACCAGCTCCACGGAGTGTTTTTCCACTGGAATGTTTTGCAGCCACTCCGCCTCCAGCCTGTAGCACTGTGCGGGGTTATTGTAATCCAGGTACAGGATCCAGCACCCTGCCTTGCTGAACTTCGCACCACTGTCCTCAGACCATCAATCCAGACTGTCCAGATCTTTCAGCAGATCCTTCAATGCTCCCACCCATCTCGGTGCCCACTGAGGACTGACTGACCAAACTCGATTTAGTGTCTCAGCAGTAAGCGCAGAGTCAAAGGGAGCATTAAGGACTTTGGGCTTTTCCCCTGGTCCTTTGGTACTGTTTCCCCCAGGCCCCATAAAGGCTGGAAATCCCCCTTAGACCCTCCTGGTGCGTTTATAGAGGTGGTTTTTGTTTTGGTTAGTGGCAGCCTGGCACCTGGCTGGCAGCGTGTTTTGGTCTGGGCAGCTGCCTCAGCTCTGGTTTGGGAGCAGGGCGTGGAGAGCCCATGGCTTTCTCCTGCTGGGCAGATCCCATTGCTCCCTGGTGGAGCTGGCAGGGCTTCAGCACCCACCCTGCTGTGCCTTGCCCTGGTTTTACTCCCCAAGGGGCTGCTTCTATTCATGTTGGGGATTTGGCTGCTGTTGCTCCTGGCCCCATCAGCTGCAAGCTCCTGCTGGCTCTCTTTACTTCTCCTAAGTTTCCCCTAGTTTGGGAATTACCCCCCAGTGAGAGCTCTGCTACAGATCATGCTGGCACCAGAGCCTCTCGCCTTAGCAATTAATGCTTAATGAGTTCATTATCCTACTTAACATTTCATGAGTAACTTGCGATTACTTAAAAATAAACATGTATATTCAAGGTCTGGCTTCATGGGGAGGGAAAAAAAGGAAGTGCTGAAATATATACATATTGATAGGGTAGGTAATTGCTTAGGACAGGAAAAATCCCTTCCTCTGCTCCCACACATAACCTAAATATATAAATAGGTAGGTAGATACATGCACATATATACAGTCTCCTATATGTACATGTGTATTTTCAATCAGTTTATGCCTTTCTTTAAAGGGCAGTACTGAGATAGCGCTTCCTGCTGCAAGGAAATTGCGTGTTCAAGAGAGGTCACTCTCACCTGTTTACAGAGACAGTGAGAGCTAACTGGCTGGTTAATCTGTGGGTGTTTTCACTTGAGTATTTCGGTCATTTTCTCTCATAGGTACGTGGGGAAACGCAGAATATAAAAAGTAAAACTGGGGTTTACACGTGTTTTGTTTGAAGAGTCCATTGGGGAGGATGGATCCTGCTTACGGGGAGGGCTGCATTAGAAATGAATTCAAGGATTTTTGAAGTATCTCTGGATCACTTACGAGGCATTCCCTGTGTCAGCTTTTCCCCTCTTCCTCTGCTGCTCTCATTCCTGGTGTGCTGCTGTTCCTTTTGCTGTCCTCCTCTGCCTGCAGAGCGATGATCTCCACAGCACACGGGACACACCTGACAACGTTCTCTCCTGGTAGATGTCACATGCCAAGCAAAGGGATTTGTATTTAGCATACAGCACCTGAAATGAATACGTGTTCTGCCTCCACTTGACAACATCCTGTAGATTACGGTTTCTTGCCTTGTTTAATGTGGCATAATGCTAGACGAGACTTGTGAATCAGAAACCATTATAAGATATTTGTGTCTAAATCAAAAGCAATATTCACCTTAGATGAAATTCCAGTCCCCTGCAGAAGCCAAGGAAATTTTGCCTTTGCCTTTGCCACGACCAGAATTTCAATCAGAGGCGTTATGCACAAAAAACAATTGAATAGCTTTGGTGGTTATCATTTCAGTCAGAATCTCCTGCATTTTTATTAAATTAGTACCCAATAACAATAGCTTCTGAGAGTGTTAGAGGACAAGAGAAGAACAAAGGAGGAAAGGAAAGCTTGAGAGGTAAATACACTTCTTGGAGAGGCACAAGCTTGTCTTTAACAATGGAGGTAGATACACCCCATCTGTGGGAACCTCAAGAGGAACAAGTAATTAGTCTGCTATAATCTGTATAAAAGCAAAATTAATGGTAGCCTTGGGGGTTACATATGTCTGGGTAATTTTTGATAGTGAGAATTTATTGGAAATACACTCTGGAACCTGCCCAGGAATAGATTAGTCCATTATAGAGACAGACAAAAGCATCCTTATCCCTCTGCTCTAGTAGTGGATCACAGCTTACAGTCTGTGGAATTCTATTTTTTTTTTTTTTTTTTTTTTGGTGCAGCTAGAATGAGAAAAGAATAGACCATGGTGAATGGTCAAGGCAACACAGAGCAGTAAACCCAGAGAAAGGAATTATATTTGAAAAGCAGTTTTGAACACTGCTTTGTTCTCAAGGGAGAATCAAAATTACAGCTTTGTCCTATCACTTGAGACAGTTCTGCTTGGCTAAGGCAGGTGCTGGAGAAAAGTTCACCCATCATGAAAAGATATTTAAGTTTTGAATATTTATGAGAAGCAGAAAAAAAAGTATATATTGAACTTGCATGTTGAGTTTGCAATTATAGGCTCAAACACTTAGCAACAGCATAAATCTCTATTTTTACTAAATGAACTCAATAAAGCTGCCAAAGAAGGGCATGAGATCAGTCTAGTTTCAGATACAGTATTTCTGGTATTTCTACCGATTTCTACCAATAACTACTTTAACTGTTATAGGCTAGGTCAACCTTCATTTATTGTATTTTCTATTTACATTCTTTTTTTTAAGCAGAAGATGACAATTCCCTCCTCTCTGTCACCAGCACGTTACTAAAAGGTGTTTTGCAGAAGGAAGTAGAACCCAAATAGCTTTGATTGAGAGCATCTTCTAAGGCAAAACTCAGAAAGCAGATAAGACCTGAGCTATCCTCATTTTTATCCTTCAGGTTTTCCCTTAGTTCCATGCAGAGGAAGAAGGGAATTCAGCCCTAGGAAAACCTGCAAGTTTCCTGCCCAAAAAAGCAGTGAGAGTTACCTGCCCAGAAAAAGTTGTAAGAAATAAAATGCAGAATTTCAATTTTACCAGTAAGTTAGGGGAACTTGGGGAGACAATTAGCACTAAGAAGTATTTAAAAATCCCATCACCATTCGTATTTTTTCTAAATTACTCAGCTCCCACACCTGTGGCTAGCGGTGAGAGAATTGAACAACACCAGAAATCATGTTTTATTTTCTAGCTCTGCTTACATTTACAATTGAAGTATAGACTTATTTGACAAGACTGAGCTAAAAGCTTTCAGGATCTTGTAATGTATTTGAGTTGGAAATGCAGGAATGTTATATCATGTTACAGCTAGAGTACAAAATCATAGGAAGAAGAGAACATTTAAACTAGATTTATCCCCTGTGGAGGGATTTGTAGGGAAATTAGAAGACGATCAAATCTCTGAATGGCAATTTAATAGCTAATTTAAAAGCCTCTCTCATTGAAATTATCAAGGAACCACAAGATACAGTTATATAATACACAATGCATATTATAACATAGGCATACACTAGTGAAAAAAGCATTCCGAAAAACAGTTTGAGTTTCGTATTAATTTAAATATATAAGATTACATTAAATGTCAGGTGCATTTAATCGTTTTTAAAGGAGAAATTAGCACAAAAGCAACCCATTGTCCTGGCTTTAGGCAGATTCTCCCTAACTCAATACACCACCCTGGGGAGTAAATCCTCATTCAGCACCCTGCCTGTTAAATTCACCTGCAAAGAAATGAGTGTTGCACTGCAGCCAGAGACTTGGCAAATTTATCCAATTTGGGACTGAAATTCCTCAACCTTCACCTCCATCTCTTTAATATTGAGGGCTGTGGCTATAATACCTCCGGTAATCCCAAATGCAGCATGAGCTGAGCCCTGAGCACTCAAGTAGGAAAGTGTCAGGCCACCTGTGGATCTGCACTAACACTGGTGCCTCACATTCAGGCTCACACTGCCTCTTACCTTTTTGTGTCTCTACTATTACCTTTGGAAGTTGTTTATTATCATTATTATTATTATTAATAATAATAATAAAATAAATATTAATACTATAATAATATAATTATTAATATTAATAATATTATTAATATAACAATAAATAAAAATATATAATATATAATAATTTTTTATTATTATTATTACTATTACTATTATTATTCTTCCTTTTATAATAATGTTCCTCGTGCAGAGAAGTCAAGAAAAATCTGAACCATTAAACTGATTGCAGCAAGCACAATAGAATTAAGTAGCACCCCATTAAAACCTTGCAGGAAGAATGAGTTTCCAGGGGCTCTCTGCTACACTAAAAAAAGTAATTTCCTATTATTTCTTAAATAATCACTGGCCATTTCTGCACCGTCTCCTCTTGGCTTAAAGGTGCAGTCATGAAAATGGGGAGGTGTTTTTGATAGCACAGCTGCACAGAGAGAATGTTTTGGTTTTTTGTTTTGTTTTTATAATGGGTGATGATACATGTTTTCACTTTATCATCTGGTCAGGTGGATGAGACATGAAGGCATTTATCCGTCCACTGACATTCTTGGAGTGAAGCTTAAAGTCCTGTGTTGTTCTCTCTCCCAACAACTCTCTCTTTCACGTAGGAAGCTATGAAAGACGCACTTTCTTTTCCTGCTTAGGAAAAAAAAAAAAAGAGGGAAAAACAAACCAAAAAACTACTGAAGACTCTGCTTTGTCTCTTTCCCAACTAAACAAGCCTAAAACACACATAGGTTTCCCCACAGGGAAAGCTTCTGACTGATAATGTTGAGTCAAGACAGCATCAAACTCTTCCAGGTGTGTGACCACTCACACAGCAGGAGTCTCCATTAAAAACAGCCCAACACAACAAACCAAACTCTTCTGTATCTTCACAGTGTAAGCTAAAAGTACTTGAGATCAGAACAATTCTCATATTCACCTCCTAGGCTGAACTGGTGAACGATTAATCACCAATCCTGCCAGGCTTGGATTGAAAGTCAGCATTTTACTTAAACAAGGAAAAGGTGTGGAAGTTGTATTTGCTTCCAGAAAGAGAAAAAAAAATTAATTAAAAAAAAAAAGGAAAATCAGAATTTTAGTGACCACAAAAGTAAAAATTTGAAAGGATAAAAGGACCAAAAATAATTTCCCTCTAAATTCCACAAAGCTTTTAAAGTTAAAAACAGCATTCAAGCAGCATACAGTAGCTAGCTAATTGTGGTGGCCTGTCAATAACAAACACAGAACAATAATAAACGAGTGTATTTCCCTCTAAAAAAATCATATATCTCACTGTTTCTGGGGGGCAATTTCTCAATTGCAGTTAAAATCTGAAATTATCAGCTTGATCAATGGTCTAGGTAGATGAAAAATCTGGTCGACCCATTAAATAAGAAAGTTAATAAGAAGGGAGAATTGTCTCACAGTTCATGAAATAGTACAGCAAAGTATAATTTTTCAAGTCCTAGTAATTATGTTGGCTATCGCACCATTACTGATATAATGTGAAGCTAATAAGCCAAGTAATTAGAATGCACTAGGTCAGAGTTTTCACCTTAATGTGTGAAGGGTAAATGAGAATGAGGCATTCTAATATTTAGCATATGGCTAAAAGGGTGCAGAAGTGATAGAACTGAAATGTTACTTTTTAAGAGGGGAAAACGTTCATCGAGTGGAAAGTTGTTTGTATTGCCTTGCACGCTGAGCCTAATGAAGGTCGTTGTGGAAGTTTAATTGTGTTGCAGATGCACCAGGGAGGTCTGGCTGAGTTTCTCCTCTCTCAATGATTTGCTGCATCCTGTTGCCCAAGTTCTCACTGGCTGAATTGCCTTTCTCACTCACACATTGAAAGCAGCACCACGAAAGACCCAAATTTGCCCATACCTCAGAGAGCAGAAACGTGATATTCCTGAAAAGCAAGGGGAAATGCTTCCTTTCCTGATGTTTCCCTTCCCAACATCGCCAGACCCAATTCATTTATTTTATGTTCAGACTACCCAGCTGTATTTGAAAGAAAGCTGAGTGCAGGCTTCCCAAAGTCCATAAGTTCACCTGGAAATAGAGAGATGCTCCTCTCAGCACCAAGGTCATTCGTCAAAATACCTGCCCACCTTGCTCCTCAACCACAAATAGAGGAAACCGTGGGCACACAGTGCCAAAAGATGCTTTGCTTTCAGTTCTTCAGGAAACAGACTGACAAACTCCAAGCAAATAAGCAAAATGTAGAGATTGAAAAGCACAGGTTCTTAGAAGAACAAGCTGGGAAGTGGTCCCAATTTTGTAGTGGTAATTAAGCCAAGATAACTTATCCTCCAGCACCACATTTTACCTCGAGGGTGCTGAAAGAGAAAGTTAAGCCAGTTATTGCATGTGTTATGGGGCATGATGATGAGTCATGTTTGACTGTGCCACTTTGGGCTGCCAGGTGTGATGAAACAGAAAGTGCCATGTGACAGAAACCTTTGCTTGACTCTGCTTTGCAGGGAAGCCTCTCTTTTTGATCCCCTTTAGTCAGTACCAAAGGAAAATGTAGATCAGGAAATCAGGCTGCAGCAAATGTATGGAAAAGTTCAAGGAGTGAATGAAAGAAGGCAGTGGGAGAAGTCATTTGATTTCTTCTGGCAAAGCTGCAAAAAAAAAAAAATACTGCCTCACAGAAGATTGTGAATTAAGAAGGTTTCTCTTCAGCCTACATGTTGCTTTAGCACTGCATGTTGTTGTAAGCATTATACAATGCTGAAAATTATAGGGAATGCACATTCCCCTTGAGGGGTGGGTGTGTAAAATCCTGAAAAATCACTTCAGAAGCTGAAAGAGAAAATTATAAACTGATGGGACAGTGCTTAGAGCACCCTTGAAAGAGTGCACTGAAACTGTAGGTACTGTCACAGATACACAATAAGGGTCTCTAAGGATGTGATCCTGATGAGAATGGGAGTGAAAGTCATCACCCCATACCCTTCTGACCAGTAATGGTGAGTGAAAAACCAATATAACAATGGGCTTATCCTTGGCAAGGAAATAAATCTAACAAATGTTCTTCTAGTCTAGCCATTAGAGAAATGATGTTTTAGATGGCAATTGAGACATTTGTAGCAAATAATAATAAAAGAGTCGAATTAACTGCTTCTTCTTGTCTGAGGGACTGGTACAAAATAATTACATCAGTAACTGTAAGGCAGATATTTACATTGGGTATCAAACATAATGTAAATATGAACTATTCTAACCTTGACAAGTTTCATAGACTGAAATTCTCTTATTCAGATTTTAAGTAAATGAACAGCACCAGCCAGAATCTCATGGAAAGGGACGAGGTCCTCGACACCAGCCTCATTCATACTGCTTTTACATAGCTAATAGCTAGAAAAATTTTAGGGAATAAAGCCTGACCTGACTTCTACAGCCTTTATGACATGGAATTTCAGGAAGCAGGAGTGGCTGCTGTAGGATGTGAGAACTCACAGTTTTCCAAACCTCAAAGGCATTTTAAAGGAAGTGGCAGAGGCACTGCCATCCTCTACACTGCTCTGCTCACAGTCTGCCCAAGGGAAGAGGTTTGCTGAGCAGCACTGGCAGCAGGCAGGGAATGAGGACAGAAAAGGGCACACACAGAGATTTGGAGGCTGGGCACCAGTGGTGGAGCCCTGGCTCTTCAGCAGGGTCTATGCCACACCAGTGCTCTGTCCTGTCCCCCAAAAAATCCTTAGTGACCTTGCTCAGGAGCCACTTGATCCTTCTTTGCTTCTACTTGTTTATATCCTCCTAAATAAATTGTCAATGAAGTGAATATAAATGAGCATAAAAGTGACTTATCATTGCCAGACTATGCTGTCAAATTATACTTCCTTGATAATTACTTGACTGACGCATTTCAGCACATATCTTTCATATCCGTGCTAGTTAATGAATTGGCCCCTCAAGAGATTCAAAAATATGCATTTTTTTCCTTCCCTGGAAATGATGTGTAAGACTCCAGAGTATTTCCATCTAATATTTATATTTCCTTAAAGTGCACTTTTTACTTTGGTAGCCATCCTTTAACTCCTACAGGTCGTGCCTGTGTTGACAAAAGGCCCTGAATAATTCACGGCTCATTTACAGAGCAATGTCACCGTTGTTGTTTCTCCTGCATGCCCTGCTCACCAGAGCCTGGATTTCTTCTCATGTTCACTTCTTCCCAGGCACAAGCTTTGCAACTCTTCAGTGAGCAGTGCTTAGCCTGGAAGAAAGAGGCTGAGGGATACTCAGGGAGGAATAATCTTATTTTTTTTGCTAATTGTTTCAGGAGGTAGCAGAGGCACTTGAGTTTTTTTGAATCATAGAGATCAGTGAGCTTCTCTCTTCCTATTGCTTCTCTAAAGAATTTTGTGATAAGACGCTCAGGCATCCATTTTCTATTTTTTTTTTCTTTCTTTCAATCAGTGAGATGCTTCAAGCTGATAAAGGACTGAAAAGTGTTCAGATTTCATCTATTCATCCACTCCTTTTCCTCCTGCTAGCCCATGACCCATGTAAGGGAGAAAAGTGATGCAGAATATGATACTGAAGCTGGTTGAAAACTTGCCCTTCTAGCCCAGAGTAAAGTTAATTTTCATCAAATTACAAGTCTCTGTCACAGATGCAGGTGTGAATGTCACCAGAAGACATGCATTGTCAGTTTTTATTTCATCATGCACTGAAATCAGAAGGCAATTATTCGTGTTTAATATCTACACTTTAAATAGCTTTAAAGATGTTGAAGCAAGTGTCCATTTAAATAAAAAAGGGGAAATAAAGTTTAAAATTCCAGCAGGTTTCGGAGGATAAGATGAGGGGAAATACCACTTTAATAAAGACCTGCCATAAAATGGAAAAGTAATTTTTTGTTTTAAATCTCTTCAGGTTTTCAGCAGAGCTCACCTCTGCTTGGTTCTTTCACAGAATTATGATCACAGTGAAGAATGCTGCCTAAATCAAAGAGATGTGTGTTGCTGTAAAACAATAAATGATCACCAGTGCCCAGTTTTAATTTCCAAGAAGGAGATGGGCAATTTATAATTGCAAAAAGCAAAAGGACTGAGTAGATCCCCTTTATTTCATGTTGTGGGAGGAAACATAGTGTTTTTTTCAGAATTAGAACACTGCAGGTCTCCAATGGAATAAAAATCAGACCTATTGGCATTGCTTTGGGAGTAGTTTTGGGGGGGGGGATTTGAGGTGTTGGGGGGTTTTAAGTGAGTCTGGCAGGTTTCTTTTCTGATGGAATGTAGCAGGGATGGAGCTCTAGAGGAGCATCATCTCACTGCCCTGTGGTTGAAGTCACAATTTTTGATGCTTCTCTGACCCCCCCTCAAGACCCCCAAATCACAGCACAAACCTCCTAGGGCAAGCCTTCCTGCAGGAAGTTTATTTTCAACTCCTAAGGGAAACTGAGAACAGAAGCTGCAGTGAAGAGTTGTCTGAAGCATTGTTTTTGGGATGTTGGGGTCCCCAGTTCCAGCCAGGGCTTGCTTGTTGTTGGGAGCAGGGACTTGGCCACCCCTTAGAGTGCTGCCACTTTGCTCTGGGGGCTGCATCAGTGGTGAGGGCACTGAACAGGTCAGTTCCCTCATTCCTACCACTGATTTTTATTTAAAACTTTATTGCCACAGCTCCACAGATGAAAGGTAGAGCCTTGACATATGCAGTCCATAAACCCCTGACCATCAGCCAAGCTTAAACCATCAAACTTTCAAAATGACAGGTGGAGGGGAGAGGTTTAAAACATTCTACCTGTCTTAAGCACATCATCACGTGCCCCCAGCTGCAGATTAATAAATACATTTTGCTGTGAGCACGTGGGAAGGGGCTGTTCGAGCCTAAGGAGTTGCCATATGGCACAGGCAGTGCACCTGTGGTGCTGCGAGGAATGATGGATGGTGTGCTCCAGCAGCTAAAGGGTGTCATCTGTTATGTGGATGGGAGTGGGAGAGGCCAACGTGGGAGCTTGGGAGCACATCTCCCCCAAAGGTTTTTCAATAATGCACCGAGGTGTATTTGGGAAATCCTGCTGAGGAGCTGCCCCCTCGCTGGGAGCGATGCAGGGTGTGTGGTGGGCTCAGGGCAGGGAGGAGCAGCAGTGTCCCAGACTGAGGGGGATAAAGGCTGCCCTTCCAGGGGTGAGGGAGCTCCTGAGGATGTGTCCCTCCCAGGAATAGGCAGGAATAGTTGGTGCCAGTGTCTGTGGTGTGGGTGAAGCAGTGCCCATTTCCATCCTGGTGAAATACTCCCTGGAGATGGCCCGGAATATTTCAGGGATGGGGTCAGTTTTGGCAATGCCATATAATTATAATGGATGCCAAATCCCATCAGAGAGCTGAAGGACAGAGAAGAGTGTCCTGTCAGTTTAGATTCAGCAGGAGAGTGGGGACCTTGCATCTACCCGGGCTAATCTCCAGCCCACAGGGTCAGGTACCTCAGCTGAAAGATGTGCCTTGGAGTGTGTGTGCTAAATAATCCCAGTGCTGAGAGACCACGAACCATTCCTGCTGGAGAGCTGCTCCGTAGGGCAGGAGTTCCTGGGAGCAGCCCTCACTGCCTGACTGGGAAACTGCTCACCAAAAACGAAATTACTGGTTTTAGCTGTGAGATGTCAAAATGCTGTGGATCAACAGATAAATGGACACTGCTTTAAAGAAAAAAAAAAAAAAAAGAAAAACAAAACCAAAAAAAAAAACCAACAAAAACAAACCAACAACACACAAACCTGCACTACTGACTGCATTTTAATAGCTCGCTGCTGTATTTTTTGTTTAGACCACACGGGATGTGTGAAACACCCCACTACCGTGTATTCCGATTCTGTTTCCTGATAAAAGCACAGATTTTCAGTGGTTTTATTCATGCAGAATGCTCTTTTCTGAATAAGCTGTTTTGTAGCATGAGTAAGAGCAAGTAGCAGAATCTGTCTCTGATTTTTCCTGGCCAGAATACACAGGAGAAACAAATGGAAAACAACACAGAGCAAAAGACCTTTAAAATAGATCCTACTTGGTATGGAGAGCACTCACGTGAAATTACAGAGAGGGAGGAACTGAACGAGCAGCGTTGTCAGGTAGAATGATTCCATAATTGAAGAAAAACGTGGGTGAAATCAGCACAAAGCAAAGGTTCAGCAAAGAGGGGAAACAGGCCAGAGCATCCCGGGGGGGTGGCAGCAGGATGAGCATCACTGCTGCAGGTGATGTGAGCAGAGGAGAGGGCGTGCCCTGCATGTCAGCAGATATTTACTGCTCTGTGCAGATGAGGATGTTTACTGATAGCTGCTAAAGTACAGATGGAAATAGAGAGGAGTGAGGAAAGACTCCAGGGTGACTTTGCATCTCTGTAAAGTCCTCAGAAACAGAGCAGTCACAGACAGGGAGGCAAGCACAGGCTGCTGGGGCAGCAAGGGTCTGCCCACACACAGATGCACTAAGCAGCGGCAGGGAATCATCATGAACCACAAAAAAAAAAAAAAAAAGGTACAACAGACCCGCTTATGGGAAGCAACAACTTCTTTGGAAATGGCTCAGGGTATACAAACACCAAACCCACAGTGACATGGCTGATCTCACCGGGATGCATTAAGCCACAGGGTGGGAAGCCAGGAAGGTTTTGAGAGGGAAAGTGGATTTTCTAGCTCCTCTTTGGTATATAGGCAGAGGAATAAGTGAACAGGGGCTTTTTGGCATGTTATTTCCATGCCTCTGTACAGGTACCCTGCCTGGCAGAGGCTGGATACTGGAGAGGTTTGTTGGTCCAGTTGGAATGACATCAACTTGCAGAGGTGGCAGAGGCCATACAGGTGTGCACATGGAGTCACACTGGCATTCCCAGGCCTCAGAGCTACCTCCAGAGGTTGTGTCCTTAGCAGGAATAAAGGGGTACTAGTGACAACATGAGCGATTAAAGACTTCACCCTCATTCTCTGCCTCCAGAGACTTGACAATTGTCTCCTTTTTGCGTGGTCTGAAGGCTCCTGCTCCGTGGAGATTGCAGAATTTGGACTCTTAGTCACAGCCATTAAAGGATAGATTTGTCCTCCAGTCATTGATAAGAGCAAATACTTCCTTTTAATTGAAAAACGAATTGTCAGCTGATCATTTTCCAGGCAAACATCAAGAAAAGGGTTGGCACAAGTCACCCTGAGGGCTGTAATTCCTTGAGGCATTTCGTTTGTGTTCTCCTCCCCCTTCTCCAGACTTCCTTCTCTCCTTTTGTGTTGGAAAGACCCCAAAACACAGCAGGGGAAACTGAGCAACCTTTGGTTTTCATGGCAAAGCCACTCGACAGAGGTGCTGTCAAACCACCAAGGGAAAAGTAGGGCATCTTCCCCTTCATCCTTTATAGTTATGAGCTGAATTATGAATAAGAATGATCAGTAAAACAGCTGTGATTTTTGAATCAGTCCTAACGGTGATAGGATTTAATTTCCTCTCTTTCAGGTGGGTGAATTTTTATTCTGATAACCTTATAAGCATGAGCCTGTGAGCTTGCTCCTGGTTCTTGCTCACTTTGCTGGGGGAGGAGGAGTGAGGAGAGGAGTGGACTGGAGAAAGGACCTGTGGCAGTCTTCAAAAACACCTTCTTGTGTCACAGCAGCTCTTTGAGGCATTCAAAAGATGTCCTGCACAAAGTCAGGATGCAATTAAAACTCTGTGGAGCTCTTTCTGTGAGATCTCACCCGTCTCAGGTTAGACAATAGCTAAAATGTTCACCTGGGAGATTCACATTGAAGTTTCCTTTCAGAAGCAAAATGGAGACTTGAATAGAGTGGGGATGATTCCCAGGTGCCCCGAAAACACCTGAACCATCAATTATCCTTTCTTTTTTTCTGATCAGAGACTTTGTTTCAGATCCAAGAACAGCCATCCTTCAAAACTGATGTGTGTGTTCCCAGATGAATTTCTGGTGGTGAGGAATTCACGTTTTCTGGAAACACCCAGTCACTTGTGCATGTTCTGAATGATGAAGTTGTTTTCTAATCAGGACAAGCATTTCACAGGGTTTGTGTTTGCAGTGCACAGGCCAACATTTTCTCCTTATTATCCATTCTCTGACTGATTTCAGCCATTCATTTCTTACTTTGTTTTAGAATGGAGAAATAAAAAAAAAGCGGAGATGTGCTAAATTTCTGCATTTTTAGATTACTCCAAGCAATGCTTGACCTAAACATCATTTACTCTTATTGCTATTTTGAGTATGCTAGGTAACGTTGTAATATTTCCAGAATTTTTTTAAGCATTAAGAGATTTTTTTGTGGATTGTTTCGTTCAGAATAATTAATTCAGTTTAATTCTCAGAAAAATTGAGATGCCTTGAATAGTTACTTGTTTAGCAAATATTGGTTCCTTTCTCAAGCATGGAGATTTAACCAGTATTTATCCAGACTGTTCTCATCCCTAAGAGTAAGAAATGCACTGCTCATTATTTTGGTGGTGCCTAAAATGTAGTGCTGTCTGCATTCAAGAATTAAATGCAGATTATTTATTGTTAATAATAAAAAATGTTATTTTAGAAATGGAGCTTTAGTGATACGTGCTAAACACCAAAGGATTTGTCTAATATAAGTGTAGTGAAATCACACAAGTTAAAATAGTTGGCTTTTTAGCAAAATAAGATTCTAGCTACAGGAATTGCCATTTCCTAATACTGACAACTTTGAAACTTTTCCTTGCGGAAACCTTGTGGGAAGATTTTCAGGCAGTGCCGTGTAGTAACAACAGCATTGTTTTCAATATAGCTCTAAAAGTTCTTTCTCTCTTGGAGAGACCAAACCTCTCTAATATTTCCTTTTTGTTTTCTTCTCAACTTCCCAAACTTTACATTGGCAGCCTTTGAAAGCTAGTGAGAAACTGAACCTTCTTGACGTTGCCTTTCACAGACCTGCAGCTCCAACGCCACCGTGCACAGATCGATCTCACCAGTGGCACCGGGGCCTTGCAGACCAAAGGGGGAGCAAATAAAGCACACAGGGGAGATGTTTTCTAATGGGCATTGCCAACCAGCTGGGGAGGATCCCATGGCAGTAGGTTTGGTGGGCCATCACCTCTCAAACCCAACGTCACACACAGCATCCCTCGCTGGCCGCCCCTTTGGCCTCAGCTATCACATGCGTGCACGTTTTTGCTGGAGGGACAGCAACCAAAGGGAACATTTTCTCTAAAAACACTTCAGTAGCTGCTGATTGCCTTTCAGATTTCAAGTCTTTAAACTTGCAGGCGCTTACTTGGTGTAGGTGCTGAAACAAAGGGCTGGAAATAGCACCAGGACAAAGCTGGAACATCTCCAAGTGTGTGAGCTTTGGGCAGAAATTCTGACACTTCTTCTCAAGTCTGACACTTGAGAAGAGGCACCAAACTCAAGCTACTCAAGCTGCTGACACATGTCTGTCCTCACAGCCCTGTAACCCCACCCTTGAGGAGTCCAGCTTTGCATCAAGATTGTTTTGAAGAATTGTAATAATCAGGTATATAAAATAAGATGTACTGAACAGCAGAGGGGCAGTAGCATGCACATTCGTAAGTGTACACAGAAAGTAGGGCCTTTTCGTGTGACTCAAATAGTTTGGTGTCAGGGTCAAGAAACAGCTGAGAACTGAGAGAACACCAAATGCCACCTAATGCCTTCAGTATTCAAGGTTGACTTTTTTAAGCCACTCTTCTCAGGATCATTAAAGAACAAAAATAAATCTATTCATGCCATTCTATTTCACATAGTCTATCACTTTCATATTTAAACAGTGACTTTTATATATGTGTTTGTGTTTACTAGGAACAGAGGTGACTAGCAGAAACCTGATAGTCTTTTTTATTATTAGGGCTTCTTGAAGTTTAAGCTTCTAAATCATATGCAAAAAATATTCAAATAATACTATCAAAGGCTCCGTCTTTCGGAGATTCAGTTCATAAATATGCACTTTGATGGAGGAAATGCAGACCCTTTTATGCAGTATGAATGTCATCAAGGAGATATTCTCATGCTAATTATTACAGACAATTCATGGCTGAACAGCTCTCAGATAATGTAAGAAATGGCGGGGGCTTATTTCCACATTCTTCTATTCTTCTCCTAAAGCTCCTGTTAAACACTTTTTCACTATCTCTGCTATTTCATTTGCAACTTGCCATCTCTGGGGAGAGAGAGAGTTTGCAGTTTGGAGATGGTCGTTGGGGATGGCGCAAAGGGCCCAGAGCAGGTCCAGGTGGGACCTGCCCAAACCCACCCTGGGCTGGAGCCCCACTTCAGCCCAGCCCAGGGGGCTCAGCCCTTCGCCAGCTGCTGCCTTGAAGGGACAGGGCTGTGCCCTGTGTCTGCCCTGCCCTGGGCTAACCCAGGTGACAACAGAGCCATGCATCTCACCCCGTGGTGACCCCACTGCAAGCAGCAGCTGCTGCCAGTAAGAACACGAAACATCCCTCGGGTTTTGGCACGAGATGGGCACAAGGAGTGCATGAAGAAATCAGAGCATTCGATTGTGATGACCCAGCTCATTTTCACGACCTTTCCTATTGGCATCTCGACACCATTAATGAGATAACATCCCAGCAGCCTGCAGAGAAACTGGGAGAACCATCAGGCCCTTGCTGAAAGCTGAATTTTACGCTTGTAGTGGTAGCTGTGAGCATATCGGCCTGGAAGAGATGGCAAAAATAAACAAGTGAGGGAAAAACAGCTTAAGGCAGAACAAGTTTAATATGTTTTTTTCCTTTTAGGCTGGGGTGAAGGGGGAGAAGTGTGTGCCAAATTCGAAGTTGACTGCCGACAGCCATTACTTATGTAAGTAAGTTTGGCTTGCCAACCCAGCACACAAGGCTGACTGACCTTGGCATCTGTATGTCAGAATTATTCTCCTGCAAATCCAGTATTATCTGGCAGTTTCTGCAATGCTCTGAACCCAGGCAGGCTTGTCAGCTTGTAGAGAACTTACTTCCCATTTTTCCCCATTTTTTTCATGAAGCAAGGGAAAACTTATGTTGGCATTTGGGGTGGGGGGTGGTTTAAGACACCCAGTACTCCTCTGCTGTTAAAGCAGGGGGGAATCTTTCAGTTTGCTGCCCTGGGCAGTAGTGGGGCTGGATGGAAATGGAAAATGGAAATTCAGTCTATGGAAAATGCTGTACAGGAAAGCAAGAGCTTGAAATGCATGCTGGAATAAATTAGTTGAGGTAGTAAAGGGGGAATAACTGAGGCTGACCATCCTGACAAGGCTGTGTTGTTTGCATTTCCTCTGGGTGGGTGCAGGCTCTACTATCTGTGCCATTTTCCTGTCAGTACAGATTCCAGAGAGGACTCAAGGGGGAGATTTGAAATGTGCATAAGTGTGAACTAGAAAATGTCAGGTTTCCAGGTCAGGGAACTTGCACAAAACTAAAAGAGGGCTGAGGGTGGGGAGGAAGTCCCCTTTTATCTGCAGAAGAGCATCTGCAGTAATTGGCAGCTGAACCAGGGATTAATTATAGCAGCACCACATGGAACGATGGTGAGATCTGTCAGGATTTTACCACCGTGGGTGTGAAGCACAACCAAGCTGGTAGAATCCCACTTTCTGGATCAGATCACAGTTGGGTTTCATTTGGGAAGCCTCCATCCTATGACACAGGTGTCTTCCACAGCTCATACAAACGATCTGGGTTTGCTGCAGCTGTGCAGAGATTAGAGTCACCCAGGTGTGCCCCAGATTTGCTGTTTTACATGGATGAATCACAAATCAGAAAATAAGCAGGGTAACCTAAAGAGCCGTAGTGGAGGTTTGTCAGATCGATTTCCAGAGGTTCTTACAAGCAATCTTGGAAAGGTGAAGGAGCCAAGGCTGGGGTGGCTGTGTCCCAGCACTCAGCAAGGCAATGCCATGGGAACAGTTCCCTCCTGACACCCCAAGGCACCTGGCTGCCCTCTTACCCTGGGCTGGCAGCCTCCTTGGTCAGGGCTTGCAGCTCTTCCTGCAAACAAACCCCTTTTGCCCTCTCCTTCCCTTTAGCCTGAGTACAGATCACTTTCAGCTAAATCTGGGTCTAAGGCACTAATACTGAGTAGTACTCTATTACTGTTTGCGTCTGGGTTATGCTTGGTGCATCCAAATGAAAGGGGAAATTCACAGGAATTTGCCCAATCTTGCTCTTTGCATCTGCTGCCAGGGTCCCTGAGGATGGTGTGGCCAAGTCACACAACAGAGAGGCAGGGTACAAGGGGATTGAGGGTGAATATATATACAATTTTGAACAGCCTCCCTGTTTAAAGGGAAGGAAAACTTCTTGATGTTCAAATTTATGTGATTGCAGGTGTACTCCAGGCACAAACAAGATTTTTTTTTTTATTTAAAGCAGGTCAATTTAATTTAAATGTGGATAAAAATCTTTCTATTCTATACTTTCATCTTTTCAGAAAAGATATATTTTAACCACCCCTCTTTCTATGTCCAGTAGTGGCTCAAGCATCTAATTCTGTACAGGTAAATTTTTAATTTGAAGTGTGATCCTGCTATCACTGCAAGTTCATCCATCCCTTAGGCATCTTGTACCCATGTGAAGGATCAGACCTGCCTTTTGGAAGCTAATCTGGCAGGCTGTGAGTCTGACACAACTGTGGTGGGTATAGCCAAGATTTTCCAAACACAAACACCCCACAACCAAAGCGGTACCATCAGTTCTCTCATCACTTTTAAGCCTTCCAGCTGTCAGCCCTTCTTTGTCATAAGAAAACCTTTAAAACTGGCCACTCCTGAGACACAAAGCAGACTTACCTCGTTTTGCTACTCATAGGAATATTTAGGGTTTAATTTTTTTGCTTTTTTCTTCTTGTGAAACGGGATCTGATTTTGCATTTTCACCCAGCTGTAGTGTAAGTTGTAGGAGAAGGCAACACAGGATAGTAAAGGAGAATTTTAGGTCTGTGTCCTTCCATACTCTGACCCTTGTCAGCAGGCCCCCAGGGAGAGATTTTCCAGCAGCATTCTGGAGAAGGAAGAGCTTGCTGAGAGCTCCCAGTAGAATTAGGGCTGCAGGGCTTGACTTTGCTCTCTGAGCAGAAGCAGCTAAGGGAGAGCAAATGTACTTGCTCTAAATCAGAAGAAATTCTCTGCATTTTTATGACAGTCCAAAGGGGGTGCCACATGAGAGGGCGATACAACCTTCTTTTTAAACTAAAACTTTTTCATTTTCCTTTAAAAAAAAATTGTCCTTTTCATTCAGCATTCTGTAAGCTTCTACCTCTTTTGTATCTTAATAAAGAAAGCAAAGCTGAGCCGAAGTTTTTAATACATTAAATCAGAAACCTAGACTGGAATGGAAGATAAGAATCCAATAACACCAAAAAGACACACAGAATAGAATCGGGTATAAAAGATTTATGCAGCAGGATTAGGAGGTTAAAAAGGCAAAAACTTTAATGTTCACTCATGCAAGAATGTCAAGTCACTGGTCTAAATAAGGAATTTGCAGTAATAAGATTTTAAAAGTGGGTATTTTCGGGTAGCGCTATCTGCTGTAATAAATAGAGGTCATAAAACTTTGATCTAAGTACATTCCTCGGACATCCGTGGCTAAGGTGGTCACTGCCTGAACTTTGAAAATGTGTTTTATAACCTGTTTTAATAAGCAGCTATTAATATAAGACATATTTATGTGCCTTGGTGAGGCTTCCCAGGCTCGCTTTTCCTTATCTGTATCTGTGCAGTCCTCGTGCAGTGGCAGCCCGTGCCAGCCTTCCCAAGGATTTGCTGCAGGGATAAACCTCATTTACTCTCCACCTGGGGTTGAAATGCATGCGATTGCCTTGAGAGTTCGACGAGGGAGGAATTTCTGAGTGCTGATGAAGCGCACCTGTCTGTCCCTGAGTTGCTTGGGATGGAACTTTTCATTCAGGATAGCGCCTGGGATTCACACGTCAGGAAAGCAGTTATTTAACTCACCAGAAAATGAAGTCTTCTCCCTGCCAGCATACTTTTACATTTATTTTGAACGCTGAAGAGCTGAACAACATCCAGCCTAGCTATAGACCGGTCAAAAATAGTACTGAGCATCCTGCCCTTCCAACTAAATCTAGTTGCTGAATCAGAAGTTTGCAGACGAGGCTGAAAACTACACTGGAGCAAGCAGGGCATGAGAGGCGCATTGGACCACTGCTTAAAATCCCTGGTTACCGATTCTAAAAACGTCAGGTCAGGCTAGAAACCTAAAAGGAAGGACTGTATGATTGTCACTCAAGCCTCTCAGAGAAATGTCTGAGGCTGGGTGGTCTCTTTTCAGAAGAAGGGGGTGTGAAGCACACGGTTTGGGAGCTGCAGAAATGCGGCACCGGGCGCTGCTCAGCGCTGCGCGGTGGCACCGCCTGTGACAGGCGACAGCGCAGTGCCAGCCCTGCTGGGGCCTGGAGAGACGGCAAAGGGAGCAGGGTGACAGCCAAAGAGCTTCAGGGAGGGAAGCGGCCCCGTCTCAGCCTTTCTGGTCGGTCTGACAAATGAGCCCGGCGCCGCTTTTGCGCGGGGCCGCAGTGACATCTCACGGCTGCGGGCCAGCACTGCACCGGCCCCTCCTGAGACTCACTCACACCACAGTAATGGTTTGGGAGAGCCTGCCGCAGCCCCAAGAGCTCCCTTCGGAGAGGGGTGACACGGTGCTTGTCACCGCGGCAGCGGTGCAGCATCCCACCGCATCCCACCGCATCCCACCCACAGCATCCTCCACTGCACCCCGGGTGCCGGGCACCAGCAGCGTGCCCCCCGCCCTGGCCTTTAGCATTTCTCCAGCTCCATCAGCTGTTTACCGCTCTAACTACACGAGAAAAGCATTTTTTCCTGGCTGGCAGGGGAGCTGTACTACGGCACTGGCAGGGCTCTCACTAAAATGCTCCTCACCGGCATGTACGGGGAGTTAAGAGAAAGAAAGAAAGAAAGACGAAAATAGTGATTTCTGTTTGAAAAATGTTCAAAGCTCAAGGTTTTTTACAAAAGCTCGGCAAACTCTTCTGAGAGTACAAGCTAGTTAGTCATTAAATTGGTAGTTTATTTCTTTCTGAGAGAGAAAGAGGAGAGAAGGGGGAGCAGCCGGGGAACACGTAGGAGTTGAAAGAGCACTCGTGTTATTCGCCATGCAGCCAGGAGCAGAAAATAAAGAGGCAATTAGAAGGTCAGAACCAATAATAAGGCACTGGCAACCTGCAGGAGCTGTAGAGCCCGTGTTTGTTCTCCTGGTTTTTTTACTGCAAACCATCATTAAAGCCGTGTGACACCACCAGTTCTCATACCACAATTATTTGCATGCAAATTCGACGTCTTCAATGGGAAAAGAGATTGTATCTTCATTAATTTGGTCCACAGCAAATTGTCACAATTTCCTTAAGAAAACACTGCTTCTCATGAGGAAATTATTGAGTGCCAACTGAGGGGTTTTTTTTTCAGGAATTTAGCCCAGACAAGCAGACAGAATCATGCTTTTATTATTTACTTCCATGGTATAATTGGCTTTTCATTGAAGATGACAGCTTTCAGCCAAGAAAGTCCAATGTGTGGTTTTTTTCTCAGTGAAGTGACAAACAAGGAGGCAAAAAATGTTGAGCCTTTCAGGGGCTGAGAAAAACTGTTGGTTTTGCTCTTCCCCCTGTGCATATGCATAAATACACTCACATATATGCACTCCAAGCATTCATGCAGGGAGCTGTGGGCTCACTGAGAGCAAAGCCCTGTGCACTGTTACAAAGCAGGTCTAAAGCAACGATCAGAAAAGACCCTTCAGGACTTGAAATGGAAACACAGAATGGATGGAAGCAGAATAGCTGTTGGATTTATGCCTTATTACACAGGTGCTCTGATGCTCCCAGCCTTCCTTCTCAGGCTTGGAATGAAGGCAGCATGTGGGGAAGGAGCTGTGCTGCATTATTTAAGCCTTTCCCCTGTTTGGGATATCTGCAGTAGCATCAGGCAGCCCCCAGCAGAGCTGTGTGCAAGATGAGGGGCTTTGGGCACAGGCAGGGGCTGTGAGTGACAGCCAGGGCATGTGAACCCTTATCCTATAAAGCTTCAAAAGCAGCAGAGTGCCTCTGGGTTTGTGCTTTCGGGATGGCCAGCACAAGGCACCTTTTCCTGCAAAATAGCCAAGCTTGTAATTTCTGTGTATTATGTCCAGGCAGTCTGTGCTTTGCTTAGGTTTGGAGCTGAGGCTTGTGGCTCAGGATCATGGCTCAACACATAGTTGTGATGAATTGTTCAAGGCCAGGCTCCTGAACCAACCCTTCCTTACAAATATTGCCCTGCAACAAAATGTGTCGCTTTCCAAGAGCTGAAATGAAAAAGCCTTTCCCTTCCTTTCTGTGTCCTCAGAGTTTTTCCCCATGTGCTAATTATAAAGTGACTTTTCTTGCTGCACCTGGGCAGTGAGTGCCCCTTTCATAAAGCTGGTGCCTCACAGCTCTCCTCAACCTGCCCAAAAATCAGAAATATCTGTTTCTCATGCTTGGACCTTCCATAGGGAACCCAAATTTTAAGCTCCACTGGATTGGGCCCCAAGTTAGAAGTCTCTGACCTTTGTCTGAGGCCATGGTGCCAGTGAGAATCAGCTGCTGGGAGCCTCTGCTTCCTCTCTCCTGCCTCTCTCCAGATCCTTTGTGTTCTTTTTTATCAAACCAGACAGGAAGGCATCGATCTCACGTGTACACTTTTAAGTGGAAGATGGAAAAATATTAATGTTTCTTTGTCTTCATGTTTGAAAGTGGAACCTTTTAGAGAAATGAGCCCTCACCAAGCAGAAATGTTTTTCTTAACTGCATAGCAACAAGCTGTATCTGCAATTATTTATATCGAGTATGAAATTCCCTCAGTGCTTCATTTATTCAAAGCTATATTTTTACTTGGTTTTGTTTTCACAGATGGCTAAGCTAAGATGCTGTCTTGGGCTTAAATATCTACACAAACTTTGGCAGTCCCCACCAACAAACAAAAATAGATGAAAAAAAAAAAAAGCAAAGCAGAAAAATTGCAGTTCAACTTGCAAAGCCCTCCAAAGAGCACAGCAATATTTTTAACTAATTTAAAACTGTGATTATCTACTGAGGAATTTAATGTAATTGTGTCATTGCAACATGGTATTAAAACAGCCTCTATGGGAACCACTGGTTGTCAAATGAAAATTATGAGTGGAATTTTCTTATTTCCTTCTTATAATTCCTTCACAAGAGGCACAGGTTTCTAATTTGATTCCAGCACTTGTTCTGAGTGTTTTGCTCAAGGAAAGTTTAGTACTATTCGGGAAAAGCGGGTTGAGTACTTGTCACCAAAATGTAGATGCTCAACCAACACTGAGATTCAATTGCAATGTTTTCTCTGATCCTCTTTCAAGGTGAAAAGGTGTGGTTTGCTTTTGTTGTTGTTTTTGTTTTGTCTTTTGCCTGGTTCCAAACAGCAGCGTCCGTGGGGATGTGCTGCTCTCACACGGGAGTGCTGAGCGTGGGCTCCTGTTCCCACCTCCATCTTCACCAGGAAATGACTGCTTTCGTATCTGGCCCAAATTAGAGCCCACTCATTTATAATTAGAGCCCACTGCATTTGCTCTTTACTCTGTTAACGTTAAAACTAACTGCAGCAGCCAGGCATTTCCAAAGAGTGATTTTGGTTTTGATGTCCTTTTGCCTTTGAGGACCATAACTCAGCCAACCTTCTTCCCTCCAGAGCAAGTATCACCCTCCTATGTCAACAGCCCTCCCTTGCTTCACCAGCAATGCTTCCTCCTTCTGCTTTTTTAGTGTGTGTGGAGTATTTGGATATTGGGCACTGCTTCAGCTCTCTGCAGACACCCTTTTCCTCAGTCAAACCCAGCTGCCTCCCAATGCCCAGTGTCGTTTAGGAGCAGTGAATAAACAGGACAGGTTTGCCCCACCCCAGGGACCCACAGAGATTTCAGAGCAGTGGTACAGGGTCATGGTCATTTGCTGTCTCTGCAGGGCATCTTGAGGAGGTGTGTTTCATCAGATGAGAGCCCCCTTCCTCATCTGGTCTTGTCATTAACCTTCATTTTTAATGCAATATATTTGAGCCCTGGAAAAAATTCTTCATGCATGGACATGAGCAAGCAGAGTCTCTTGATGTACCGAGTGTGAGTGTGACAGACTCTTTCTGTGGTGTGTGGGTCACTGGCTTGGCTGCCTAAAAGTACTGAGAAACCTGCTTTTCCCCTCTCTGTCTCAGTTTCCTGAGCTTTAACATTGGATTGGGGCTCCTTAGAAATCTGCCAAAGGTGTGAAGATGACTTCTGTGGAGCAGGCAGTAGAAAATTACTAATTCAAAGCCATGTTCACCATGTAAAATGAAACATTGGGGGTGCTTAAACTTCCATGAAGGTCTCACAAATGAGTTTCCATCCTGTCTAGCACAACCTCTGTGCCAGTGCTGTAGCACTCATCACTCAGCACAAGAGTGGCTGCCACAATCAGAAACAATTACTCACTCTATTGCAGCTCCAAACACAGAGAATAATGAATACTCTTCACCAGCTTCTGCCACTTTATGTTTTCATATCAACCAGTCAATCAGACTGTATAAAACAGCATGTGTCTGTTCATTAGGAGGAGAAAAAGTTGATTGGTACCAGAAGATGACTGCAGAGTGATTTAATTGTAGCCCTTTGGCACATCTGTGTTAGATATATTAGGCACTTAGACACTCCACACTGACAGCAACAAGGAGAATTATATTGGAATAATACGATTATTAAAGCTGAACTTACACACACAAAAAACCAAACCCAAACCAAACTTTTTGATCTCTGTGATTAAGTATTCCAGGTAATTTCACATCATCAGTTAGTCTTTCTTCTAAATCAGACTGAAAGTTGTTGACTCCCCTCGGCAGCACAAGCTAGCTGATCTATAAATAGGGAATACATCCTTACAAAGAGAGTGTTCCTATTGATTGGCAAGATGTATTGTCACCATTTCATTACACTTGATCATTATACGCTCCTCTCCTGCCAGAATTTTTTATTCATTGCCAAGTTAGAGACTTGCAAAGTTTGCAGAGACATCCCTGCCTGGTCCATGGCTGGAGGGATGTTGTCTCCTGCCAGAAGCAAGGAACACCTGAGGGAAATCACTGGCAATGAGCCCTCATTTTACAGTTCAAGTCTGTCATCTGAGAGACACCCTGGAATTTCTTAACTCTCTCTCTCGGAGTATTTTCACCATTCCTTGTCTTCTGGAAAGCGTAAAAGGATGGACACGAGAGGAAAATTTTTCTGGAAAGATAAATTATGGACTGCTGTTTCTTAAGGAATTACAGTCAACAATCAAACAGAAAGGCAAACACTGCCGAGCAAGAACGATTCCTGATCTTCTTAATGGCATTTTAGCAACTTGAATCCCAGAGCCAGCCCACCTGGTGAGCAAAGGGCAGGAGCTCAGGGCTCTGCTCTGGAGATGCCTCAGCATTGGGCAGTGCAGCTCAGGTACCCTGCAGCTCAGCCTTCAGCCAGCATTGCTTCTTGCCAGAAAGCTTCAGCATGGCCCCTAAATTTGGCTGCTCCCACACTGCTCCCTTCACCAGCCTCTGCACCTCACTGAAGGCTTCTGAATCCATAGGGTCTCTGCTGAAACACAGCACTCCTGACAGATGGGGGCATCTCAGTCGTCATTTTAAGAAGAAATCCCACGTTCCTCTGATGACAAAAGTCAAAAAAAGGTAATATAGCACTTACTGTGCTATATATATACTTATATTTACTTTGTATTTTAAAAATATGAATTTATAATCCAGTTTCAGGATTACTGAAACTTCCTGATGAGTGTCCATATTTTCCCTTATTAGCAAAGTTCAAAGCCTGACCAAACTGGGATGCTGGAAACACTCGGCAAAGCACAGGAGGTTTGTCCAGCCACTAAGAAACAGGGGCAGCCCTGGTCCCAGAGCAGAGGGCAGCTCCTTCCACACAGCTGCCCAGGGGCTGCATGGAGAGCCCTGCCTCATCCTTGCTGTGGGTCAGGTGCTCACATACTGCAGCATCTTCCCCTAAGAGCAGAGGGCCTGGGGAGCACAAACCTTGGGGATTACGCAGTGCTACAACATTTAGAGCAAGGGCACAGGTACAGCACAGCCAAGGCTGCCCTGGGAAGCCAAGTGGCTGCCTGCCGCCCCCTGAGCAGACCGTGGTGTCTGGCTGTCTGTGAGCATTGAGCTGTCCCTGTTAAGGAGCCAGCAAGCTTTCAAACCCTGTCCTAACAATCCCAAAAGTATCATTATGGGAAGAGCACAGCCGAGTCTCTTTTTATTGTTTCCGTTTCAAATGTATTCCGCACTAAAACATTTTTGTGGGGCTGGAAATTCTTTTCAGAACCTGCTAATTATTTTTACAATCCGCAGTCTGCTCTTATGTTCCTAATTGTGACTATTAATCCTCACTCATCTCCATGTCCTGGATGTGTGCAAGGCAATAAGGCATATTATGCTCAGCAGCACCCTGCCTCTTGACTCATTTGTCAAAAGGATTATTGTGCACTCGGTGCTGAATGTGAGGAATTAGCTGATAAACCTGGCCATTAAAAAGAATGTCTGTGTACTACCTGTGCTGGGCATTGCTATGTAGACAGTAATTCCCTCCTCAAACATGTAAAGGTACCTCACTGGTTTTGGTTAGATTCATCCATGCTGCAAACAATTTGGAAGCGATTTGAATGCAATTTCTCCTTTGTGTCAAGTCAAATGGTGTTATAATCATAATTAATAAGGACTGGACTTGACTTCACTCTCTTGACTTGTGTTTGATTTCCCAAGGAAGTTTTTTAATCCATTTTAAAACATGGTAAGTACAGAACGTGCTCTGTTGTTTCCAAAATGTGATCGGGTGGCTATCTGCAAGCATTAACACCAAAGGTCTGGCAGATATTTATAATTACCACTTGTCGACACAGCCAAGACAAGGCAGCAGCCCTGCTGCTGTGTTCAAAGGCAGGGGAGAGAAGTCAGGCCAGAGCAGTATCTGTTTTCCTTCAGCTGTGCAGGAATGATGTGCTTTCCAACTCACCCTTCTAGAAAAGAAATTCCTCTTTTCTGTCTAATGAATGTTGTCTATCCAGGCATCTTTGGATGGCTTTCAGTGAGGGTTGTTTGATGGTGAAATCCATTATTCTCTGACTTATCCGAGTGGCAGCTGGCACCGCCCCTACCCTCGCTGCCAGAGACAGCAGCCAAATATTTTCTGCTAGCAAAGTATGAAGAAGTCTACTTGAGCATTCATCTACACTGAAATTTGGCCCATTATTTTCATGGACAGCCTTCAAGCTGCACAAAGGTCTGTTTGCTTCTTGGCTTGTGGTTGTTCATATTCATCAAACACATTCTACGAGGCGACTGCTGGGAGAAAAATGACAGAGAGACCCTTTACTGGTTATGTCCTGTTAGTCCCAGCTGTACCAGGGCCTGTGTGCCTCATCCTTGGCGTGTGGCTGGGGTTCAGAGATTCATCTTCTCCAGTTGCACCACAGCCTCTGCTCCAGGCTCCAGCACAAATCCAGCATCACCTCCCAATGCTGGCATTTATCCTCTGCTCTCACTGAGCCCAGCAGCTCAGACTTCTCACCCATCCCTTCAGCAGGAGCCTGATTTCCCCTGGGTTTTCCCTTGGACAGTGTGGCCTTTCATTGCTCCTGCCAAGTGACATCCTCCTCTGGCAGACAGTGAGGATTCCCCCACCGCTGTGCCCTGTGCATGCAGCCTGCTGCTAATCCCATGTTCAGGGCAAACCCAGCCCTTGTTTCAGATCAGGATGCTTCAGGGGTCAGTCTGTCCCACTCATTCCTTTCCCAGTGGTCCTTTCTGCCTGTGTGGGTTCAGGGAACAGTCCCACCAGGGAAGGACTCCTGTGGAAAACTCCACATGCATCAGTTCTCTTGAAATCCCATAATGTTTGTAACACTTGGAGTGATTTGTCTTAGCGTGGGACATCACAGTTCAACTCAGTTGCATCAGTGCAAAATCTCTTCCCAGACTTTGTAGCTGCTTTAGTTGTGCAAGGACAAAATCCTTCTCTTCTCTTTTGTCTGGGACCAGCTTTCATAGATGATTACCCTTATCCTGCTGGAGCTTGAAGATCCATCAGTCTGAAGTTACTATGGGTCTGCAGGTAATTGGGGTGACATGTTCTAAAGGGAAATGCTTAATTAGAGGAAGATTTCTGCAGGAGAGCAGAAAACAACCATTTCCTGCAGTAAATCAGCTCTTCTTACAAGAGGAGCATGTGTTTTACCATCACCTGCTGACACAGGGGAGGCCACCCAGACAGAGGCTGTCACTGTTCTGGATGGAAAGGACACCTCAAGTGGAATCTGGAACCCAGGCTGGCTTTGCAGAACTGCTTCTCTGCTCTACATCTGCTCTTCCTGTCTCACCCAAGCCATTTAGCTGCTTGCTTTCCATTTCAAAAGGTGGCGTTTATTCTAATCCTTCGTTCACATTCACTCCATTAAGCTTCCACTCTCAATCATCAGCTGCTGAAGCACTTGGCTGCTCTGCATCTGCTGGAACGGGCTGTGCCCTGATTTATCACTTTGCTGACGTTGGGCTGATAAAAGTTATCTTCTCTGGAGGCTGCTGCAGGGGAGGAGGGGCCTGTAAAACAAAATGAAATTTTCAATGTGTAAAGATAGGGCTGTTTTCCAGGGAAAACGACTCGAGGTGGCTTTTGCCTGGTGTGGTGGTGTGTGGCCTTAGCCTGGGGCCAGCACACAAGGGGAAAACTGCTCAAGTGTGTCAGAAACAGCACGTTGTGCTCTCTCACATTCATTTATTTTTCATTCCAAAAGTTTTCAGCAAGCGTGCCAAGAACGCTGGGGCGGAAGAGCGCTTATCAGTGTGGGAAACGGGAAACGTGTTTCTGGAGCGAGGGGAAAGAAAAGCGCCTCCTGCAAGAAATTGTAACAAGAACACATAAAAGCTAGTAAAAATTACATTTAATAATATCATTTACTGCTTGTCACACCCACCAAAAGAAAAAAAAAAAAAGTTTGAAAAAGGGAAGGAGTGGTTAACACAGGTGGGCCAGATGTAGACTCGCTTGTGGATTGACTCCCCAAGGTGATGGTGCCTTAGAAAAGAGGCAAAGCTCAAACAAGAAATCCACGAACCCGTGGGCAAGTCATGCTGCTGCTCTGCAGGGAGGAGGGAAATTAGGTGCAAAAGATGAGTATGTGAAGGATGAGGGCAATAAAGGTGAGTCCTTCAGCCTAGAGACAGCTGATAGAAGGGAAGATGGAGACTTTGTGCTGGAAATGTAGGCTGAAATCTCTCCCCCTGACTGAAGGGCTCTTCCTTTTCCTGTGAGTTTTGCATTTACAGCTTAGTAGTGGCCTAAAGCTTAAGTGTTTAGAAGATTAACTTTTCTCTGTCTGTGTTTTCCTGGGTTTGGATGTTCTTCTCCTGTTCATGAACCGACTAAATTACTGCGTTAATCTTTCTTCCTTTAGAAAAGAATTAAAACCCCACAGAACTCTTTTAAGTGTTGTTTATCAAGGGCAGTAGTGCTTTCTATCTTCATTTAAGACTTTCTGGGTTAAAGGCTTCAGGCATTCTCTGAATCCAAAGAGCAAAAGCATCTCTAATGTGGGAAGCACAAGAGCTTTAATTTTCTTGAAGCATTTAAAGTAGATTGATGTCCTACAAAATCCATTATGTGGATTGTCTCAATTATTGTCTTAGGGAAGTTGTAAAATGTAAGGTTAATCGCAGCTTTTCCTTCATTGAAGGAAAAAGTTCTCAGTGTGGGCAGTAATTCAGAAATCCTTCTAGAAGCAAGACTTCAGCAAGAGTCCTGGGGTAAAACTGAAGTGCAGAGAGAGGATTCTCTGTCTTCCCTAACTTTTAATACCTGAATTCAGCGAAATCTGAAAGTTGAAGATTCACAGGCTGATAATTAGGACCTAAAAAATGAAACATCTTAGTTTGAGTTGGTCAAGGGTTTCACAGCTTTTTGTTTAGCCTACACCTGCATGGGTTATTAGAAGTGGAAATATATGGAAACCAGACTGAAGAAAAATCCTCTTTCCAGTGATGGGTTTGAAGATTTCTGGTCTCTGCTTAGTATGTAAAAGTGGTACATCTGCTCAGAAGGTGAAACCAAAAAAAAAAAAAAAATGGAGACAGAGGCCATGTCATAGCTGAGTTTCTCATTATTATTTTTATAAGTGTCACATTTAAATCAAAACAGGAGGAGCATTACAGCTTGTTTTTTTCCCCTGTTCACATTTTTACTGTTTGTACTGTGGCAGATGGGTGCTCAGGAAGCAGTCATATTAAATTTTTATATGGCCTCTAGGAGAGCAAGGAATTTGTTCCCTCTCTTGTCAGGGAGGAAGAAATGTTGTAACTTTGCAACTGATTAAATTGATCAGATGAAATATTAAGCAATGTGAATTTTTCAATCCCTTCTTGATTGGGCCAGTGGTTATCTCAGGCTCTTCACTGTAGACTAAGTATTAAAGAGGAATAAAAAATAATTCATTGCTCATTGATACCAGCAATTTCTGAAACAAAGTTGAGATTTCCTTTTCTGGTCTTGGCTAGACACAGACTGGCAGACAGATCACGTCTCCCTCTTTATGGGACAGAAATAAGTTGCAGGGGGAAGTGTTGGAGTCATTGAGCAAATTAGAAGAAACCCCAGCATGTTATTTCCTGAAACTGCACTCGGTTTTCCCCTTTTTAGGGGTGAGGGAAAGGCTTTTATAATACCAACACATTCAAGAAACTACCTATTTATATATTTTTCAAATGTAACACAGTAATGTCTCTTTTGGGAGAGAGGATTATGCTTCTCAAAGTCAACACTTTTCTCTTTGCTTTATTTTTAATGTAGATTATGTCTCAATTGTATTTTGAAACATTCCACGCCAAAAATCTTTTTTTCCAAGCTTTTCCCCTTTTTCTGGCTTCTGCTGCAGGAGCGTAAAAATAAATCAAAAGCCAGGATTTGTGGTACTTAGCCTGTAATAAGCTTCACTCCTTTCCTCTGCCTGTGTCTTACCCTTGCTGCAAAAGTGATGCTGAGGGATCTAAGTTGTGGGACACTTTCTGTGAGATAAGAGCAAGAGAAGAATTGAAATGGTGAGATAAGAGCTGGATGTTTTGCCGAGTGCATTTTCCCTGTGGGATGGAATAAGTTAGCAAATGAGGGCCTTTGGGATGGCCACAGAGAGTTCAGGAAAGCAACATCTCATCCCAGTGCTCCATGCCTGCAGTGTGGATGGGATCTGTGTTGACTCTCAAATTATTCTGCTGGGTGTATTTCTTTCGTCTCTCAAAAGTAATATGACATTTGTAAAATATCTTTTTTTGGGTCTCTTAAAAGCTGTCGTGGATGTCTTGAGAAATTTGTGTTTAAATGCAATGAGTTTCTGGGTGTATATGGGTAGCTTAAGACGAAGCAATTTAATTTGCAATTTCAATTCATGCTGTAGAAAGAGCTGGATGTTTATTCCAGCTGATCTGAAAGTGAGGAGCAGCAATGAAGCCAACAGAACAAAAAAAATTTTCTACTCTTTGAAGCCTGTTGCCACACCAGGTCTGAATATCCATCTAGTAATGATACTTCATACTTTGAAATGTGACAAAGTCCATAGCCATTTGTTTTGATTTTTTTCTGTGAAAAACTAAAAAATTGACATTTGGTAGGTGGTGGGTCTTTGTAAGCCAAAAAAATTCAAGCCAAAAATCACTGTTTAGCTGAAGTACCCTTGGAAAAGCTAGCAATGCTTTCAGCTACAGCATTTGACAACTCTTTTACAATTAGTAAAAAACCTAAAAATATCACAAGAGAAGTCCCTGTGCTTTTTGGAAGAGTTATGTGAGGCTGGTGTGTAGTTTTGCCATATGGTTTCTTCTGCCTTTCCAAAAAGAGAAAAAAAAAAAATAATAACCTCATTCCCAGAACAAGGTACCATTGCAAAGATTTTGAGTGACTGGTCTAAAAATGTAGAACGTGCAACTCACAGCTTGATAAATCAACAGTCTCACAGGCACATCTAAACTCCATTATACTGAAATGGAGTTGGGAATGAAAGTGAATCATAGTAGCACCTTTGAGTCAGAAAAATACAAATGACTCTTGCAGGATTAACTCTCTTTATAAAGTAAATTAAGTTAACAATAGTTTATTCTCTTCTCTTAATGCTGTTAAGCCTCTTAGAATCTTTTTCTTCTGAAGAAACCAAATGTTTAGTTTTATTAAAGGGGACTTCAAATTCTGTATTTTATCAGCAGGGATATTAGTTTTTGTAATGTTTTGCCAATTGTTTCATTATGTATTTATACAAGTCACATATTTTAATTTCTGAATGTCCTTTATCTGTTGCTGCATGGGAGAGTTTAAAGCTGGGAGGATACAAAGATTTAGCTTTTTGTAATGAAGAAAAATACGTGTAATTCTTTTCAAAGAAGATAAAGTAGTACCAGGAGGTAATTTTTTTTTAGGGAATCAGTATGTGGAAGTAATGTCTTTTGCATTCCCTCTTTGTCCTGCAAATGGAGCACTTATGTTTCTTGGTGCAAAGCAGTCCTGCAGTGCTGTGATTTTGTGCAGCCAAAGGGGTTTTTGCCTGATATCAGGATGCTGTTCTTAATCCAGTGGGGTCTGAGAGACACTAAAATTCCTGACCCCCTCCAGTCTGAGTTAAAGAAATTGGTGAAATAATCCTAATTATGCGATCTAAAGGGTGTCAGCACAAGTGTCAGGGGCTGTCACTGCTCAGGTCTGGAGGAGGTGGGTGCTGCTGTGGGGAAGCAGGGGCTCAGGAACAAAACCATCCATCACCCCACACACGAGCAGGACAGCCACAAGTACACAAACACCCTGAACGTTTTTTCCCCTGGCTCTTTATTCCTTTTTGCACTGAACCTGCCCTGATGCTTCACCGCTTTCCAACACAAAAGTGCTGCAGGTGATATTGCATTGCTGCTGTGCCCGAGGTGCCAGACAGGGCACCTTCTTCTGCCATGTGATGCCTGTTTATGACCACTCAGACTTGCACTCCTCCAAGCATTCAGCAGCTCTGAGTGCCAGAAAGCTGGTGTGTCTGGCAGATTAGAAAGTAATGTACTGGCTGGCTGTGACGTGTTAACCTGCATTAAAGAAATCAGCGACCTCATGGACAGAGCTTTCATCTCCAGTGTGCAATCAGTGTGGCTTCAGATCAGGTGGCCAGCAGAAGGTGTTATGCCATTAACTCAAAATGCTTGAGATGAGTAGCTGTGCTCCCAGCTGCTTGTGGTGTTGAAGCAAAGCATTGGTTTTGTGATGTGGGAGAACATTTTGGTGGGTGTAGGTTCTCAGCCACCCACAGGAGTGCTTTGAACAGTCCTGCACTGGCACTTCCACCTTGTGTTGTGTTCACAGTGATGTTCCCACCCTGGGAATTTGCACCCCATTTCAAACCTGCCTTGGCACGGATCTGTGACTGATGTTCCAGGAAGTGTAAGGAGCTCTCCAGCTCCCATCACCCCTTTCCATGCACTGATCTTTCCCCAGAAATACTGCCACTATTGGAAGTTCCACGTTGCAGTTCATGTTTTAATAACATCCCTTGCTACGCAGCACTTTCCTTCACCAAAGTTTTGTCTTCTATGCTGCAGTACTAAAAGGCAATTACGTTACACAGAAACAACAAAGATCATATTTCATAGAGCAGAGGCAGAAAACTCCTACCAAAAAATCAGGCATTTAAAATCACATTAGCAAGACTCCACCAGCCTGTGCTTAGTATCGCTTCTGTCAATGTGTCTATCACTGAACCACGCACAGAACGGGCATCCTTCATCTTTTATGTCTTTCAGTGATGTCATTTGCATTTTAATGATTTGCCGTGTTCCCTGTTCAGTCCTAATTTGGTCATTAATGTGCTGTTGGAAGTAAAGCTTTGGAATAAAGCCTTTCCCATCGTAGTTTTTTACTGTGCTTGCATTCAGCAGAGAATTGGGAACAGAAGGCAGCCCTGTGTTTCTCTTGCTGCCACTCAGGTACCCACTGTAGCCCTTGACATGAGAAACCTGCTCAGTCTCTGACTCAAAGACAGGATGTCAGTGTGTTCAGAGGGACACACAAGGACGAGGATGTTTGCTCCCCTGGCACAGGGAATGATCCTTTTCCTTGCTGCAGAGGTTAGCAGGCACACATCTGAGCAGGGAGGGCAGAGAGGAGAGGCCCTGCTGCACACCAGCTGCTGGGATGCAGCACAGAACCCAGCGCTGCTTTCTGCTCTGCCTTTCAAATCCAGACTTCCCAAAGGTACAGGGATCATTTCACCTGGAAAAAGAATGGAGAGTTCCCATGAAAGCAGTGATGTGTGTGGCTAGCCCAGTAACTCCTCAGGGTGGCTGTAGGATCAAAATTTCTGCTTGGCCAGCTGGGATCATCTCTGCTAGTTCAAGCTGTTAGACAGAACACGTACCTGTCACCCAGCAAGGGACACAGAATCACCAGCCTTATTTACAGTGGCTACAGAGGGAAAAACACAGAGGCTCGGTCTCCACAAACGGTGTGAGACATTTTTGTAGTTACTGCAACAAACACCATCGACTGCTGCCTCACTTGCACAGCTGATGCATTGTCCTTTGGTAAAACAAGAAGTGGTTTCCAGCTGACAGTGAAATTTCAGCAACTAGGAAGGGCACAAGTACCCCAGATTGCAGCAGAGGTTGAAGAACTGAGAGGATGAGTCCTCCAGTCTGGACAGAGGTACCCAAAAATTTCTATTACACTGAAACAATTGATGACAGCAAGATGGCAGGTGAAAGCTTTAAAACTAATTTGCAGGCAGATGAAAATGGGTGGCTGATGTGTGACATTGACACGGGAGAACAGGAAGAAGGATGTCAAGGAATGATTGCAAGTTGTGTGATGTAGGTCATAGAAGAGGTACAGGTGATGGTTGGAGAGGAGTGCAAAAAGAACATACAGAAATTACAGTTGCTTTTATGTGTCAGCCAATGCATACCTCTTTTTTTTTTTAATTGAAGTAGATCAAAAGCTAATCTATGGAAAATTATCTGCATTGAAAAAGTGAACAAGGGAAATAATATCTTCATGAATCTGAGAGAAATGGGGAAGCCCATTAGCTTGTCTCTTTGACATTGTTAAGCCTTTTTCTATTACATTTCTTTGTGTAGTTGCTGTTCTTTTTGAACACAATGGTGTTTTTCATCTAATCTGATGATGATTCAAAGCATTTTTGCATCCTACTTATAATATAAACCACTGCTCTTTCAGCACAGGGTTCACATTTAAGATTAGATTGCTCTGATTTTCACTGCTGCTCTGGTTGAAGGTCATTTACTTTGAGAAATGGAGAGGGCAGTTGCCAAAAGATAATCTCCTCTCATTTTACCTGGCAGTTGCCTGTCAAGTTCAAATGATGGCATTCAAAAACCACTATTACAGCCTGTCTATGGTCTAGCTCAGAAAAAAAAAAAAAAGAGAGATGTTGCTGAGACACAATGCAGTGGTTTCTCAGTAAATTTGAATCTCAGATTTTCCTGAATTTTTATGGTCTCACAGGGCAGGTCTGATTGAGTGCTTGCTTCAAATGCAGTGTCCAGTTTGTAACCCCGTGTCACAATTATGCAATTTATGATATGCTGAGCCACATTATGTCATGGCAATTATGCTTTCTTTTGCTTTTTCTCCCTCAAACCAACAAATTCTTGATATCATCTCAGAACGAAACTATTTTTTTCTAAGTTCATCTCACTCTGAGTAGTGGAATTGTGATTGAAAAACTCAAATCATCAGCCCATCGAGCTAGGCATTGTGTAAATTCACCAGAGCTTAGATCCTCTAGTTCAGAGAACAACAGTGTGTCAGGTCATCCTAATTATTTTCATACACTGTGTTCAAATACGTGTGAACGTTCTGCTTCTCTTTAAGCAAAATGTAGAAGTCAAGCCCATCATCAGTGACAACAAAGTGTGGCTGAACATGTTACGAGTGAAAATCTGTTTAAAGGTCAGATCACTTTCTGAAAGGCAGAACACCTAAGCAGTGCCAGGCTCAGTGCCTCGAACTGTTTTCTTCTGTGCAACAGCATCCAGACCACAGGCAGTGCTGTTACATTTCAGAGCTTGGGTATGTCATGTGTATTTGTTTTACGAGAACGTCATTGCTAGGGGAAGGAAGATGTGACCTCCCCTCCAAAAAAACCCTGGCCTTGTAAGAAATCTGTAACACAGAGTGGCGTCAACATCGCACGCACGGCGCGAAGCCGAAAAGGATGGAACGCTCTCACTTTGCCATCAGGCATTTCCAAATGTCCTCTGGGCTCTCTCTGTGCAGTGTATTTTAAGAAAAGCCCAGGAGCATTAGACTGAGTGGAAAAGGGCCAACATACGGCTCCCTCCGCGTGCTGCCTGCTCGGAGAGCGGCGTCAAAGCGGAGAGGCGGCGCTCGCTGATCTCCCCGCGTGGATGTGGGAGCACAGCGGGTGACTCGGTTGGAAGGGACAAAAAGCACCCAGGGGCCTCTCTGCCTCGAGGGCAACAAATACTGAGGGTGCCGAACATCCCTTTGGGAAGCTGAATAGCAAGTTCCAAAGTGGGTAGAAGCTTCCATCCCGCCGACGAGCATTTGAGCTTAAGCGGAAGGTAACTGGAGGCTTGGTTTTGTGTTGTTTTGTATTAATTTTAGCTGCAGAAGGGCAGGATGCTCTCTCCCAGGGTTTTGCATTTCCCTAGATTGCAGGACTAAGAAGGACAGTTGGCTTTTGGCTTGCAAACAGAAAATTCCCTGCTGCTGCTTAGCAGTTAAAAGCCAGCAGCAAAAATCCGTGGCTTGTGATTTTGGCAGATTTTCTTGTTGCTTTCTAAAGAACCTTTCCTATTGCTTTTCACTCTACGAAGGTTTAAAAATCATCAGTGTGGCACACTGATGTGAGTAACAAATCCACACACCCATGAAAAAGTATTTAAAGGGGAATATTCATTCATTAATGAATATGAAGAGCTACTAAATTGCTTTTGCCTGTGTGAACCTTGGGGGATATCATACCTCGTGTTCAGGGTCTCTGCTTATGAAGCAAAAAATTTTGCCTATTTAAAGACATCTGTAGGAAAACTGGTTTACCTCCAAGAAGTGGGGCATGAAAGACCCTTTCACTTTACCAAATGTGTGCTTACCTTCCCAGGTGGTTGTGGAGACTCTAAGAAACACAACCCTTACCCCATTTTGCATGGTAACAAACATCTATAAACACCCTCTTTTCCTGCTTTTTCCTGGAGAGGCTGGGTTTAGGCTTTTTTTTTTTGAATCTGAAAGAGAAGCTAAAAGTATCCACTGGCCTTCTGTCACCCTTCTTCTCCCCTGTGTTTCAATTTTCAGAGAGTGCAGGGTGACTGTAGATGAATTGTTTTCCACAGGGGTATTTTCTGAAGCCTTTGTGCTCATCTGATTTAAGGAAAATGGGTACAGTTCAAAAGCGTGGCTTCTAGCCCCACATTTTCACTTAGGGAATAAACAAAGCAGAGACCTTTGAGATGCATTATGGTTTGGTTTCTTTTTTTCCTCTCTGCTGGGAAGCCTCTGGTGTGGCCTTGCTGGTGCTCTTCCCATGGGACTAGCAATTATTGCTTTATGAATAAATACAGAATAAAACAACCTTGATACACCTAGGTAGGAATAAAAGAAGCTGTCTGAATATAAAATATTTATATTCATCTGGAAACTGTTTATGTAAGTTATTTACCAAATGTGGATAGTTAGAAACAGACTCTGGAGGTTTGGGGAAGAACAAAGAAAATTCCTGACAAGCTGTTGAAGTAAAAGTTTGATAACCACTATTTTAATTTAAGTCTAGAAGTAGAAATGCAAAGACTCCTCTGAAATAGGATTTCAACTTTTGATTTTTAGCCCTGAAAAAAAATCAAAGAAATTTTTGAATAAAGAAATTCAAGCTCCAGCTGATTTTATTAATCATTTCCCTCAATCTTTCAAAACAAAAATCATCCATTTGATACAAACAGAGCTTGACAAAGTCACGAAAAAGTGATTAGAAGATTTTGTTTAATTTAGTCAAGTTGCTCTTAATTGGCAACTCACTGCCGGTGTTGCACAGTTATTTTGGCAACCCACACAGCATTCCTCTTCATTGTCTTTGGCCATCGTGGAAATCAAATTATTTAAAACCCTCAATGAAACTGTGGGGCATTTTTTTGTTTGGTTTTATTTGAGTTGGAGAGTTAACTGGAGTGATCTGGAGCTGAGTACTGGAAGGGCTGGGAAACGACAATATCCCAAGCCTTGAGCAGATTTTTTAGATATTTGAGAAGAGCATTTTCATGCAACAAGTGTTGCATGTCCTCCAAGGGTGGTGCTTGCTGTGCGGTGTCACCCTCAGAGGAAGCAGGAGATTCCTGGAGCTTTCCATGGCTTTCCCTTTTCCCTTTCTTTCCATACTGTATCCTCGATATTATATTTAAAGTAGCATTTCCTGTGAGGTAAAATTTGAAAGCAGTCACCACCAGTCAATGAAATATTTCCTTTTTTATCAATATCCATTTTGGAACCAAAATTTACGTCAGAAGAAAAAGTAATTTATCCTGGTTTTTGCATTCTGTATTTCTTCAGGGTCTGAAATGAAAGTCAGTATATTATTTTTATTGCAGTTGAGACACAGTAACAGAAACCAAGGCCAGAAAAACAACCTGCAAAGTTGTGTGTATACCTCTAGCAGATGGTCTCCAGCAACTGGAGAATTTGGAATTAGCCTTTAGAATCTTTCTTTCAATTAAATGTTTGTTTGGCTGGAGGAGAGATGCTTCCAGTCTGGTGGTCACAGTGGGGGCGATAGGAGTTTAGTGGCAGCCTGGTTAACTCATCCACTGGGAGCCCCTAAAGTGGTCCCAGAGCTGTTCAGTGTGGCTGGTGGGTGACACGTGGGGCTGTCGTGTCAGAGCAAGCAGAGGGTTTTCCCCTCCAGGATGGGCCAGGCACCATCGTGGTGCTGCTGACCCCCACAGAGATGACCTGCCTGTCACACCTGGGCACTGCAGGGCTGGCTTTGTAGGCAGGAGGACTTTCCTTCACGTCTGCTTTTGGATCAAGACAGTGCTTGTGAAGGAAACTGTGGGATCACTCCCCCTTGCCCCAGGCAGGGCTGCACCTTTTGTGGGGAGCTGACCTTGGAGATCTCCTGCAGGAGGGGTCCTGAAGCCCTCCCATCCCTGAGGAGCACTCATCCACATCCAAAGGCTGGATAAGCCCCAGCAGAATTGCACAACCTGAACATAAACCCCAGGCCCATCAGCTCTGTAGAGCCTTTGCTCGTGCACCGCAGCATTTGCAAGGGTAGATACGCCTGTATCTCTAAAGGACAGAAAAAATGGTCATTGCCAGCATATTGTTTGTTGCCTGGCAATTATCTGCATAGTTCTGTGATGAAAGGCTACATTTCCAGCATTGATTCCTTTTATGACCTTGCCAGAAAGCATTTATCCCACTTTAAATTCTGGCTATCAGCTGTACATTGTAATAGCCTTGTAGAACATTGTACTATTTTTTGTAAGCCATTGGTAAACAGACCTGAGTTCATTACTCTGTGTATCTAAGCAGGTGTTTTACCCTGTTTAAATGTCCATTGAAATTGCCTCTTTACATCTGAATATTTACATAGGTGTTGCTGGCAATTGTTGCAAATCAAAGGCACTTTTTCCTAAAAGTGCGATCAGCAAAAGAAAATCAGAAAAAACTTGACACCATAATAAATCAGAGCAACAACAAAACTGTAAAAATCATTTGTAATGACATATTTTGTTGCTGTTCTTGTTCGTTAGATTAGATTTCTGTTAAAGGTAATTGAAGAAAAAATTGCTCTGGTTAGAGGGATAAAATACATTAAAATTGAATGAGCTTCTTGAACTCTGCTTAGGCTTTAAGATATCATATAAAGGAATGAAAACACATTGAAGAAGCATGATAGTTATCTTGTGCAGCTGACCATAAAACAATTGTGGTCCAGCCTTTCTGTCACAGCCCAGGGTGAGGTGTGAGTTCCTTAGGTGAGGGCTGTGGTTTTGGGCAAATTGAGAGCATGGGATCCACCTCAGTTCCAGCCCTCCCTGTGTGTCTTGCTCCATCACTTGGTGCCTGAGGAGCAGGAAGAAGCTGCAGGGTGCAGGTGGGAGCATCCCAGATCTGCCCTTGGCTGCTGGCACTTGGTGTGGGATTCTGCTGCCACTTGAAGCTCAGGCTTTCATTTTATAGGTTTTTCTTTAAAGGAATGTAGAACTGAACAGCCTTTCTTCTGGGCAGCATTTTCATGCCTCTTTCAAACACTAACTAAATACAAATAGGTGGGAAAATAATTAACCAGAAAACAATTGTTTAACACTTCCAAAGACCAGTGATTTTCAAATGGGAAATTCTGAGCCTACAAAACTCACTTTCTCCACTGGTTTCAAAACACAGTACCTTTAAAAATATGATTAATAGTTTCTCCTGGCTGAATTTGGAAGTGGCACTGTTTTATTAATTTTTTTAATTACATCATATTCTGCTGTTAAATAGACCCCCCCTGCCCCTGTTTTTAGGGCAGTTTAAAACTTCTTTTCACTTCTGTCTGTCCTTCCTCACTCCCTTCCTTTTCTCCCCAGAAAAGCTCAGTCATCAAGGCTGAGAGTCTGGGGCTTGTGGGAGTTTTTTAAAGAAAAATAAAAAGGAAAAAACAACAATCAAAACCCAGCCATGTTTGGCAGTTCCCTCTGCAACTGGTATGGGGGGAGAAGCAATAACATTTTTTAAAGAGCATCTTTACACATCTATAGAAAAGCACTTAGGATTTTTTCTTTCTTTTTTATTGTTTACTAAATCAAAGTAAATGCATCTGAGGCTTATAGTGATGATAGCAAAAATTACAAAGACCTTTCATATGCAAAAAGACAGTTTTGTACGACTGAAGATTCCAAATGCATTATGCCAATCTTGTATTCAAAGACCAGCTTTGCAGGGTTTATGTTCTATTATGTGTTTTTTTCTGGAGGCTTTTTGTTTCTTGGGTATTTTCTCTTTTTTTCCTTCATTTTCATGAGGTTTGTATTATTAGTACTTTGTAACATTTTCACAGGGTCTTTCCTTTGAACCTTGCACATGAAATGAATGAAGTATCTTGGCTTTGCTTTATGATTCAGCCTCTCTAATACGTCTTCTGGCTCTGGATATATCCCCAGAATTCAGAAGGCTATCAAACAAATCTTCATCAGCACTTTAGTGCTGGCTGCACCACACAGCTTTGATATTTGAAAGGTCTTTGTGTTTCCCTCTTACGCATCTTGAAGGGATGTGATGTCTCAGGGGATTTGGAAGAGGAGGTTGAAATGCTCACAAGTACTAAAACCACAGAATGTTTTTATGATTGAATGCCATGCTTTTAATGACAATTGTCAGCCCCCCCTAGTTCAAGGTTGCTCTGTTTTGCTATTATTGTGAGGGGCATTATTTGTCTGTAGTGATCCATCAGCTGCTCAAGACTTTCACAGAGAGAACTGCTGTCAGGTTTCCTGGGCTCATATCCATTAACTCATCCCAAAAGGTCTGACTTTGCCCCATCTCCTGGCTGTGCTGTGGGTTAATTACATGTGCCTGCCTGTTAATTATAACAAGCAGTTTCTACAGTCTGGGGTGCAGTCTTGGGCCCCACAACTTCTGAGGCATCAAGATTTCAAGTCTTATAACTCATTTTTCTACCTTGGTGCCCTATTTTCATTTTTATTGAATTAAATTGCATTTATGGCTCCTTGCAACTGTGAAAATCCCCTCTCCTGCCACCATGGCAATAACAATTGGAGTTAGGTGGGAACTGAGAATGTATGGAATGAAGTCGGCATCAATGCGTGTAGAAATTCTTGCAGCATAGTAAGCAAAATATTTAGTTTTAGTCATGCCCTAAATGTCCAAAAAAGAGTCTGTTTAGACCCCTGCTCTCTCTCCTCATGCCTTCTCCTGCAGTAGCACAGGTGAGCTGGGTAAGGCTTTGGGAGCTCCATCTCCTGCAAGTTCAGGGGTTCTGCTTCCCACTGGGAAACCCAGGCAGGAATGGGTGCTATGGGACCAAAGCAGACCCACAGAGAGTCACAGCTGCCACCAGCCAGAGGTGGGCAGAACTGTCAGCAGAGATTCCCAGGGTGTTCGTGAGGTCCTCCTGCACAGATCCCAGCAGCTGCAGCTCTCCTCCTCTGCAGCCAGGTTTGCCCCAGCCCAGCCTGGGTGTGTGTCCCTTTCTGTGACAGCCTCTGGGACCACCACAACAAGCAAACCACAGGGGATTCATGATTCAGTCTCTCAGTCATTTGCAGCCTCTCTTTGGCCTAAGGCAGCCAAGAGCTGCCCAGCTCTCAGCTACTGCAAATTACCTCGAGCAGAACTGGTTGGCTCGCTCAGAAATCAAAATATGGTGGGTGCAAGCAGCTGGGTGAAGAAATGATGACTGCAGCCATCTCCCTGGGCATGTGTTAGCAAGCACGAGAACAGAAAACAGCCAGCATGGGGTAAAAGCCATTGATTTTGAAATGAAACTGATTCAGAAGGTTAAGGCCTGATATCCTCTTGGCACGGCCAAAAACAGCAGCTACCAAAATGGAAATCAAGAAAGATGTGTCCTGCGAGCTCTTGAGTTTACGAGTTACAGCTATATTTTAAATTGAGGGCAACAGGGATCAGTCACCTATTTAGAAGTGTTTGTGCCTTTTAACTACCAGCAGTTCCTGTGCTAAACGAGAGAGGTACAATTACAAGAGCTCAAGGAGCAGTTTTTTTTTTCCTCTGGATGGCATATTTGGATACATACAAATGAGAGGTAGCCTTGGGCAGTCAAGCACCTCAGAGTCCTTTTCATAAACAATCCCCAAACTGCCCTGCAAAGCATTATCTCTCTACCTCGCTGACAGATTCAGAACAAATTGTGCTAGATGAGATTTAATATTTTTAATAGGCAAAAAAAAATAAAGAATTGCAGAGCCATGCAGATGTGCCAGCCACTTGGCTTTACTGTAATCAAACATGGTGAAGGAGCTGTAAGTGCATTTCAAGTCTATAGCACGTCAGCTCTGTGGCAAATCTGTTGGAAAATGCATTCAGTTGAGCAAAATGATGGTGCTGCTAATATTAATAATAATGCTTAGCACTTCAGTTGCATCTCATATTTTCAAAGCACTGTACAAATGCTAATTAATTAGGCTGTGAAGCTGAATGCCAAATGGAGAAAAAGTTTTGTTTTCACTGCTTGTAGAAAAAGTTACCTTGATTATCGCACTTTTAGTATTTTCCTTGGGAAAACACAAGCAATGCAAGGAACAATTCAATTGCACAGAGCACAGCAGTGACTGGGGGGACAACTGCCACAAAAATCCAAGGAAATGATGATCCCAAAGCTGAATCAACCTCTTCCGGCTTTAATATTTGGAATGAGGGAAGATGTCTTTATTCCAAGATTAGGCTTTTACTTAAGTGACAGAAGTGGAATGATATATTTCCCATTCTGCACAAAATCTGGGCCACAGGCTAAAAGATATAGAGGTATCTATTGCAGGGGTTTTCAATGCTGTTTGCAGTTTGTATAAAATAATTTTCTGCATGCACCTGATACTTGCTAAATGTGATGTGAGTGCCGTGTTTTGTGGCTCCAAAAAAACCCAAGGCAGCCCTTCTGTCCTTCAGAAGGTGTGTCCCACTCTAGCTGCTCGAAGTCTGGAAGAGATCCTGGCAGTGAAGTTATTTCCCTTAGAGCTGAGCTGCTGAAGGCAGTGACAGGGAGTTTGTTTTTTCCTGAAAGCAATCACTCCGATTCAGAGAAAATCCAATGGGAATTACAGTAAAGACAGGCCCTGCTCTGTGCACTGCTGGCATTAATTTCCTGCCAAGTGGCATGGAGACAGGAGTCATCCCCAAGTGGAGGGTGCCCTGCCCTAGCAGGATCCTCTCCTCAGAGGCACCCACTGGTGCTGCTGCAGCTTCTCAGACAGTGCTCCCTGTGACCTGCCCCTGTCCTTCCTTGGGGACAGCCCTGTGCTGCCAGGTTCTACCAGAGATGTGGCTTTTAGGAGGAGGCAATGTGGTGTTACTCCTCCTCAGGAGCAGATGGGTCAGTCAGAATCTCTTTCTTATCTGTTACTCATTTTATAAATCTCTTCCATGCTGACTGACTTTGTCAAAAGCTGCTTTGCACAGATTTGTCTCAGAAATTGTTTTCTTCTGGAGAACTTGAGAGAATTTGTACAAGTGAGCTCTGAGTTAGCAGGAAGGAAAGCAAATCAGGTGCAGCATCCCCTGGGTATCAGCAAGTGCTGAAGCATTCCCTGGAGCCCAGAGTGCAGCTCTGTGTGTTTCCTTTGCCAGAACTGCCTTCCCATGCAAACAGGCTGTGAGATCACCAATAAAGGACATCAGAGGAAAAATTACCTCGACTTAAGTTAGAAATCTGCTTCTAAAGATGCTCCACTGACAATTTGCCCGCTTGAAAGAGCATCCTGAGGTGGTTGCACAGAAAGTGTTTTCCCAGTCTTCCACACTGTGTTATCCTATTGCACATCCACACCGCAGGGAGACTGTGTGAAGGAATCAGGCTATTTGGGAAAATTTATTCACATTTGAAATGGGCTTTGAAAGCTGTCATAATCAATACAGAGATAGAAATGAAGGTAAAATAGTAGTCCTTCATTTTCCTTCTCTCCCAAAGGTAATGAAATATTTGTAATTGCTTGTGAAAGAAACAGGCTTTTATCCTGAAAACGTCTTGAAACTGCTATACCATGTTGATGTTCGAAAAAGACAGAAATAGGCTGCTGTTTTGGAATCAGCAGGTCAGGAATTTTCCTTGCTTGTACTGATTTTTTTATCAGTATTTTTTTTTTTCAAATTTTCACTGTAATTACTGTGGTGAAGCAGTGGCTAATTTTGGTCTGCCCATCAGGCCTTTGTTAAACAACTCATCTTTGGTTTGATGGAAGCAGTGTGCCTGGCATCCTATTTTCCAATTGCCTCTTGAAAGTGTCTTGTTTTCTCTGTAATACACAGAAATCACTGTTACTATATTTTTGTGTAATTTGCATATGACCATCTCCATTTCTCTATTGAAACACAAATTTGAGGTGCTTTTATAACTTTGTTGATGGTATGTTATGATTATTATTTCTCATATAATACTTCTCAAAAAAAATGTGTACACTGATGCACTGAGTTTTCCAACTCCTTTTGAGAGACAGGAGATTAAGTGGTAAAATTGGTGGAATTAATTTTTTGTGAACGAATTATCCAGCCAGTTTATTTCATTTTGTGGTTGGCAAATAATTTCGAAACTGGCTGTGGTTTCTGCATTGGAATACTTTGCTCATTCTTAATAACACCCTGAAATTACTGGCCCCACAGCTCAGCCTGACAGGGATTTGGATGTCTCCTGGTTTATACAGACTAATGTACAGAGTAGGGTTGCCCAAAGAAGTCTCAGGAATTGTTCTTAGCAGATCATTCAGCTGTAGCCAGGGAAATAGGAGAGCAGTGATGCTTGCAATCACTGAATTATCTCAGCAAGAGTGTCTCCCCAAGCACCAGAATGTGAAGGAGCCCGTGTACCAAATGTTTGAAACTAAAAACCAAGGGACACGTGTAACGTGCATTTAGCAGCACTGTTTCATTCCCTTTTTATTTTGAAAATACCATGCTAGCAGGTTTTTAAAGGCATGGTGTTGGCCACCACAGCTGGCCATAGTCCCCCAGACAGCAGTGGGTTGGGAGGATTCACAATTCCTTTCTGCTCCTCACCTCACTCTGCCAGACAATTCCCTCCAGGGCAGGAGACAAAAATGCTCCCAAATCAAAATCTAATTGAAAAGTTATGAAAGGTGTTACAGAACTCCCCAACTCTCTGCAGGGACGGGTGATTGAGTGCTAATCAATTCAGAATATATTTCTTTTAGGACCAGCACTTACTGGCAAGCAATTACCCTTTATGAGATAGACATCATAACGGGTTCTGCTTCCCAAGGAAAAAGGTTCAAATTATATCTCCAAGAACAGCACAGACCAAAATGAGCACATTTTCTCAGTGAAGATGGGTGTGCTTTGATTGCACTGGTGCTGCTGGACCAATTAGGTGATACTGCTCATTTGCAACTAGGATTTCTAGGCAGTAACTCTATTAATGCTCCAAGGCAGTAGCTCCTGTGCCAGAACCCTTTATTTACATGCTTGTAATGGACAGCCATGAGGTGCTCCTGCCCTCCCAGGAACATCACTCTTGTTGGTGTTAGGATCTCCTAACACACTTACCAAGCATTAAAAGTAATCTAATTTTTTAATTGCTCAGTGCAGAGTGCAGGAGTGTACGTGTAGATAGGGCTCAGAGTCAGCTGTGTTTATTTACTTACTAACAAAGAGCTGGTCTGGCTTTAATGAATGGTATGGCATCTATATTTTCATGCTGAATTTGCTACAGGATTTGCTTTTCTGTAGCATTTAGGAAAAGGCAAATTAGTGAATGTTGTAGCACAGCATATCCTGTTGCTAAAAATATATATGCCTTGATTTACATATTCTTCTGTGTATGTATACATAAATACAGATCCATCCAGCAGACACACACACACACACACAGATTTTGCATTTGATATTCTGGTTGGAGCTCAATAGATGAGAGATTACCTCTCTTCTCATTCACTTTCCTCTCATGCCTCTCTGCTTCTTTCTGCCCAGCTACAAGTTGGGTTAACTCCTATTTTAGCTGAATTAAAAGTGTGCTCCTTGCTCAACATTTTAAACTCCAACTTACCTAAAGGTATTTGCAAACCTTTTGCACTTAAGGTACATATAAAAATCTTTTTTCTTCCTAGACTCAGTTTTGCTCCCTCACTTATTTGAGGATATAGCCAGTACATCTGCACTGAAAATGTACAGTGGGAAAAGCAAAACCAAAATCTCGCTCATACAATATAAATGACTTTTATATTTGAAGAAGTAATTATGTAGTGTCATAGGAAAAGCAATAATAATTTCCTGATACTTCTTCCATGTGACATGGGAAGCATCAGACAGTCTGAATCTGTTCTGAAAAATGCAGGAGGTGTTAATGAAGATTAAAACTGAATTAGTGGACATACCAATGCAATCATGTCGAACAAAAGCAACAGATACACCAGATTCTAATTGCAAACCCTGTTTGGTGGCTTGTTCTCTCCTGTGGAAGCAAAAATAACCTTATTCTCTAGTCCCTTTTCAGTCATTTTTATGAATGTTGCATTTTGTTCTTTTTCCCCGCTGTACAAGCCAGGTGTTCCTTTTTCCTGCAAAACAACAATACATCATTTAAGTGAAGTTCATTTTTTGAAGCTTGGCAAGTTGAGGCTTTCTCCATTTCCCTGGCTGTATCCAATCAGCTACTGGAGGCACTGGCATGTGTCATAAATTTTGCTGGGAATGTGGGCCAGCTGAAACATATACCAATTCAGAGATCACATCTCCTCAGCATCCCACTAGGCAGGAAAGGAAATGAAATGTTTTTGCTGTGTGCTGCTGAAGCAAGAGAACGGAGCAGGAGCCGGAAAAAAAAAAAAAGTGAATTCTTAGCAGGAAAGAAAACCTCTTTCAAAAGAAAACCTTGAGAAAAATTAACCCCCAGATCACTGCCTGCATTTTTCTCCAGGAGTCTTTTCTTGAGCAGTCTCTGAGACCAGCCCTGCCTCATTGCAGTAGTTGACCAAGAGTTTCCTTTCTGTTGTCCCAGCAGTGTCTGGAAAGCAGGTTGAGAATCAAAGAAAGCCATTAGTAACTGAGTGTTGTGATGAGGAAGTTTGCTCTCTTCTCCACATAGAAGCGCAGCCTCACTCTTCCTCTTTTTTGTTCTGTGGGATTTCTAGAGCTGCTTGTCACATTCATGGAAGGATTTTCTCCCTTTTCAAATCTGAAGCGTTAGTAATTTTCTCGGTAGTCATGCAGGCTGTCAAGGTCACAAGACTTCATCCATGCACTTGATGCTATGGCAGGCTGAATGTCACATTGCTGAATTTTTTAAAAAAGTAATGCACAGAGGATAAAGAAGTGCTTTGTCTCACAGGAGGTCTGGCTTTGTTGGTTCAGCCCTTTGCCTGCACTAGGATGGCTACACGGAATGCCCAGCCTTGAGGGTGGAAATTCACACCTGGGAAGTAGGATGTGTATCACATTTGGGGTTTTGGTCATTCAGTCCCAGTTGGTCCTGACCTGTTTGACCTGGGGCTATGAGCTGTGGGGTCATTCTGCAGTGATTCCTGCTTTCTGTATTATTCCATTTTTTTTCTGACATCTCTCACTCCTTTTTAAGAAGCAGAGGTGAGGGCAAAGACTCTTACCTAAATGACAGTTCCCTCTTATTCTTGGGGATTAAATGTTCTCCCAAGACTACTCTCTGGTCTCTACAATGGGTGAATGAGCAATCCAAACCCTGAATGGTCTGAGCAAATAAAGGCACTACTAAACCCCTTAAAATCGTTGTGGGATACAGTGGAGTCTGTTCCTTATGTATTTGTGTCAAGGAAATTCCACAACTGCAATGAACTTAATTACATGCTCTCATGTACTACGTAGCAAAAGGGCGGGGAAGCAGGTGGAACAGAGCTTGAAAGGATTTAGCTATGCTTGGTCACCCTCTGGATTACCTACTTTTGTTTACTTCAGGCTTTTTCTCCTAACTGTGCATCGAGGCTACGTATTGACTTTGCTGAATTATTGAAGGGAGTTGCAAATGATGCATGAAATGAAAAATCCTTCTTACCCCTCTGCACAAACTGCCAGCAGACAGCTCTGTTCAATCACTGCTGAGCTGCACCACAATATCAGGTGTACCTAGATAGCCTCAAGAATTGCTGGAATTAATGATAATGGGAATTTCTCTTCTTAATGTCTCCCTTAGTCCTTTCAACTCTCAGTTTTAGAAGGATTGTAACATTCTGCCAGGGCAGTTGTCATCACTGGAAGCACTTTCACCCACTATAACCTTATGTTTGTATAACTGGGGCTAGCATTTGGGATCAAATCAAGGAAAACAGTCATCCTTCTGGTGTACTTGTAGATATCAGTCCCTTCATCTTCCCTCAGATTTATGAGCTGTGCCTGTTAAGTGGATCTCAATTTTGAACATCTCAATTTGTTCAATTTTGAACATTTCCATATAGCTTCAAAAAGTCAGAGCAGATGTTGAATTGAGCAGTACGCTCGGATGGCAACCAAATCCGGAATTACAAGAGTTTGTCAGCAACTATGTGCTTCTTGTTTAAGTGGTGTTAATTTTAGCAAACCATCCCTTACTCAGAGGCCCCCAACCCAAAACACTACATTTGCTTGATATAATTTGAAAATCTCCTGAAAATATATGTTATAACAGTAAGTGATAATGTTAGGGTTTGGAGTTTCATCGTGATTGTGCTGCACAGCTGCTAACAGCAGCCTCTTTACAATTTATGTGCTCATCTAGGTTTTTCAGGAAAATTTAATTTGAGGAAGTTGTGTTTATCAACTTCCTGGCTCACTGTCAACAGCATGCCGCTTTCTTTTTAATATGAGGTGCTAATTATGTTTTTCTCTGACTTCAGTATAAATGAAATGTATTTGGCAGTTGTCAACAGCTTTGTAGAGTATGATAACGCCATCACACAGACTTTGAGGTTCTCTGAGCATGGGTTTATGCTTCTGAGTTGTGCATCTTGCAATTATATTTCACACAGTGGGACAAGATCACCTGACCTGCTTTGCAGATGTTTTAGAGAACACAGAAACTGCCAGGAAGTGTAATAGCACTGAACACTAGAAATGTGTGTTCTCTGTGAAGAAGGAGCACATCAGAGCTGGTCTTTAGTGAAAATCTCACAGCATTAACAGAGCTTGAATCAAATTAAGCAGGAGTGCACCTGTGAAATTAGTGCAGGACAATCCTGCCATTTCCTTGGATGCTGACAGTCTCAATAGTTGTGTTGAGAAGCTAAATAAGCTGTGCACTGCTGTGCACAGGAAAGGATGATGAGGTATTGATTGCATTTTAGTCAGTGAGGGGAGAGTGAAAGGGATCACTCCATTTATATTGTCTGTACCACCACGGATGCAGCAGGACATGGGAAGGGTGGGAAACCTTTGTTTTGAGCAGAGGAGGTAATTTCACTGAAGCCTCCATAGCCTTTGCAATCATGCCACCAATACCACAACTGGAGGATGGGCCAGAATGGTGATGTAGGAAGATATATTTTGAAATTATTAAGTCTATTTGGGGTTAAAAGATTGTTAGATTTTCTTTAATTTTGGTTATCCTTTATATTCTTGGAAATCAAATCTTCTTTCAATTATATTGCACTTAAGCCTCATGCTCTTAACCAAAACTTCCTCTCAGCTTATTTTTAGAAAATCTTTAAATGGGAGAGGCTTTTCAACATTTTTTACATGAAGTCAGATTTTTAATAATCACTTTTGCAAAATAGCTTTTACACCTTCCATGCTGATATAGCTATAATCTCTTTCCCTATCATAATTAAAAGGCACTTCTTTGACATTTCTGCCTCTTCTTTTTCCTTTAAATATCGCTTCAGAAGAAGTACCAAAACTTGCACTTTTCCTCCTGCTGTGCCACCTCCCCTATTGCAGGGCTGGTGTGTTTGTCTTCAGCATGGCTGCTTCGTGACTGTTCCCTTCCAGAAGTCGTGCTGCTTGCATCTTGCTGGCAAAAGCAGCTCCGGGTGCTGTGTGTGGTGAGGAGGGATCGTTTACAAAGCTCCCCTCCCTTTAAACAGCATCTCTCACTGATCCACACGTGCCAATTGCCCTCCTGAGGATGCACAGGAGTGCAACGCCCCTGGGGACTCCTAAAATGCTTGCCAGGCAACAAGGAGAACGTCTTTTTCCTTCCCCCAGGAGCCACTAACCACGCACAGGCACAGGGAATGAACACATATTTCTTCGGACTGCAAGGAAGGAAAGATAATTCAGGTCCCCAGAGAGATCTGGGATATGGAAACGTGTCCTTTCTCCCTACCCAAATGAAAGCAAATTGACTTCTCTAGTCTGATTTAGGTCAGCATACCAAGCACTAAAAGTGTTGTTGAGCCCATAAGAGGGACAGACTCCACAGAAATGAAGGTATGTCCACTGTAAATGTTCTTGTTGGTATCCTGCTGGCTTGTCCCTCATGATTTTAACCATTACATCACCTACTGCCATTTCCATTGCTTCTCTTCTTGTGAGCACAGCAGCTGACACTTTTCCTCTTGCTTTCTGTAGGAAAGTACTTATTGTTTGTTCAGATGAATAATATTTCCTATATTTGAGTCAGGGAAAGTCTCTCTCAACCTTTCCTCCATCAGGCTGCACAGTTGCTCTTGGTGTCCCAAAATCTGCCCTGAGCCCAGGCACAGTCCAGGCACTCTGCATTTGGCTGGTGCCAGCTCTCCAGCTGTGCAGGTGGATGAAATGAGCTCCCTGGCTGCTCTGGGTACACCTCCCTTCTGCAGGGAAAGACATTTTGTTAATGAAAACACGTGCCTTCATCCATGAAGCCTTGAAAACAGCGTGTTGAGGGTAATTTGCTGCTAGTGGTGCATGTAAAAAACTTAAACCAGCCCTGCAAGGTGGAAAAGTCTCCAGGATGGCATGAGGAAGGAAATTTGGGTTCAGAAGTTTGGGGAATCCTCCACAGAGATATCAGAAGTCACTGACAAGTGAGATGCTTTCTGCATGCGTAACTGTGAGCACAGAAATAACAGAGCCAAGCAAGGAAAGGCCAGCCCCAGCCTCAAACCCAAAGTGAAGGAGAAACCAAGTTTGTGGTGACCCTTGCAGCCCACTCTGACGGTTTTTTCTCAGTTTAAAATATGCTTGTATGATCTTTCTGTGCGGAAAAATCTGGCACAGCTACATTCAGCCCTTGCCAAAATGTGTGCCTTGTTCATCTCTTTGTTTTTCTCAACGTAATCACTGTAATTTAATTTTACACAATTTAAAAAAAAAATACAATCAAATCAAAACACTCAGACTTTAAATACTCTGATTTTTTTCCCGGTGAATCAACATCCTAGAGTAAAACACCAATATTCCACTTTTACCACTGTATTTATACACTTGAAATCCCTTGCCAATTCTTTCTGTAAAAATTAATTTAATCTAATTTCTTGGAAAATTGTTAATTGATTTTAATTAATTCAGTCCTCTTCAGAGTTTAATTTTCCCCCTTTATTTATGCGTTTCTTACAGTTTCTGTATCCAATTTCACAATTGCTTCAAAGCTATGACTCACATTTATGTCATAAGGTACAGAATGGAAAGAAACTCGTGAGCCTTATTTACTTTGACTCCAGATATGTTTCTGATTCTCAGTGTCAAAAGTGCAGCAGAACTTGTCATTTCCGTTCAAAACATGAGAAATATTAATAAACCAGATAAAGGGGACCACACTGGAAAATGTGAATTCAAAAAGAAGAAAAAAAAAAAAAAAAAGAAAAGCTGAAACTCAGTCCATGAAAATGAAAGGAAAGAATCCTGAATTTTTTATCATAGCTGTATTTGGTCTGCATATTTGAATGTATTTGTCATGCCTTATATACACAAAGAACAAACGTAAATCAGGTGACTTTTATTATTTTATCAGATTAAGGCAAGAAACAAACAAAAAAGAAGATATAAACAGCTCATTTTTTTCTTTATTACTGTGTAGTTTTTGACTTTGATGGAGTGACTTCAAAGACTACATTTTTCCAGCACAAGGGTAACATCAGACTCAAATTCTTCACATCCAAAAAAGCTCTGGTTGAGTCAGAAAAACATTTTCTATCTCAAACTTTTCACTTTGTGAAAGGAAACTTCAAGTCTCTTCTCCTAAAACTCATCATGAATTTCAATATTTTTAAGCTACAATAAAGAAAACTCCATGTGCAAAATCTAACAGAGGTCAAAGGATGGAAATTCCTCAGGAAGGTTAAAGTGAGAAAATCAGAAAATTGGAGAAAATCCTCTTACAAATGTAAAATTAAAATTTCTGTCTCAGATTTAGGGGTGGTTTGTGGGTTTTTTTGAAAGAATCTCTATGGGAAAAATATGCCTCAGTCCCAGTAGTTGGGCTCTGGACTGAACATTATCCAGATGTTCCCAGGAGTCCTCACTGCATAAATTTTGCTTTGGAGTCAAATCACCCAGTCACACAATTTTCTACTCTTCAGATTAAAATTATTCTGCTGAGATGCCCATCTTCTTTTCTGAGAAGTCATTTGGTTTTCTTTCACAAGCATACTACTGGGGGTTTGCAGTGGTGATTTTCATTGGGTTTTCTGCGAGGTTTTTTGAGTAGGAAATACAAACTGCATCAGTTTTGACTTTAGTCTGCTCACTGCTTAAAATAACTTACTATGCAAACCTTAACTTTTATTAAAAATAGAGACAAAAGTGATGACACCATACTTCTAACCAAAGTTTCTATGATCTGTGCATTTAAAGAGTGATAAATGTTCTTAAATGTGATTGCCTATTTTGCAGAGAACACTTTCTACAAATTTGTCTTTATTCAGTCAGTAATTAAAGCAAAAGAGGCAGTTTCAGCATTGAGATAGTTTGTTAACTACTCATTTAATTCTGTGAAGACTAGGTGGTCTTCAAAAAAGCATAAATTGTGATTCTGTATCTGGGCATTGAAGGAGAGGGGAGGGAGAGTAATCTTTGGCTAATTCTGTTGTTATAACTCTGTAAAACAGTTACTCAAGTGAAATATTTTCATCAAGAATGGGCCACCTTAGTATTCAGCCTCCAAAATCATATTTGATTCTCTTTGAAGCAAATAATAGAAATTTCCTGTTGGACTAGGTATGTCACTTGTTTTTTTGGTTTTGCTTGGGAGGGAGGGGGCAGGCTCTGAATAAGTAGAATAAGGAGGAAAACATATATCAAGCACCTGATAAATGTCTCTTTTTTGCACAAAGTTCCAGAAAGAGGCTGACTTGCAAGCAGGGAGGTGGTAAATTATTTGTGGCACTTTGTTCCTGCAGATGCAAAACAGAGATGAATTCTTGTATAAAGGGTGAATGTGTATTATGGGACAGCAGACAGATAGAAAAATCAGTCCATGGGACATATAGACTCTGCCAGAAAGAGATTCCAATCCTTCCAATTTTGGCTTCAAAATGTTCTTATCCTAGCCTGGGTGTGCCAGATCTAGTGCAGAATCTGAAGTTTCAGAAGGATGTATATTTGTTCACTGAGGAAGATTGGCACTTGAATGTGGTGGCAGCTCTTTATAAATTGCACTGGTGGGTGGCAGAGCACTCCATAGGAAAATTAAGAGTTTTTATTTTTAGGAAGGTGGAATAGCAGTGTGCTGAGAGAGAAATCACGAAGCAAACAGAAGTGGGCTGGAAGAATACAGAAGATAAACAAGCTAAGCAGGACAAGTGGATAAAATTAGAGAACTAGAGCAACATTTCTGACTCAGGTGTGAATCCAAAAGTGTGTGATTCTAACTGGTGTTTGTCTATCCAGAACAACTAAGAAAGAACAAACACATTTGCTAAAGGAAAGAAAAATCAAACTTTTGTCACTGGAAACCCTTTAAATCTCAGTATTTTTGGGTTTCTGAAGCTTTCTGGCAGGCAGAGCGTGCCTGGGACTTACGGCTGCCAAGTCCACATCTGAACCTCATCAGCATTTCCTTATTGGAGTCTGAGAAATGGCCAGGCATGGGGAGGTGGTGGGAGAGGCTGGGTCTCAGGGCACCAAGGCAGCTTTGTATGGGAAACCCCACCCCAAAGAAGCAGTTTTCTGTAGGAAAAAACCTGCCCCCACAGCAAGGTTTTGTGCCTAGATGCAGTCATGTCCCAGAGCAGTTATTTTCCTGTCTCCTCATCTTTACATTTTGTAGTGGGGATGGCAAAGTACAAGGCTGCCAAAATAATGCACAGGTAAGTCAGAAATAAAGAACTAAAAAAGGACTCAAATACCTTTCAGACAACAAGGTGTGTCCATTTATCACAAGCATGGCACCAACCAGACCTTCCTCTCACCCCAGAAGAGTGGCTGTCGTACATTTCTCTCTGATACAACTCTCTGGTGTCACCTTGGCTTGTCAGGAGCACTCAGCCTCCTGGGAGGTTTCCCACTGTGTGCTCAGGGTGGGAGTTGCAGTCCTCAGTCTTGTGTAAAGATTGCTGTAATTGTGGTGTCTTTGGGCTGGAAGAGGATCATTAGCTCCCCAGTGATCTTAAACGTTTATTCTTCTCATTTCAATTGATTTCCTAAACACAGGTTGCCCTGGAACTGGAGCATATTGTCTCTGAGGAGCTGGATACAGAGTTTTTCCTTCTGTCACCAGGCAAGAGGAAAGTCTTGGTCAATGAGAACTGCTGGAGGAAAGGTGACTGTGATGCTTTCTTGTTTTGTGAAAGTATTCCTTTTAAATTCTGTCAAAACAGCTCGAAGGAGAATGATGGGATTCTTTCCTACATTTCTCACAGATGCAACATATCCTCTGCACTGCTGATTCCTCATACCTCTGTAACTTTCTCATTACTTCTTACCAGAGTTCTTGCCAGATGTGTAAATCAAAAGTGTATCAGACAGCTTATAAATGCTCTGGGATTTTCTGCATTTTTCATGCCTTCTATCTTCTCCTCTTTCTTTCATTGCACCTTTCTAAGTGCAGCTCACTGATATGTGCCCATCAATGGCTTTGGTCTTTTACAGAAAACGTGATTCCAGGGGAAAAAAAATTAAAGGATGGTTTTATAAATTTTCAAAGACAGGGAAAAACACAACACATAAAAGCATAAAAGTTAGGAGCTTGGGCATGGGTGAAGCAGGAAGTCCCAGTCTGAGTTCTTTTGGGGAAAGGTCATTTGGAAAGGATTCCTTAATAGAAAAAGCAGTTTAACAGAGATATGTGTGATTTCCAGTTCAGGTATTTATAGAGAGATTTTACTCAAAAACCCTGATGTGCACCTGCTCTCCTCTCCACCCTTACACTTTCTCATCTTCTACCTGTGGAAACTGCTGGATTTCATTTGCCACATGAAGAGGAATTTTTGCCTTCTCTAGAAAATTAACATCAGTCTGTGAAGAGATTAATTTTTGGCTTTTGCTGGATGACATAATATTAAACCTCAATGGAAAGTGTTGGCCAGCCAACCTCCTTATTTCCTTGGACTGGTCTTGCCTATAAAGTCAGATGTCTTCAGAAGATATCATCTTGCCTAATATGTTGGGGAAAATGGGAATTTGGATAAACCTTCCTAGCTTGTCATGATACCAGAAAAGACAAGCTGAATTGAAAAGTCCATGGCAGGTTTTACATTCCAAGTAAAGCAAATGAACATATAGAAAGGTTAGAGGTTTGGAAATAAACCTCGTATAATAATACTTCAATTTATTCCCTGAAATGCTTCGTATGGATTTCAATTAAGGGTATTTACTAGTTTAAAACCTCCTGAAAAGGGGAAATACCTTTGAAACCAGTGTTTTAATTTTCTGTGCTTTTTCTGAATGCTTTTTATTTAATAAACTATCTTTGTAACAACATTAGTGAGTTTAACTTGTAAGCCTAAATACTTACTTTAGTCAGACAAATAAACTAACCTCCAACCAGACATAGCCTATTATGTCTGAGAGGATTTTCTCCTGTTAATTGAAAATGAACTGGAACTAAGCTAAATTGCTTGAATGTTTAATCTTTCCTTGCTACACTGGGGTTACTAGCGGGTGCAAGCACAGACACATTTCTAAACAGAAATAACAAGCTGTTTAGTGTTTCAGCTCTGGTAAGTGCTGAGAAGGGCAGTGACCTGTAATACCAGTAAGAGAATGAGCATTTCCAAGTCTCAGGCATTCCTGCTAAAAGACAGCTTCTCAAAGCTTACATTTGTTTGTGGCCAAGGGAAATATTAAAGAAAGATCTTGCAAGAAAGCTGATTTCCTTCGTCATTAATGCAGAGAGGATTTAGTCTTTAGAAAACTCAACTAGTTTGCAGGGAGGAAAATACAGAGGTTATTTTAAGGATCAAGCAGCAGGACAGACTGGATCTCCTGTCCTGAGGGAAAATTGCAGTAGTTGCAGCTGCCTGTGGCATGAAGCCCTTGCTAATCCTCTAGGCATGTGCTCCCTGTATCATCAGGGATGTGCAGCATGTTCAGGCTGGTCCTGCAGATAATTTATGTGGGGGCAATTCCTGTAGGACACTGAAAGGGGGAAATTGCCCATCATCCCTAGGGAACCTCTCAGCACAGAGAAGGCAGGAGAGGCCTTTCAGAGGAGAAAAGGTGTGTCTGGCTGAGATGGATGGTGATTAGAGCCTGCTCTTGGGAGCAGAGAGGATGGGAACTGTGTCCAGCAGAAGCTGCTGGCCAGGGAGGAGGAAAGCTGGGGAGGAGCAGGTATCTCCATCTCAGTGAATGAGGGCCTATATGTCCACTGGCACATTAACTAAAATCAACACTGCACTTACACGGAGAAGAGCCAGCGGCTCTTTAAACATTCTCTTAAAAATACACCAAACACACCTCCCAGTCTCCTCATTATCTTCACTGACAGGCAGTTCCTCCTGTCTTGCAGCACTTCTCAGCCCCTTTTTAACGTTCTCTTTTCTATCCTTTAGGTAGAGGTGCTGTTTCTCTCCACTGCCACAATTAAAATTACCTAGACAGAGGCGGTACAAAGGTGCTCTTTGCTCTCTTGCCCCTCAAAGCACAGACATCAGGAACAGATCCCCAGCCCACTGACATCAATGGAAGCCCTTCCATTCACCTCATGAAGTCTGTGCCAGGCCAAGGAGGAACACAGATGAGAGAAGGCAATTTGGCTGTCACATTTTCCTTTCATCAAGAGCTTTACACGGACAAACTCTTTTTATTGTAACTTCTGCTGCTGAGTTGGAGATTTTGTCCCTGTGAAGTGAATTTCCACTAATAACTGCAGAGGTTTTCATGCAATTCCAGGATGGGTCTGAGAATGGAGCAAAGAACTAGAGTTACGTGGGACATCTGAGGTAATGGATGTTTTTATTACTTTTTTTCTTTGTTTGCCAGCTGAACTGGAGGGAGAGGAGTAAAACCAGTTTGGGGATGGAAAATGAAGCATGGTGATTAGCATGGTGATTGAGCTCCAAGCAGCATCCCTGTGGCCTGGCACACAGCAGTGGAGCTGGAGTGGTGGCAGGAAGCAGAGGCATGGCATTCAGGTGGCAGCTAAAGGACCAGTGTCACTGTGGAGACACAGGCAGCCACAGCACAGGGAAATGAGCATCATTTTGGTGGCCTGGGTGGGACAGGAGAGAGGGTCCAGCTTTCATTCCCCAGTCTAGGATGGGATGAGTAGAAATGGCTGCACTCACCATAACAACCTCATTCCCAGCTTTCCTGGGGTGCCAGGAAGGAAGAGATCATCCTGGCAGAAAGAGAACTTAGCAGAGCTAGAGTCTGGGTAAGGGTGTAGATATGGTCTTCTCAAGTGGCCGTAGAGTTTTCACTTACAAGATGTAATATTAAAAAAAAACATTAATTTCTCTTTAAATATCAAGCGATCTTTCAAAATAATGGATTGGTACTTTCTTTGTTGGACAGGAGCCTTAACATTGTTCTAAGGGCATGACTCTTGAGCTGTCAGCTTTCTAAGGAGGAAGTGTACTGAGTGACAGGTAAGATAAAGAATAATGATTTGTCTTCTTCCTTTAACCAGATATCAGCATGGCCACGGTTGGAAATTCAGGTGAAAGGCTCACATTAAATAAACTTCCTGCCTTCTTCCAGTAGCACCTCAGATATCTTAATATCTGGAGTGTCATCCAGAAGTCAGCTTTATTTTGACAAGGCCATGTCCCTGGGATGCTTGGGATCATGGTCAGCCTGTAACAGCTTAATGCATTGTCAGAGAGGTGTGTGAGCAAGTCTTGTGAGTGGTGGCCAGGAGCCATCTGCTCCCTAGAATGACCTCCAGAGCCAGTGGAATGGAGGAAGAAAGCCATCCCCATTCCCACACACCAGCCTGGCCAAAAGCCAGTGATGAAAGTGGAGGTTTTTTTCTTTTCTATGCATGTACAGTCAGGATATCAATCACAAAATTAATATGGGGGATTTTTACTGACTATTCCTGACAAGAAAACCATGTATATTTAACTCCTTCAGGTTATTGTCTCAGTGGAGGTAAGAACTAATCTGCACCACTGAGATGTCCTCTGATTCTATCAAAGTTAGAAAATGTCTTTGTAAAATTAAAGAGTCTAAGAGAAAAAACAAAAATAAGAAATATAAAGTTATTTTAGATAGAAATTAATAAACTGTATTCAGCCCTTTTTAGCTTAACTAAGATGATGATGTAGATCTACATGTTGCATATTCTGCCTGTCACAAATCTTGGAAACAGATTGCCTAAATGTTGGATGCTGAGCCCTGCTGCCCATTGGAAAGCAGAGAGTGATACCAGCCCAGAGACTGTGGAAAAGGGCGCAGACTGGGGCTGCAGCAACAGGCTTTTCTGTGCTCTATTGTCCCCAAATCCCATGAAATTCTGAATGTGTCCACATGGCTATTCAAGTACACCAGAAGCTAATGGAAAGATAATATTATGTTCTCTCACACATTTTCCATGCCAGTAATGGTTGCTTCTTGATCAAGTTGTTATTGGCAGAACACCTCTCTTTTTTTACCCTTAGACTGGAAAACAATAGCAGTGCTTGATAGCAGCTAAAATTTTAAAACTAATCTCTTTTTTCTGGAAGTCAGCGTGGTGTTAAATCCAGCATTTGCAAGTATTTTTTTTTGTTGCTGTTGTAATACCTGAGCTATTTTAACTCATAATCCCAGCTCATAATTGCATCAGCTTCCATTGCTGATAGGCTGAAGATAACGAACCCTCAGTCTGGCATACAGGTTGTCACTAAACAAAATATCTGTTTAGCAAACCATCAGAATTTGTGGATGAGAGGAAGCAGATGTATCATTAAGCACTAAATGGGAATATCATTTACAGTAGATGTCATGTTTCATTTTGATAAACTGCAAAAAAAACCCATGTGGAAGATGCAGCCTTGTGTTCCCAGTGCTGAAAACGGTATTTTGAAAGGTAACATTAGGATACTCTGCTGGGCTGGCAAAGCTAAGATTTATTAGAGAATATGATATATGGCCCAAGCATTACCATAAAAGATAATGAGATGTGATCTGATATATGAGCTGGTGTCCCATATAAAATGCTCAGAGAAGGGAAGCTATAACAAATACAATCTTCACTTTGTAGAAAAGGCGCACATGGAGTGCAGGGGCTTGACTGAGACCATCCAATTGTCGTCAGCTGCTTGTGGACTTTGGAATGCTGTAGCCCAATCTTCCTTCATAAACACTGACTGTCCTTGTAGCTGAAGAACATTGTTACTGTCATTTTTCATAGTTTGTAATGATCAAATACGTATAAATGAAAATAAGAAGAGACAGTGAAATGTTCTTGAAATGGTTCTGTTGTTGAGGAAAAAAAATCTTTCTATTTACCTGTCATAGTCCTGTCACTGTGTCTTGAGTGACAATTTACTGATTTTAATGCATGCATCTCTTTCACCTTTCCCTCATTTTGAACATTTTCCCTCCTTTCTCCTTTCCCTCCTTCCAATTTAATCTCATTTCTGATGCCAGTCTGCACAGGATGCTCATCTTCTAAATCACAAGTTAGTTGAAAGGAAATACTTGGAAATTACATGCTTCTTGGGGCCATTCTAATTCCTCTTTCTGCAGTCAGTTTTGTTAAGATTCTTTGGTTCTGATTTCCCCAAAATATTTCTCAGCAGCTATATTTTTCTTTCTCTTTCTAGAACCCCTGTCTAGGTATTATAACCTATTATGCCTTTTCTTTGGGTATTTACAGTGTTCCCCTTACTAGCCATCTGAAATACATAATATGTATGGAGCAAGTGCAAATCATACTACATTATAATAGTAATAATTAATAGTAAAGCTCTTTCTGTGGTGGCTGATGATCTGCTGCTGGAAAGGCACAGAAAGGCACCAAGAAAGTGCTTCCTTGCTAGAGTGAGGGGAAGTGGCAGCTGTACATACAGCCGTGTAACATGGCTGGTTTCCAGATGGGTCACAACATCTTCAAACAGGGAACCAACCTTGAGGAGAAAAGGCACTGGTCAGTGAAACAAGTGTACCACCAACAACTTCCTTGGGGTGATGAGTGTTTTCTGAAGCTGTTGGGACTCACCAACCTGCCTGTGGAGCTGGGAGAGCTGGAGTTGCTGTGCTGATGCTCCTGGTTCAGGCAGAGGCTGAGGAGAGGAGAGGGTGCTGGCTCAGCCTGCCCTGAGCTGCACCTGCGAGGCAGCCACAGCCCCTGACTGACAACACTCTGTAGAAAAACAGAAAACACTGAATTTTTTCGATGCCTAATGACCCTAGCTGACAAAAACTGCTGCCAGAGCGACACAGAAGAGAGCAGTGAGAACAAGCATGATTGTTATGGATGGTTTGTACATGCAGAATGAGAGGTGTGGCTCACTTTTACTCATTACACCAAAAACTACTGGGTCAGTCTGTGAGCCAGCCTCCTTTGTGCTCTCAGTCCCCTCTGACGCTCACAGCCCAATTAATGATAAATGAACAGCTATCAAATTAATTTCATGAAAGCAATCAGAGATCAATAGCAGTGCAGTGCAAGTGTTAAACAGTTAACTGCACGTGACTAATTGTGCTCAAAAAATGGGGTGGTTTTGTTCTGCTGACATTTATAAATGGTTAAGCCTTCATTTTCATAGTTTATGATGTCAGATGGATCCCTTGGGAAAGTATTTTCCTTCCAAATGATGTCTCTAATTCTGTGCTGAGTGCAATTTACCAACAATTGCAGCGCTTTAAAGCATACAGTAGGCTCCCTTATTTCTGTATCAAGCAACTTGACATTTAAGATAATTTGTTAACTGTAGGAAAAATATATAAACAATGTAATTTTCTTGTAAACAGTTGCCACGTACTACACGCAGTATAATTGGTAACCTCTGTCGAAAGCATGAACAATGAGAGAGACTTGTGAATGTGGGTGTACAAAATGAAAAGCACTACCTTAGGCTGCATCTGCACTGGGTGTATCAGCTGGAAAAGTAAAACAAGCTACAAAGCCTGCTGCTGAAAAAGGCGTTTTTTAGAGAGGAAAAAAAAAAAATCCCACATTTTTCCTAAGGCTTGTTCGTATTCCGTCTGCCAGGATGCGGCAGAAGCTGGTGAGCGCGTTGGGCACGTGTCTCTGTCGGGTGGTGATGGCAGCAGTGCCGGGGTTCTGCAGTACAGCTGTTTGGGGCTCAGACCTCTGCTTCCATGGGAAATATTGGTGCAAAATAGCCATCTCTGAATATCAAAATTATTCACCGTGCACTACAGCTGGTCAGTGCCAGAGCCCTGCCGGTTTCCCAGTGATGGAGGGCAGCAGAGCTTGGGTCTTTCTTCCCAGGAGATCAGCATGGAGGACCCTTAGTTAAGCTCTCAGCAGCTCAGTCTGCTTTTGGTGGGCATTTGTGCTGTTGGAAGAGAAAGAGGACCCTTGTTTCTGGTGACCAAATGTATAAGGATGCAGCCCTATCCATCTTAGCGAAGCTGTTCTCACACGCATGGTGAGACCTGTACTGCCCTGTACACCAACCCACAAAAGCTTTGGCCAAAGAGAAAATAAGCAATCACTAAAAGCAGCACATTGAAAGAATTTGCTTAGGGATGTATAGCGATAGGATCCCTCCTTAGCAAGAGTTTGGAGGATAAATCATAGTTGTAAAAAACTGCTGGATGCTTCATAAGCTGCACCGCTACCGCGCATATTCGTTAACTCGCTGCAATCATCAGTGCTCCGCGGGCTCTGCCTCCTGGGCAAGCTGCTGAGAGAGGAGAAAGAGGATTTGTTCCCGGAGGCACATTGTTCTGAGCACATCCTTCATCTGGCCAGTGAAAAGATTCCTTTTCCTCTCCTATTCACTGTGCTTTCTTGCAGGATTGCCTTTTGTGGGGCACCTCTCCGTGCAGGCCGAGGCCTCTCCGTGCAGGCCGAGGCCTCTCCGTGGCGATAACCAGGCCGCTAAAAGCCTTCCCCATCCACGTGCCCTCCCTTATTATAGCAGCTCCCCTTTGTGGATGCTTTTGTCCTCTTTGCTTCTGTTTCTCTGTTTCTCAAAATCAAGAGCTCTGTTTCTCCTGATTCGCAGTGGTGGAAGCATGCCTTTCACAGAACAGATCTGTATCTCTGCTTCCACCCGTTACCACGGCCGTCATTCCGAGTTTACACCGTGAACCCTGCCTCCATTCAAACCCTGCTTACACTATATTTAGCGGCACGTGAAACATTCGCAAGCACCTTATCTTTATTTTAAAAGAAAATAAAATTTTATTCCCTCCTCAAGCGCGGTCTTTTAGGGGAATAAGGTTTTATGTGCTCCTTGTGCATAGTAACGGCGTTGCTAGGGGCCCGGTATTTCTGCACAGCCTCCTTCAGCTGAGGTTTCATCTTAAAGGTTTGTCAATGTGTTCAGCGAGAATAAAGCAGAGCATTGGAAAAAAAACAAAACCAAATCCCTCCTCCCCACCCGTTACTCACATCGCTTTAAATTTTCTACAGATTCAAAGGTAATGGTAAAAAGGCCTTTGCTGTACTCTCACTTAGACACGGTGCACACCAGCTTTGTGGCAAATTAAATGAAATCAGGCCGCTATTTTGTCTTAAAAATATGTGCAAATGATGTTTTTGTCTTCATGAGCGAGCTTAATTACCAAGTGGAAAAGGCTTATTTAGCACAGAGAGCGGTAACAAAATAGGTGGTTTTGAGCGATAAAAGCTCGTGGTGTTTGGATTTATTTTCCTTCTGTCAGAGCCGAGATTTTGTAGAAATTGGGGAGCTTTCCTCACAAGGGACCAAGATACACCATCTAACCAATCACCACTCCACATGTGCTCACCTTCAAATGCCCAAGGATCTGTGCAAAAATATACTTTTATGTATTCAACAGCGACAACTCAGTCACTATCATCAGGGAGAAACAAGTGATTGCACGGAGTAGTTTTATTTACAAAGTTAATCAGATTTAGCTTCCTTTTTAACCCCCTCAGAAATATTATGATTACACTTTAAACCGTGAAGGTCTGGTCTTCAGGCATGTAAAGTGAGCATGGGAATCAGACACTGGCCAGGGCCTGCTGTTTACAACAAAGAAAGGGAAGGATGGGAAACTTGCATCCTCACAGTGGTTCTTGAAGGCTATGTGATGTTCCTATAGCATGAGCTTCACCTGTTTAAGCTGAAAAACATCGGTGTTATTTTCAGCAAAATCCTGACTGCATCTCAACAGAGATACAATTTAGTTCAACCAAGGCAATTTTCAAAATACAGTCACAACATAGGATTTACTCTTTTGTTTAATTGGTTTAGTAGAAGATAAGATGCTGTTGCTCATAAGCACGTTGTTGTTTTGTTTTTCTTTAAAAATCCATTAACTTCTGTGCAGGGCTTTAAATATTTATAAGATTTAAATAATCTTTTAAAGCATCCTCAGAGAAGACATTGACTCTTTTATTTAAATAGTTCTTATTTCTCTGGAAAGGGAATTGTTTAAGTACTCAGCCAACAAATTCTCCAGCTTAATCACAATATTTTTATACTCAAATGTCTATTTTATGTAAGCAAAGAGGAATACAGCAGAAACAGTTGTTATATTTGTGTGTAAACTGACTACTTCCACGATGGGGATATTATGCAGTGATTCTGGAGCTGACTGTAAATTGAAGATACTTTTAAATAAACACCTCAGGAACTCATGGCCCTCTAAATAATTATATTGTAAGGCAAGTTTTGCCACAAAACATTTCTCATCTTCACCTTTCTTCCTTAGAGCCATCTGAAGTGTTCAGGCTGTTTGCAATACGTGTGCTGAAGAGTAAGCAAAATCCCCCAAAAAGGAGCCATGAAGATTGTGGTGAAAGCCAGAACTGGGAGCAGCTCCAGAGATGAGCGATATCTCCACTTTCCACAGCACCTTTGTGCACATCTCACGTGTTGCAGGCATGGTCCACAAAAGCAAAGGTATGCATTCCCAATAATTCACATTTTGTGGAGACCACCTGCAGTTGCAGGAAGCAGTTCTCCACAGAATATATATTCTTACCAGAGGTCCCTTGCAAGCAAAAATCTGGGAGGGGAGCGAGGGAATGGGGAATGTGAGGGATGTCTAGCTGTCTGTCTGTCTCAAATGCTTTTATACCTGGGCCTGCTTAGCACAGGTGAATGAACAGAGGCTCCTGGGCCGCATTTTTCCTTTAGTTGGCTCCTGGTTGGCTTTATTTGGTTTGCTCTTTTGAGGAACAGTTTAGGTTTCTTTGCTTGTTTGTGCTAACAGCAGAAGTGCTATGTCTCTGTGGAGTTAAATTAAATGCCAGGCTTAGGATGTCTCTTCAGAACAATTAATTGTGCTTTGGAGATATGGCAAAGGCAGTCTCCAGGCTGGTGCAGGCTCAACACAGTTTTCCTGCACCTTTGGCTTATATGGAGCCCCTCAGCTGAAACCAATATTTCTTGGGCATATCTTGCTGTGAAGCAAATCTGCCTTTTGCAGTTGAGCCTTGTTCTGCCTGCCCACTGTATTGCCCCTGGCAGCCACAGCAATCAGGCACCAGCAGAAAGCTCCTCTCTGGGGGGAAAATAATTAACAAGAAGAAGCAGAGCCATCCATGCACATGGCTGCACCCTAAAAAGATGTTCACAAAGGTGATTCATACTGATGTTCTTAAAACAGGCATTCTCTAGCAGTAGCCAAAACCAGTGTAAGCACAGGATATTTCCCAGCATTAGCCAAACCCTGTGGTGATAGCAATAAATGATGCTCTGTTTTTTTAATCAAGAGACAATATTCTTGCTGGCTGATTGAAGTGTTTTTATTGGAAATAGCTTCCAAAAATAACCTGTCTTGTTAGTACTGTAAATTCTGCAGGCTAAAATCCTTTGATTCTCATTAAATTAGCTAATTACTGTCTCACTGGATCGATGGATTTAGGAGCACTGACATAATCTTGCTAGGAAAGGAAAGCTGCCAAATTCCAAGACTTTGCTTAAACCTATTACCCTGGTATCTGTGCACTGAAAGAAATTTATCACCATGTAATTAATGGTCTTAGTTGGTTGATTGTCATATCAAAAGGAGGCAAAGATTTAAAGTTTAAGCTAAACAAACAAAAAAAGGCAGAAGAACCAGAAGAACAGCGTATGCAGTTTGCTTATTTGAGGTGGTGATTTTACAAATACCAAAAAATATTTATGGGGGAAAAAACAACCCACGTAAGGTCCTGCCCAGCACAGGAGGGCAGATGCTGTTCAGGGTGCTGAGCAGCAGGGTTGAGCTGGCTGTGGGCAGCAAAGGCTCTGGGTGGGCTCCAGGAGCTGCTGGGGTGTTGGTGCTGTCTGGCACTCGCCAGCTCTGGGCAGCAGGGATTGGCACCTTGGCACTCGTCCCAGGGATGCCTCTGCCTGGCACAGCCAGGCCAATGTCAGGCTGAGCACCCTATGCACCAGGACACTCAGGACCTTCAGCCCCACAGCTATTGCTTGTGGCACCATTAAAATTCCACTTATATGCCGTTTTTTGCCTAGCTTTGCAATGGACTATTTAGGCTCTTGTCCTAAGTGAGAAATAAAAAAAAAAAATAGGATTTTATGGTATTAGCGAGCCAATTAATCTCTAAAGCAGTTGATCCATAAGGCAGGAGGACTAAATTTTAGAAAGTTAATGGTGCAAATAGGCAAAGCCCTCTCTCAGCTGCAAGCACTGCATTCTATCCCGCTCCTAGCTTAGCTGTCCAAGTGGGTTTATTATGTTTGCTCAGCTTTAATCTATACATGTTTTAACATACTCTAAGCTGTTTTTAATTTTAAACTAAGAAACCCTGGCAAATCTCTTTCAATATAATTAGAATTTTTCCTTTAGTTTGCTGTTTAGCCATTATTTTCTTATTTCTGCTTTATTTTCTGGTAGATAAATCCTCTTATTCATTTGTTTCAATGAAGCTTGAGTAAAGGTCATTTAAATTGATTCACCTTTCTTATCTCCCTTGCATTTTATTCTATAATCCTGCTTTCCATTGTGTGGAGGAGAATAGCTTTCTTTTCTCTGATTGTTTCTGCTAGAAGAAAAATGGTAACCCTTTATTAAATAAATCTGGGAAAGCTGTGCTCCAAATCCATATTATCACTAGCTCGGGGAAACAAATTATTTCACAAACTTGAAAAAAAGAAAACATACAGCACTTTTAGCAGTTTGCTGTTAGATGGCCTGACCTTGCTGCCTCAAGCCTCCTAAGTGAATGAGGGTAACACTTTGGTATAATTTGCAAAAGCAAGAAGAAAATCTCAGGCAGCCAAATTCAATTGTGAAGCCCTGGGGAGATGCAGAGCACCAGGGAACTCGGTGGTGCTGGGTGTTGGGTCACAGAGCCACCCAACCTTTCCCATTAGTCCCAGATATTCTGTGTTTAGCAGCACTGTCCAGACCCACCAACTTTTCTCTTAGCATACAGCTCATCCTCTGGAGCTGTACAAGGCTTCAGCTTTGAAGGAAATGCTCCTGTTTTGATTCCTACCCAGAAGTGCACACCTCTTCAGGGGTTAGAGCAAGTTTAGACTCTCCAAAAGGTAAAATATGAAAATAATAATGAGTGACTACTCAGTCTGCCTTAAAAAATCACCTGAGTGCATACTGCTGTTTTCTGTTTATAGTCAGTTGACAAGAATGTCTGTAGGCTCCTGCACCATTTTCTGACTCTGTTTCAGAGAGATGTGTTTGTTTATCTTTCCTGATCAGGTGTTCTGTAATGTATGACAAATCTTATACGAATAAAATGTGGTATTTTCTAATACTGGAATGTTTAAGGAAGCCATAAAATTAGGGAAATAAGAACAACCTAAACCAATCTGTTAACAATATGTTCACATATGTAAAAGTGTATCTTCCCCATTTTAAACAACTAAATCAGAACTGCTTTTTATTTTGTTGCCAAGGTTACCGAATTTTGAATAGTCTCTAGAGGGTGGCAGTTTTAACTCGTTGAATGGCATCATTGTTTAATATTAAGAATATTCTGATAAAAACTTTCTGAGCTACGGAAAATCATTTCTTCCTTCAAAAACACCTAAAATTCAGTTGCCACAAGGCTGATAGGGATGCTCCAGATGCAGCTGAGGTAATCCTGCAGTGAATTAGTCAATGCCCAGAATGGGTTCAGAGGCCAAGGGCTGATGTGTCAGGCACAGGCAAGAGCAGGGAAGGTGATGTTGGGAGAAGAAATAACCTTTCAAATCGATATCACAGGCAGGATACAGGGAAGTCAGGGAAGGTACAGAAACTGTCTCCAGGACCGCAGATGTGACAGGGATACAGTAAAACTTTACCTCGAAATCACTGAAATAAAAGGTGGGGGACCCTGACTGCAGTGCAGAGGCAGCCAACCCCACAGAGCAGAGAAGAAAAAAGCTGACAATAAAGAGAGGAAAAAACTCGGGACACTTGATCCTCCATTCCAAAATGAGAGCTAGATACCAACACAGGGCAGGATTCCCACAGAAGCCGCCAGGTCCTAGAAAGGCAGTGGGAATGAGATCTCTACCCACACCCTAGTAGCCCCGGACTCCATATAAGGGACTCACTGGTTTGGGTTTTTTTTTCCTTTCCACTTGCTTCTGTAGCCACGTGCAGGAAAATGCATTGCAGCATTACACGTTCCTCCTGTTGAGGCACAAATAGGTGAGAATGGGAGGAAATGACCTTCCTCCTCTGTGCTGGGGGATAGGAATTAGTTTGACTCTCATACATTCGCTTGAATCTAATGAGTCAAACTAATGCTTTGGCAGAACAGCTGATAAGAAATTAATATTCAGTTTGTGGTATTGAAATACACTTGTTATGCATTTACTGCCACCCACTCGTCCAAACACACCTACAGTTATATACATTGAAATGTGTTGATATTGATATAAGTAATGATAAAGTAATTTGAATTAAATGCTTGATTGAAATGTTTAAAAGTGCACCTGTTTGAATGCTAGAAACATTTTATGTAGCATGTATTAGTCTTTAAGTAATCTGCATACAGTTTTACTATCACGAAGCTATAAACCACTAAAAAAATTGTGTAATACTGTACTGGGAGTACAGAGTGATGTGAGGTGGGGAACTGAAAGGTAGCTGGGTTTTTTGGGTATTTGAGAAGTGTCACTTACAGGAAGGATGCTGTAAAATTGCATTTGTATGTCCTTGCATCTGAGGGCCAGGGGGCAGGATTGGGTCAACCCCAGTACATGCAGAGCTCCTTCAAGCTCAGGTGGCCTGAGGGTGTCTCCAGGAGCTTCCTCTAAAATCCCAGCTCTGCATCTAATTGTTACTCAAAGCTCATTTAGCTGCTAGTTTGTCTTGCACCAGAAGTTTTTTGGTGTCACCGAGTTTGTTACAATATCTGCAGTGGTCAACAGACCACAGCTGTAGAAGAGCAAACCTGATCCTTGCACTGAAGAGCCCACTCTTCTCTGAAATTTGGTGACCAGGCTTTTTGAATCCATGACATTTGTCCCCCTGTCCCCACTTGCCCTGTGCAGCACTCCTGTGGCAGCTGAAAAATACAGGTATGCAGAACCTGCCAGAGCACTCTAAGGCAAAATGCCTTTTAAAAATCTCTAGGAAGAGAGACACAAATAAGATGGAAAGCTCTTTTCCCCCTGGTAGCCCAATGATGTAGGTGAAAACTTTTTTGGTTTCATTAGGTTTCAGAATATTGCCTTCTCCTGACTGCAGAGCTCCTGTGAGTTTGGCTGTGGAGCGCTGAGTGCCTCTGCTCCAAACTGGAGCCACACTACTGGGTGCTGCTATAATGACCTTCCTCATGAATATGTATTGCCAGATAAGTGAAGCAGAATAAAAGATTAGAAACTTTTAGCACTCAAAACTCTCCAGAGCTTCAGCCCTGGAGATTGGAAAGGTATTCTGCTTCTTCAGGAGCAAAGCACTGAGCGAGCTTGTTGTGGTCCATTGTTGTGGTTTCTTGGCCTCTAACAGGTAGAATAGAGGACCCATTTGTTGCTCTGTCAAATATTCTCCATACAAAAAGCAGGAATGTAAAATGCAATAAGATTTTTTTACGAAATTTTAAAAATTAACCATCAAGGACTCATGGACTAATTACCAAGAAAAATCTGATTCCAGGATGCACCTGGGTATTAGGAGTTTGAATTCATTTCAAAATTAGATCAAATTTAATTCTGCACAAAATGGATGGTATTTGATATAATCATAATGAACATTACTATACACTGTGCTGTGAGGGAATTCAGCTGATCTTGCCAAAATTCACTCCTGAAATCACCGCCAACACACAGAAAATAGCTTCCCCCCACGGGCACAATATTGAGGAGTTTTAAAAATACTTCAGGGTGATTTTAGAGTTGTGCTTCAAAAGTACCTATTTAAATTTAGGAAACTCTGCCATGTTATTCATTACCTGGACCAGAGTCCTTTCCAGGATGTCTGATGTTATGACTTTGTGTGGTCATTCAGTGACCATCTGTCACTTATCTTATTTGGCTCCAAATGCCCTCTGCTCTGCTCATTATGGATTTTATTTTATTTCTTTCCAAAAAGGGAATCATAAAATAAATGTAGCAATTACTGCATTCAGGTCAGGGAAAAAAAAAAAAAGGGCTTTTGTTGCTGTAAATTGTTTATGTTTTCCTAAACTGTTGGTTACAAGCAGCCAACAAAAGGAGAAATCATTTTATAGGTGCCCTTTCACACTAGGATCATTAAATTCAAGTCCACAGTTTCATTATCAGCTTCTATTTTGAGAGAGGTAAAAGTCATCTGCAAAAATTTCCATGTAAAGTTTTAGTACCACAGTGAGGGGTTGACTTTGCTGCCTCAAGTTCCTCGACCTTTCTGAGCTCCTTTTGACTGTTTTGTGGCTCTCACAAAACCTACGAATTTCCCCTGAAAACCACACTGTCAGCAGGCCAGCTGCTCTTCTCTCCCTCTCAAGGCTGGCTCAATCCCCTCCACAGCTCACATCCCAGGATTTGGGCTCTCAGTGCCATCTCAGGGCTCTCTGGTGCAAACCCAGGGAGTGCATCCCAAACCCTGCCCCAGGCTCTGTGGATGGCCCCACACCAGGCTGATCACTCAATAGCCTCTTTGTGATGCTACTTCTTCCCAGCATTCCAACCAAATAAAGAATTTGGAATGCTAGAGTGCTAAAAATGGCAGCTCTGAATTTTCATCTACTGTTTTGACTAAAAAATACCTTCAAATACCTTGTAAAACCACCTTGGGCATACACTTTACTTTTTACATCATCCTGTGAATTTCAGGCATAGTGGTATTCCTGTTCATTAACAGCATAGCTACCTCTTGAATAAATTACATTTAGCATGGTATTAGCATTTCATCAGTAATCAATAATTCCCTTCATCAAGATAGTTCTAAATCTGGGAGGGAATTTACCTTTATGCAGTTGCTTTCATCTTAAAGTGATTGTACTAAATCCTACCCTGAGGTAAAAAGTCTCAATAAACACCCTAGGTGCAGTGTGTCTTCGCCTTGGGGAGATCAGGAACTGACATCTGTCTCCGTGGGATTTTCAAGATGTTGCCCTCAATATTGTGACACCTAAGATCCGTAAAACTGAGATTTGTACCTTGCTTTCCCTGCATGTTGAGGAGGGAGGGAGCTGTTAATACACAAAAGGATTTGTTCAAGGCCTGGTTGGATGGGGCCCTGAGTAACCTGGTCTAGAGGGTGGCATCCCTGCCCATGGCTGGGGAGTGGGAATTAGATGTCCTTTAAGGTCGCTTCCAACCCAGGAATCCTGATTTTGTTCAAGACAGGACCTTGCTCAGGTCATCTGCAATTACCTTTGTGTGAAATGAGTCAGCAGCTGCAGGATTGCCTTTATTTTGTCACCTAAATTCTTGAACTCCCAGGCAGCTGCTGCTGAGACTGCTTGGGTGGTGACTCCCCAGAGGAGGTTGAGTGTTTTTTAAGAAAAATTAGATGCACAGGTTTACAACTGTGAAGTAATGTGGTAATGGAAGCGTTTATTGGTGTTCTATTGTTTTGCTTGAAACATACTCTCAAACTGTTTTCTTTTCATTTATCTCTGCTATGCCAGCTTTAAAATGTTCTCTCTCAAACTTCTGGGAATTATAGTTTAGTGTGGTTTGTTTCTTTTTTTTTTTCCCAAGTAGAGGTTTGCACTAAGAATGCTGTTTGCTTTCCAATATTAAAATGTGTCAAATCCCTAATTACAGCAGTCAGACTAGCACCTTGTCACCAGAGCAAAAGATAAAAACAGCCTTGTGTGAGGCTGCCCTGGTATCTATGCAGTCAAAACCTCATTTTAAGAGAAATGTTGTTCTGTCTACACCATCTTGTCCAAACAGTTCTGAACTGGGAAAGTGATGGGAAACATTTTAATGTGTCAAATTAATTTAAACTCCAGCTTTTCGCATGAAAAGTCTCCACAGCTCCTAAACTACATGGATTTTGAAATACATGTACATTTACTTGATTGTTTCCTATTAAAATTAATTTCTTGGAAAGCACAAAGTACAGGCACAAATTCTGAGCAGGAATCCTTAATTTGGAAACAGTTTCTGATTGAAAAACAACAAAATGTGTTGAGGCTTCCAATCACCACAGTAAAACAATTAATTGCATGGCTAGCAGTTTGAGGCCAGAGCTCTTCCAAGGATTGTTGGAGTTTGTGGGAATAAGAAACTATTTATAAATGTGAATTTTGTGTGTCAGCTATGTTCTTGTATTTAATAGAATTTTATATTCAAGCAAGCAAGCAATAATCAAGAACATCCCTACAGACACACTGAGACTAACACCAAACCTGAGAGTATAAACTACTGTATGATTGGTTTTTACATCAAAATTATTTTGAGTTATTGTCTTTGGAGGTAATTTAGCAAGAAAATAGTTTGGTTTTGAATTTATGGTGTTACATAGAGAATATCCTTTCAGCATGCACATTGCTCTAACAACAATTACTTGGGGTCTCAATACCTGTTGCTTTTGTACAGTTTCCTTAATGTAGGGTCTTCTAGCTGTCCATATTTTGCTACTGTTTTCTTTATTCATCCTATAATCATTTTTCCTTTATTTAAATACCTTGCTAATTCCAGTCCTAGCAGTGAAAGCAGGTTCTAACTCACGGCTTACACAGATGAAGTGTACTCAGGTTCATAATTTGGTGTTTATATTTAAAATATATTCAGTGTACTTGATGCCAATAAGAGTAGTTTGTGGAAACACACAAAATTAATAAATAACTTAAACACTTCCCTATCTCTTCTTCAATATATTGAATAATCTCAGTTTCAGGATCTGTGGATCTTGAAAACTTGATCCTGCTGTTACTCTGTAAGACTGAAAGAACAAGATAAAAAATTCAGTCTATTAACAGTATATACTGATAGCAACATTTTTCTTGACCTTCATGAGCTTTGTAGAGAAAATAACATTTTTAAAGTGGAAAACAAGAGAATTATGTGGGAAATAAGGGAATCAAGAAAAATGAAGTAATAATTGCAGGTTTGGCACGCTACTCAGCAGTTCAATATGGGCATGACTTGCCTCATTGTTTAGCTTATATATAGCTTCATTACAAGCAAAAGTACAATTTACAGTAGAATTATTTTCTGGAAGGCCTGTTTTATGCATCATGTACTTTCCTGGCACCTTACAACCATGCTTAACCTGTACAAAATTAACCATATTTATAGGTGATATCTGAAGGAGCAAAACATGACTTTTTTTTTTCTCCAGCTTATTTCCTAAATCAGATACAGTAGCTTAACTCAGAATAGAAGAAACCTGATTAATTCCAGCTTTAGTGAGGTGTCTGCAGCCAGCTCAGTTTCTCTCTTGTAATAAGAGAGATCACCCACAGAAATTTCCTTTGGACTTGAAAGTGAGCCCTATGGCTCAGCTGGGATGTTGTCCATGCCTTGGAATGAAAGGATTTTGTGTGACAGCAGAGTATAAGGACAAATAGCTTTTACTTATAAAAAAGAAAGAGTGGGTAATTTTGAAGGTATTTTGTCTCCACTGGAACTAATTTTCTGTATAATGCAAAAGATGAATGATAATAATCAAACAAGTAATGTTATTGTAAAGTGGAAAGGTGGGGAGAATTTTTTGCTGTGCAGGAAATCAGAAATCTTATCTGTTGTCAAAGTCCATGTGCATTTGTCTTGTGGAATTATGCCTTCAGGTGGTAGCTAACCATCCCAGTGCTCAGTAATTACTCTTTGGCTTATTTATCAGAATGATTTTGTTACTGCCAGAACTTGAAGTGTTCTGTGTAAAAGAAATTCACATGCAATTCACCTTCAGTCTTCTATGCCATCTATTTGCTGGCACTTCTTAACACCACAGACTCTCTTCTTCAGGACACATGTTGCCCTGAAGACTAAATAAATATGTAATTTTTTTTTCAGGATAAATATTTATCCTGAAATAGAAGCTATTTTGCCTACATCAAATAATGAAACACTTGAATCAATATACAGTTCAGGGTCCTGACTCACCAAGATTCACCTTAATTTTCATTTCAGCTAAAGTCAGACATCTTATTCATTGAGTATCCATTTACACTTAGAAAGGGAGACATGGGGTACACAAAGTTTTCAATTAGAGGCCATTATGTACAGCTTGGAACAACCATATTTGGTTGCTCTTTATGATTGTTATATCATATAATCTAGGGGGACAAAAAGGAACAAAACAAAACTCTGTTTCTCTCTTAAATCACTTTTACCCAAATAGTATTCATATAGGGTGCTTGTTAAAAAGTAAATAAAATTTTAGGGTTTGGGGAGAGTATCTCACACAAAATTAAAGGCAAAGATGTGAGAGTTTAAATGTCACCCTTCTCTCAATGAGGTCAGCATTGATGACCCTGTCATCACAGGGGAAAGACACAGTCTTGCAGACCATTGTGTGATAAAGAGGTGCCCTTGCTGATAAAGGGAAGGTTCCCTGGCTGCCCTTGCTCACAGATCACAGCCCCTCACCTGAAATGTTCCCCCAGCCCCTCCCTGCAGACCCCTGGTGATGGCACTGCAGTCTGAGAGAGCTGCTGGGCTTCAGTACAGGATAAGGAAAGCTGGAAATTCATTACCATTTAATGACCTTCCAGAGTGGGAGCTCATCTCAATAGCATATTAAAGCAATCCATTCAGGTATAACAGAATGGGTAGGCCAAACTAGATCAAAAATCCCTGAGCCATACACTATTTATTGCCAATTGAAAGATAAGTTCCACAGGAGAAGCTACTGTATATTTTCCTTCTGGTATAAAACTATTTTTAAATCTCCAAAGATATATTTAAAAACTCATTCAAAGCCACCTGTCGCTCTAAGGTCTGTGGGAAGAATGGACTTCTAGCTCAAATCTTCAAAACACTGTGGATAGAATTAATTCTCAGTGTAACATGTCAGGATTTCATCTATTACATATATATATATGTATATATACAAGATATGTATAGATATATACATATGATACATATATGTGTATAGATATATACATATAAGATACACATATATGTATACTTATATACATATAAGAGATACAGATAGATAGATGTATAGACATTGTCATGGCAAGAGGACTTGTTGATAATAAACTTAAGAAAATTGGGGAACATTTCCCAAAGCAACAAGTAAACAATTCTCTACCTTGTTTATGTGTATGGTTTGCTCATAAATAGACATGAGACTTTTTGGGGGCATATACCACCTTCCTATTACTACCTTAGGAAAGCCATAGTTAAATTTAGGACCTGAAGTTATGGTCAGAGGTGAGCAATTAGTCAGGGACAAATAGACATGGATTAACATAATCCCAATATTTGTTTTAAAAAGGGAAAGCATTCATGCTGTCTCCTGGAACAAGAGAAAGAACAAATTGCTCAGCAGTACTGGTGGCTATGCTTATTCACTTGCACGCAGCTCTATGCAAACCAGCCTTCACCTCAGTTCAGAAAAATGATGTATTTGCAAAACACTGCATAGAGCTCTCCTGTGTTCCTTCAGCTGAGCCTGCTGCTGGAGATGAACAACAGAATTTAAAACCAGCTTTTGCATATCCAATCATTATAAAAAGAACTAGAGAGCATTATTTGAATTTGTCTTTTCCTGAAACAAAACAGAGATTTCTCTCTCATTATATTTTAAAAAATTATTCCACGGGTCTTGTGAAATGTCTTTGGAATTTAAGCACTAAGTGACTGGGTGGCATAGAGAAGAACAGGTTGATTAAATGCAGAAATGTGTAGGAATGAATGTCGAAATCCCTATTTGTTACATTGTTATATTTTGGGAGACATCCTGCAATTTGCCCATATTGTGTTTGAATGAATCGTCTTAAGGTATAGCATAAATTTTAGGAATGTGTAGTAAAAAGTTTTTTTCATACAAATTCCCAGCACTTTTAGGCAACACTGCTATCTACTGGGACACTTGTTCAAACCATATTGAAGCCCTCAGAAATGGCAGGGAATAAAACTGTTGTGGCAGCAAACTTGGCAACAAGTCCAAGACAGTGCTTGGATGGGTGAGAGCCTGACCCCACAGAGGGATGTGTACCAGAACCCCCACTGGAAAATTGTGTCAAAATCAAACCCTGCACTTGTAGCCAACCAACAGCTAAAAAACTGCTTGAAGGTAATGGGAGCAAAGACTTCGAAGGAATGAGGTTTCTCCATGTTCTCCCAACAGTGATAGGCGACTGGACCAGCACAAGGGCACAATCAGTGATAAAGGTTGTAAAATTTGCCTGAACTGAAAAAGCAGTATGCTCATGGTTTTCGGGTGAAATTAAATCATTTCAACAGCAGAGCCAGATTTGGTATACCTAGGAGGTAATTCAGTCTTTCTAAGTGGTGATTTTTTCTGCAAGCCCAAACTTGCTCAAGATATCTGTGGTGTGATTGTTTTGTAAAAATCATAGTTACCTGCAGAAGCAAACCTACTGTTATGAAAAGCTGGACATCTTCTCAACATGCCACCTAACAAGTGCTTTCAGAATACTTGTATTCACTTTATAGACAATCATAAAAGCTGGAAGGGTTACAAGCAGGGCCCTTTAAAGAGAATATCAATTAAAGTGAAAGCTACAGATTCTGTAAAGAAAAAGTATGCTGGACATGCTTAAAAGCTCCTTAAATTGCAAACTTAATCTAGCTTACAGAGAGACCTTGTTCCCTTTCATTTGGGGTTGGGAAGCAGAGTGGGCTTGAACTGCAGTACTTGCACATACATTTTCAATTACTCTAGTGAGTAAACACTAGTACTAGACTGTCTGTATCAAATCAGCTGCAAAACAGTGGATGTAAAAGCAGCATTCTCTTGCCTAGACAATTATTTGATGTATATGTGAAGAATTCCAGTGGTTGTCTTTTTGATGTTGAGTATGAAAGGGAATACACCTCATTAAACAGCACATCAAAAGGATGAAAATGCAATCATTAATCTATGTTTTATGACATTCTCTTAACAATGTATTGTAGACATCTATATTGCATCAAATATCAAAAAGGCCCTGAAAGATTCCTTGAGTGGTAGAAGGACTCTTCCTACTCTTCATTTCTTCTGTCTTAAATTTCCCAAGCCCTCTGTTTTATACCTGAAGATAGCCATACTCATCCTCTTCTCACTGGTGCAATTTTAAAGCCTGCACAACAGAGGCAAGGTTAGAGGTGCAAACCATAAACACATATCCACTGTGCTTCAATCCTTCATCTTGGCAATGAATTGCTGCATTTAATCTATCTGACTCTCTTGAGCACACTGAGCTCTTGGTGCAGTGTGCATACCCAGCCTTAAACTAAAGCAGCCTGATTTCTTCTCTGACTCACCCAGCTCCTCCTTCTAATGTACTGAGGAATGTCTCTATGTCTGGTGACACCACCCCAGTGTCAGATTTAAATTGCATTAGATATTGTTTCTAATCAGCAAGGAAATCCATAGCTGGCAGGTAGAGCAGGTCTCCATCCTCGCTAGCAAGAGAGAAATGAGCTGCAGCTTTGGATCAGGATTTCCAGCCCCCCTGACTTTAGCAAGAAGTGATGTAGTTGTGAGCTGCAATTCACCTGACAGGACTAAGCCTGTAGCCCTCAGCCGAGCATCTCTGCTCCTGGGAAAAGGCAAAAGAGTTATCTGAAATTTGAAGGTATTTGGAAAAAATCTGCAAAAGCAGGAAAACGTTCCCCCCAGGTAACAGCAACACAGGCAGTTAAAACTCTGAGTTAATACAGTGCTGCATCCCTCACCTGCTTTCCTTACTGCATCTGTGTGTCAGGTCCAGATGAGGCACTGGAGGACCTCACTCTCCTGTGCCAAACTGCTGTATCTGCCCACAGATATCTGACCTCCTTTGCAGTATCTGAGCATTGCAGTGCCTGGAGAGCAACAGCCTCTGTGGGGTTTGTTTTTAAAGAAAGTTCCTGTTGAGGGGTTGCTCTTCTAAGTTCAAAAACAGGATTATATTTTCCTATAGTTCAATGCACTAGAGCAAATAAAACTTCCCTGAATATTTTATTGATGATTTTTCTGGCCAGGATTTTTCACTTAAACTGAAGATGAAAACAAATATTGCAGGAAGTTGACAGAAGATTCCTCCTTCTCTAACCTGTAAATTAGAGTATTAGGACTGGAAATGCGATTCCACAGAAAAATATTTATCCAATAACAGTAATGTTACCTATTTATGCTATTAAAATCAATCAATATAGTTGTAAATAAACATTTAGATGTTCATTACACTGGAGAAGATACTCTTCTGAAAATATTTTCTTTCTAGCTACTGAAAGTAAATACAAAAGATGGAAAACCAGTCTTAAATATGTGCTGCCATAGGGGAATTAGGAGAATTTAAGGTTTCAGGCTGCAGGATTTGTCAAAGGAAATTTTGTCATTTAGAAACACTCCTACTTACAGGGACATACATCATTCAGTCATGAAACAAAAGTGATGTCATATGATTTAACAGGGTAATTAGCTATCCATATATTCATTATCAGATGCCAAGAATAATCATGCAATATTTCTGAGATACCTGTCATAGCTGAAAACGTACAAAGAAAAATGTTAGTAATTCTGAATGAAGGATAAATTCAACATTTCTCTCTTTACATGAGCTTTTGAAGAAGAAAAACACAGTTTTCTATGTAATATATGCACTTGATAGCAGTCATTTACATATGTTTACTACAAACTCAAAAAGTATTCAGCAAAAAGAGATTGTGATGTTTGAAAAATCTGCTCTGTGTTTGTAGATGAGACCAAATGCACAGGTGAAAGACCTGACTAGAGGGCATCAAGATCTTTCCAGGCCCATGTGGGTTCCTCCTGATGAGCCTGGGGTTGCTTGACACTGAACCATCCCCAAGACACAGAGATTCCTTTCTCTCATGCTTCCAGGGTTTTACTACCCAGCAGATAACTATAATCTTGCCTTCTGTGTTGAATTTCACACAGGCTAGAGCCCTGTGCTGTGTTTAAACCTGCAGCTGCCTGCACACACCCACAGAGCAGTGGGGTGGCAGGAGGGATGTCTAGAGATGAGAGGAAAGACTTGCACTGTCAAGGATCCAAAGGATCCTTTTGTGATTAAAAAAGGGCAAAATAAAGATAAGGGAGATCCTCAAAATGATGGAGTTTTGTGGGAAATTGAATCCCACAGCAACAAGTTGAGAATCACAGTGGTAACACTGAGATTTATCAAGGGTTGGTCTCCTGGCCCAAATGTTCAACTCTTTTTGGAACATTGAAGTATTAATTGTATCGGATATTAATTTGATTGTGGGAAAATAATACAAGTGGGTTTTGTTTCCTTACTAGGCTGGCAATGAGAGGTGACTTCTGCCTGCTGTTTTTAATCTGACAGGGCACAGGCAGAGGTGTCTGTCCCAGCACTGTCCTCAGGTATGCTTCACACACAAGCATCCCAGGAAGGTTTCTCTAACAGTCAATGAGTCAGAAAAGCATCAGCACGTTGGCTTTTGCCAGGGCAATGGGCATGAGCTCAGGTCTGAGCAGTTTTCCACACAAGCCTCAGTGCTCTGTGAAGCAGACCCTCACTCCCCATGCAGAAAAATGAGTGTAATTAAACCCTGACGTATGCACGTGTAATGGCAATTTTGCTTATTAAGCTCAAGCTGAATTAATCCTACACTGCTTTAGTAGAGCAGCTGCTGTCAAATCACGTGTGCAGGGCTGCAGTAGCACCTGTATGAACCCACTGCTGTGTATGTGAACTATTGCTCCCTTCACTGTCACAGCAAAGGTGAGCTACCAATTGCCAGGTGCCTTGAGCCATGTCCAACCCTTGCAGCTTGCTCAGCTTTGCTCCTGTCCTGCTGCAACCCCCCAACAATGTTTATTTGCATTCAAAAGCCATGCACATCAGGTTGTGCATTTAGCTTTGACTCAACTAAGACCTGTTTGAAGCCTAAGAGGAGTGAGAAGGAGGCTCTTTCCAGTAGCATTTCACAGGCAGGGAAAGATAAGCTTTAATATCCTCTGCCTAGGCTTCACAAAGGTGAGATTTTGTCTGCCATCACCATAAACTGCTCCCAGTCTTTATCTCTCCCCCATGCAGTAACTAGCAGAAACAGTGATATAGCTGTCAACAAGCCAGCTGAATCAAAACAGAATTTTTCTGAGTCACTTCTTAAATAATGATAATTAAAGAGAAAAGCGTACTTCAGAGTTTGTACTCAGACTTTTCAGCATTCAGCTAGGAAAACATCTCTGAACATGCCGCTTTTCTCTCAGGCTTTTCTCCCTTTACTCTGAAGGTCAAAGGTTTAATTTGTATGCTCGTCGCTCTCTTTCACTTTCCAACGTATCCCTAATTGAAATTTGACACATATACCCATTATCTGAATTTATTCTTTTTCCATGCTTCATTAACAATGCTCTTTGCTGTATTACGAGGCTAATGCTCATCATAAAATGCTCTCCTATGCAACGTGGCTCACAATGGATGGTGATTGACGGTGCCACAGGTAACATGGAATCTAGGAGGGATAACTTCAGGTGCTGAAATTGCAAGCTGTGGCAGGAATCTCAACAGCTACGGGCAGATCCTGACTTTGCAAGGTCTTTTAGAGGGTGTAAAATGTCAGTAACTTCTCTGATGCTGCAGCACAAGCCCAGCTAAAGCAGAATCCATCCACACCTGTGTTCTCTGAACCCGAGTCTGCCACAAGGAACTTCTGGCTGAACTAGATCATAATCTACATTATTCACTTGAAATATTGAATAAAATTTTCACTATTAAATTGTCTACAATTGGGTCTTGTAACTAGAGAATGAAACTCAAAACCATAAATGCAAATGAGCTTTTCATTTAAAACTGCCATTTCCTTTCTGATGTACTGTACCTCTTGTCCATGAAGTTCTGTCTTTTTCAGAAAATGATATTTTCCTATGGTGTATAAGTTTCCTTGGGTTGCCATGGAAACTGGCTCTCTCTTTTTCTTTCTTTCTCTTTGTCTCCAAGTCTTTCACCTTGAGAGTAAAATGGTTGTCATTTACAGGGCATAATTTTGCAGGTTAAACTTTCTATGATCATTCAGAGAGTGAAACACCATCCCAGAGCTGGGGGAGAGGGGAAGGGGGGAGAGTGCTCATCCATTTCCAAAGGGGACAGTCAAACCCTTCAGTGTCTTTTACCCCCATTTTAGCAGCAGGGGCAGAGTGTGAGTGCAAGACGTGGAGTGTGACTCACGCTCTGTGCTTTGGGCCACGCTTACATTTTCTGGATGTTCAGTCCAGCCAAAGGAACAAACCAGAGGAAATGGGGGCTGGAGAGGCTCAGGGCTTGATTAAGTCCTTAAAACTTTCCCCTGGTCTAAGACTGGTTTGGTTTAGTCCCCATGCAAGGCCCATGTGTCACAAGCTGTATCCTACAAGGAAAATATCCATAAGCCCAAGCACTGGGATTTGAGTGGATGGTCCTGCAGTGGCTGCGCTTAAGATCAGGAATTAGTGACAGTGTGCACACCCATGGGTGCCTTGCCATGGCCACATGACACAGTTGCATAAGCAATTTTGCAGAATATGGGTCCTAAAGGCAGGACCCAAAACCATTCTCAATCTGCCATCCATTTATGTAGACTCTGCATCCATATAACCTGAAATGTATGAAAGAAACATTTGTCTACATAGAAGGTGTCTTAGGGAAAACTGGGAGGCAGCAGCACAAGCAAAAGATCTGCTGCTCTTTATGGCCAACCTGAGATGATAAAAAATGGCAATTCTCACTGAGCTTTTAGCCAGAGGAGGCTGAGATGAATTTGGGTAAATTTTGGATAATCACCTGAATCTCTGAATGTTGCCAGCATTATCTGAGGTTTACCAACCACTTGCTTTGACCCCTGAAAACCAATTAGCTAATGTGTTTTAATGTTTGAGGAGTGATTAGCCAGGTGGAGTCATTTTAGTAGCATATATTTAGCAGGGAGAAAAATGGATGCTAAAAAGGAAGTTATTTAGCAGATGAGTGCTTGAAAGCTAAAAGTAGTAGGAAAAAAGGGTTCATTGGGTGTTTCTTTTTCTTTTTTGCACTACCAATTTCACCTATGAGCACCTTATATTCTGTGTCAGAATATTCAGGCCAACAGAGGATTTTTTTCAGCTTTTAATGAATAGCACTGCTGTGTGATGCAGGATGTGAAAAGAAGGGGTTTGAAAAAAGATTTGCAGGAGCACTACTTTGCACTTTTACCTGAAGAAGCACAGGATAGGTTTTCCAGCTGTTTCCTATAGATGTTGTACATATGCTTAAAGGTCAGTGTTCTTTTGAGAGCATCCATAGCCCCATTTACATTTAGATAACAAACAAATATGTTGTGCCAAGAAAAAGCTCTTTGAGCAAATAACATTACAAAAATAAAATTTTTAATCAGCAGATGAGGAATGAAAATCATACCTCTGAAGGAAAACAGTAATATTTTGACTCCTCTCTCAGATTTAGAATGCTGGGGCTGGTTCACACTTCACTTTTAAATGTTTGAAGTAGCAACAAATAGTTCTTCAGGTTGGCTTCCAAATGACCTCCAAGAAAATTGGTGAGGCAGGTTATAGTTTTGGTAGTCCCAGTTTAATTACTGAAAACTAAATTGCAACTCACAGGGACTTACCTTGGCGTATTTGGTCTTCATATTCTGGTGCAGCCTATGTGGATTTTCATCAGGAAACTCAATGCAGTTTTCCTTGAACCTCTGTGTCTGCCTGTGCTCTCTGACCCAGTCACCTGCAGACCTGCACAGGAACAAAGACAAAACTGAGCAAGTTATGATGCTTTCATAATAGCCCCTTACCCATCTGGTAGTTTATGAGAGGTTGCATCAATGTATTTACTTCGGGTATTTATTCAAATACTAGGGGTACATTAGCAAGCTGTTGCAGTACTTAAAGGTATCTATCAGCTGCATATAAAGAAAGTGCACATAATTACCATTTCTTTCTTTATGGTGGCTTATTACAAGAAAGTAGCACAAATTGTCCTGATTTCTGTTGCAGAATACAAATTCTTCTCAATATCCTGGTGAGTCAGAAATGTTTTATAATTCCAGTCTCTCGATGCACCCACCCATTAAACATTTTCAGGAATGTTTTTCTTCCCTAATGAAGATATTTCATTCTCTATAAGGGCACCTGCTCTTTGGATAAAGTACATTAATTTTTCTGCCCAAATTTGTCCACCTATGAACAGACTTGTCTGACCATCATATCTAGGTAATGCTTATAGCCTGCTTTCTACAGCTAGAGGTGACTTTGGGACTGTCCTTTCCCTCTCTTACAAAGAGACTCAGGTTGTCCAGGCTTCTTGTCACTGTATTTGCAATACAACTTTCCTTCCTGGATGTGTTGGTACAGAAAAATGAGGCCCTCCTCTTAGCTAAGATCCCTCAAAACTAGCAGGATCTCAATAAAGGAACAAACCGCTGTGTATTGCTCCAAGGGGGGCTAATTGACAAGAATTCTGCCTTTGAATCCTGGTGCTCCCTCAGGCTGTGTTGCTTTGTTTTGCCTTTAAAAACAACAACAACGACAACAACAACAAACCACAAGCAAGCTTCCCTCCCCGAGATGAACCAGCTGCATTTGTGTATTACTGGAGTTTTCTGCAGTCCCCCTTTCAGTGAGCTGAAGGATGAGGGCATGAGGAGCAGGGAGTGCATCCTACCAGCCCAGAGAGATCACTCAGCTGCTGATCTGCTGCTGTCCCAGCAGGGCTCCATCTCTTGATAAAACTGAATGGAAAGCCGTTTCACACAATTACTATGAGCTGGAAAAAAAAGGGGATCTTAGACTGGGAGTGAAGTGATAAAATGTCTGAACTTTCTAGTAGTCATAAAGAAAAGCAGCTAAATGCAGTCAGCCAAGAGGAGATAGTAAAAAGGACACTGAATGTCATGTAAATGCCTGTGGTTTTGCAAAGTATCTCACATGGAGAAGCATTTTTTCAGGTTTTAAGACAAGACAATTTAGGGAAAATTCTCTAAAATTTCCTATTAACCTCTGACTTTAAAATACATATTCAAAGGAACAGGGAATATTCACTGGACAGAGGAAATCTTCATAGCTACTTCTGGGTCATCATTTCTCAGAGAAATCTAGCAAAAAAAGGAAACCCGACTGAGTGTGTGGACTCTGGTGTTCTAGCACAGTACCTGCTGCCAGCCCTTTGGTACCCTGAAGCAAACTGGATCTTCAGTCTGCTGAAGAACAAACACAGGACCCTGGGGTAGTAGAGCTCCCTTTGTCTGCTGCATTGATCCTGAGCTTCCATCAGGGGAAAGGAAATTGAGTGACCATTCCTTCAGGCTACCTGCAGGCTCTATAAATCAGTCTCGTTCACATGAAGCACAGTAAATACTGTGATAATTGCCAAAGTCACTGCACTGGTTTCTGCTATTCCTCCATACTGTGCTGCAACATCCCAAGATGAAAGGATAAATGAATGGAGACATTAGCTCTGCTATCAACCCCATGCACAAGGTGATTAAATTTTCAATGAGAAGGCACTGTCCATTTGCAAAATTACCTTGGTTTGTATTTTAAAAATGCACTCTAGTCGCACAGTTGTAATTCTTGGTGGCTTTCCTTTCAAAAGCACCTCTCTGTGGGCATGGTGAGTTAATAAACCATAAAACAAAGGTTTAATTACAGAGGAAAAAAAGTTGGCTATGATTGGGAGGCTTATATACCTGATGTGTTCATTTTGATGTTGTCCATGAACTATTGATCCTACAACTCCCTCTACCTTAATTTAGTTGTGTTTGTAGAGTTAGGCAGTGGTGCCCAGGCCACTGGGTTTATGTTCAAATCAAACTCAAATCTGTTCCCAGTTCTGATCACTGTAATTTGATGCTGGAGGCTCCCCTTCTCTTGTCAATACACAAATATTTGACCCATACCAGTATCACTGTGATCATGACTCTCTACATCTGTAGATGGGGAAAATGCAATATACCCATTGCAATTCCATAAATAACAGTAAATGTTCATTTTCCCTGAGGTTTTGGAATGCTTTTGGAAATGTTTTGTTCACTGCATTCAAAAACATTTTGAATACGGCAAGAAGGGATTATCTTGGCAAGAATATTTCCAAGCCTCAAAGTTCTTGCTAAATACTCAGTGCAAGGATAAAACAGTGGCTGAAATGATCATTATTTGATTACCTCTAGCTCCATTTTTAGGGTTACACAGGCACAAAAGCTAAGCCACAGCAGCAGGGAGCTGACAAGCCGGGACTGTACATGCTTAAACAAGTTGGACTCATTAAAAGAGAAATGTAACTCCTTTCCTGTGTCTTGTTCTGCACGGACAGAGCCCTGTGATTGCATGGTGTGCAGTGTACCCTGATCTCCTCCAGCAAAAGCAAACAGGTCAGCCAAACCAGTGGCACCAAAGCAGTGTGCAGCCTCCTCAGCTGGAATTCCTCACCTGACACCTGCAGATTGCTTTGGGCACAGGGCAGACAGGCTCTCTCTCACCACAGTGTAAAGAAAGGTGGATCTGAGATACTTCCCAACAAAATCCCAAGCAGCAACCTGCCAGTTTGCAGTGTTTACTGACTGTGACATTCTTGACTATTGCTCACAAAAGAAAACAACTTGCTCTATCTTTTTTTACTGCCCATAGCTACGGGCAATGAAATGCAAGGGCATAGTTATGGAGGTATTTATTTGGTCTTCATCTCCAATGAAGTAACAAATATTTGAAATTTATTACACCCCTGCTTTTAATACTCAAAGGCAATCACATATGTAGTTTATAATAGATGAGGAGAAAGCCAGTGGATATTCTTGTATTGAAGATATGACATTGAGAAAACACAGGAAAGCACAGGAGTGCAAATATGGAGTGATGACATGAAAGCAGGAAATAATCTGAAGGAGCAGATTAGTAGATAGAAGAAAAACAGATTGCTTAATATTTAAAAGCCAGCTAAGATATGATAATTTGAGTGGGAAAGGAGACTTTGACGATCTCTTAATTTTAAAAAAAAAGAAAAATTTCTTTATATAGCAAAAACTGATAAGAAAAGGGGAAAAGGAAATTTTAAGAGTTCTATTTAGATGTTTGTTGCCACTTTCTTTATATATACACATATATATATATGTATATAATATCCTCCTCTTCTAACTGCTTATAGAGTAAGTACAATAACTAAAGATTGCTGTCTCTGATAGCCCTGAGATAAGGAAAACAATCGTATTTAGTTGGATCTATTTTCTATTAAGCCCAACAGAAATGTTGAGGCTTTCTGAATGGCCCCTCCTACTAAAGGCAGAGGGTTAAATATTTTAGTGAATTTTGTCATGCTGAAAGAGTTCAAAGTTGCTGTCAAATGGATCTTGATATAGAAGCAGAGTTCACTGAGGCTGATGAGCATGCTGGCTGCCTGTCAGTCATGCTAAAATAAAAAAGGCCATCCTGCTCCTGGAATGGCTATGACAGGTTGAACAAAAGGAGCTACTCACCAAGGTATGAGACCTTTGCAGGCATTGACTTGTGTTTTGGAGTGTTGGGTGGTCCCAATCACAGGAGGAGAACAGGGTCCATTTTTCTTCTCTGAACTGGTTTCTGATGTAGGGGGCTGATAATCCCCCTCGTAAAAGGTGCAGCTGAGAGGTGCCTGTGTGTGCAGTGCTGAGAAGTGGCACACACCCCTCTAGGCTGATGAGGAGTGGCTGCAGTAAAGCACCAGCCAGGCCCTGAGGGCTGGAGCTGCACGGAGCAGGCAGTCAGGGTTACAGCTGCTCTATTGATGTACTCCTGACAGAGGCCATCTAAAATGCTCTGGAAACAGGGAGACATAAAGGAAGGCTGTGTCTGAAATAATAATAAGAAATATAAAATGTGGGAACAGTGAAAGTGCATGAGCAGAGAAAACAAGTGGGATCATCAGAGTGAAAGGAGACTAACTAGAACTGTCCTTTGGAAGCTGTCCCATCAGGATTTCTTTATACCCTCCAGTGACAAAGTGGAGTCCAGCTGCTTAATGATATCTCATGATCTGGATGCAAACCGTGCCTAATCCTTTCCTATTTGACCTTGGCACTTTCACTTCTCATGTTTAAGCAGAAAATACATCAGAATTTCTGTGTTATTATTATTATTTTATTATTATTATTATTACCAAGACATCAAATTCCTTGGCAGTGAAAGATAAATATTTGCCACCACCCAGAAAGGCTTCCTTACCTTGCAGAATCAGTCCCTCTGTTAATTGCTAAGAGGCAGAAGGTTGCAGAAGTTAACTACTAACGCTTTCTCAGTCTGCTTAATCAGGAAAGGGTCATATTACAGCTGAAATAAGACGTCCTTCTCATTAAGGCAATAAATTTCAGACTCAGATTAAACTATTGATCCAGGCCCAGATTTGTCACAGGGGGCAAATCAATTAGAATTTCTGCTACCCACCAGTAAATGAGATAATTATTTGTTCTCCAGACCTTTTCGTATTTGCCAATTAACCCATGTTTATTTAGCCTACAAGCTCTTGAGGAGAATGCCTGTGCTTAGCCTGAGCACATCTGTGATGTTGGGGCCTTTGTGCCATTCAAGATTAAACCATAGTTAATGCTTTTAGAATGTGCCAGACAGCAGCAGAACATTTGAGCAAAATTAATGTCCTCAGCTCTTCCTCATTATATTTATAAGAGCCAAAGAACAGAAATCAGGCTAATTATGGGGAAAAGCAAATCAGAAATAAAGGTAATATTCTACTGATAACTCATGTCAGTGCTCTAGATTATAACTGCAACTGTAAGGGGCAGTACATGAAAAGAACAGAAACCAATTAATTTTTAATCTCTTTCCTGTTAAATTGTTAAACTATTTCATAAAAGCAGATTTCATTATTGAATTAGACCAAGAAAAGGATAATGACAAGATAAAACAAATACACATTTTCTAATTTGAGTTCAGTAATCTGACATCATCTGAGCAGCAAAAACAAGGAAGAGTTTTTTAAAAGAATGTCACAAAACTATGGAATCTAGTACAGAAGGCAAAATCTTTCACTGCAGATCCAAGTTCTGTGTCAAAGCTAAAAGAAGGTAAATTCTTCTAATCAAAGGTAAAAAAATGGACCTAATTAATTTTATAATTAACCTTGATAATTGAAAAGAAAAAGGGTCACTTTCACTGAGTTTGCTCAGTGTTTAGTTTCAGACTATAAGCAAACTCATTCCTGTTAATAAGGCTACTACTCCCAAATGTTGATGTAATAAAGTAGAAATTAATTAGCACATGCAGTTGAAGACTACTTTTATTATAATGTACCATAGTTCCTAATTTATTATTCCAAAACATACAGCTATTTTAATATTAATTTTTGAAAATTCTGTATCTTAGTCACATTCAAGAATTATATTTCCATGAGAAAGGCTAAATAAAGGGATTTCTAATAAGATTTGTATTTATATGGAACATGCTTCATAAAAAATTAGGGGTACCCTATTTTTATTTGCCAAAGCTGTGAATAGTTGTTACCCAAAACACATTTTATGATATACTTTGGCTTTCCTGAAAGGTGGGGAGCAGCTTCTGCTTTCCTGGTAAACCGACTGGAATAGGAGAAGCTGGCACCTCACTTGTTTAAATCCTTCTTAAACCACAAAGGTGGTAGCTTATTTACTTTATCAGCAAAATTGTATTCACAACACCTCAGTGTCACTCACCTGAGTAAAGTTCTCTCAGCTGGTAACACCCTGGGAGCTGGAAGTTAGGTTTTATTCTTAAGATTGCATAATATTATTTTGACTTTCTACAATAAGGAGTTTCACACAAAGACCTCAAAGTCTCTGAGCAACCTTTAATGTAGATAAATACAACTGTATCTATAAAGTAGAAGCTCAGAGGGATTTGCTCAACACACAGGGAGAACTTGCCTGTGATCACATAAAATGTATTTTATTATTATGATGGCCAGCTGCAGTAGAGCACTTTTACAGGCTCTGTATACCAGGGAGGTTTTCCTATTTCCTGAGACTGTAACTGAACATATTCTATATTTTTTTTTCCTTCACACCCTTACTACCAATTACAATACCCACACAGAATTCATTACATTTTCTTTAATTCTCCAGTACAAGGGATCACAGAGAAAAGCTGTATCAAATCTGTTAGTACTGTGTCAAGAACCTGTGCAATTTTCTTGGTGAGACTGCTCAGGGAATTATCTTGGCTTGTGCTATAGAAATTTAGAATTATGCTCTAGCTTTTTCAAAAATACTTTAAAATTATCTACCTACAGCCAACAGCTGGTTCCCAATGTGACTGCCAGTTTCAATGAAGAATCTCTTCAACAGCCTGCAGAACACATTTCTGGTATCACTACATCCAGCTTTACTGAAGCAAATGCAATAGTTTTAAGATATATGTCTGTTCATCACCAAAGGCTCATGGAAGCAGAAAAGGGAAAGTACAGTGCATTCTATCCTGTGGACAACAGCAATATCTATCCCATGAAGAACCTGGAGGCATGCTCCTTATTTCGATTTATAGTGTACTTTAGCTCTTCCTATGTTACCTTGGAAAGAAAAGAAACTAAAACTCATGATTATCTGTAATAGTGAGAAACTCCACAAGTCACAAAACCTATCCTTTGAAAACTGAATGTCCCATTCCTCCCAATGACTCCTTCTAAATAAACTAAAGCATTCCTGATGGAAAACCCAGTTTTGGTGAACGAAAATTTTCCTAAGTGACTTGAAAACACCAGCAAAAAACCTTGTACAACATCCAGCCTCTTGTAATCAGAACGTGTAAGGTTTTTTAACCTCTCTGTTTATGTTATGCATTCATTTGAGGAAATTGCTATGAGCTTGAGAAACCCTTAGAAATTTATTATGCTTTGATCCAGGTCAGCCTGTGTTTTTCTGAGTTTGAATTATGTATGTATCTGATTTTAAAGCATACAGAAAGTCAAGAAAATACAAGAACATGCTTCCAGAACAATAGCCAAAAATACAAACAAATCCTAACATGGGAGCCACTGATCAACCTATTCTTATGTTTAGCTGTAGAGTTGAATACTGTGTTCTTTAGATTTAGGGCATTAAAAGTTTATTTACAGATTCCTGGCAGATTTTTTGTAAAGCATTGTTTCATCCCAGACTGGCTGTACATCCCACTAAAGAGGAACAGCGAGTTTGCTTTCAATAGCACAGATGTATGGAAATGGAAAGCTGGAATAGGTGTGTACTGAGTTATGGATGGGATTGCTCTTCTTTGCCACAAATCCCACCCATGAAGGAAAGGGTACAGATCTTCAATAAATCTACAACTGGGACTTGCTGCTATTCCAGTATTCCAGAAGACAGTGTCACTGCATGTGACTGGGACTGACTTGTACAACCCATTTGCAAGTTAAAATCTTCTGCCAGACTTGTTACTTCCTTTAGAACCAAGCCTACAGGATGGCAATGTCAACACAATTCATGAGTTGACATTGAAATCATATAAAAATACATTAATTTATTACTATCTCTTAATTACTTTAAAAATCTGTAGGACATTTGCAAATATTTTCTTTTAATAAAACTAACTTTTTACATATAGGAAAACTGGAGGATGCAATGGGAGATGAATGAGGGAACATGACAGCTTTTAGAAAATGTTTGCAATGGAACAGAGAATTTTTTAGTGTGAGCTGTAGCAAGATACTCTTTAAAAAAAAAAAAATTAAAAAAAAAGACCTGGACATGAATAGGCAGAAAACTGGTGTAAAAACCTGATTCACTGAGGGCACAGGCTCAGAAGCAGCACTTTGGTTTATGTTCTCACCACTTGCTGCTCACAAAGAACAGGGAACATACCAACATAATAATTGATAACAGAGCTCATGAAAAGGAATCCAGGAACTGAATGTTTTGAAGGAATTGCTTTGGAGAAATGGAAGTGCTGACCAAAAGGCTTACAGCTGCCAATGTGCCTTTTTCACTTGCAGGTTGGTCTCTCCAATGCCAGCAGATGAAAGGATGTTCAGCTCATGCTCTGAGCAGCATTTTCATTTCCTCTGGGCCTTGTGGAGCTCCTGCTATTGACAGACTCACTTTGCAGCCATGCCTCCTCATCTTTTGGCATGTCAGATGCCTACAGGTCAGTGGATTGTGGAATATTCTTTGAGACTAGTGGTTGTTGGTTTTCTATCATACAACAGCCTTTTTCCTAGGTGTTGGGGGTTACAGCATTCCTTGCACCCCCTTTAGGGTCTGTGAAATGGGACTCAAAGCTTGGTACTACAGGCAAGGAGTAAAATGTGACTCAGTAGCAGCTACTGCAGCCATCCCATAGTATTTTGCTTCAGCACTTTGCCAAAATTCCCTGGTATCTTTGGTGTGAAAGAGCAATGAACCCTGCAGTGTTTCAGAGACCTTTTAGGACATTTGCCCAGACAAGGTAGATCTCCACTGTGTCAGTTTTGCATGGCCTGGTTCTTGGTATTGGGCAGGGCCACACAGGTGCTATTTCCCCTTTGGTAACATCATTTTTTCCAAGATCATGTCAGAGTTACCTGGAAATACAGTTGTACAGTACCAAAAAACATGCCGTCACTCTTTTTTTTCCCCCTTTGGTACAGAAAAGGAAACACAATTAACATTTCACAAAGAAGTCACATGGGTGGTGAGCAGTTTCACATCTCATTACAAAAGTCAGTGTTTGCTAGTCAAGAACTCAAAGGCTGATAAATGGTCAACTGGAAATTAACTTTTTCTGATAGCAGAAGCTGGTGCCAAACTAAAGGCTTTTGAGTTTCCTTATCATTAGAATGAGAGCTACCTCAGTTGCTATTTTACTTGCAACCTTTATCATTATACGAGGCAGATCAAGATAGCCTGAACTCTGTAGAAGTTAAAATCCAGGTCCAAATCCAAATATCACAGCTTCTGCCTGTCTCTGTTTCTTGTGAGTTTAAAGCCATAGGCGTTTGAGATCATGTTTCATGGCAGAGCTGAAGTGAAGCATCAGAGCTGGCCTTTGCAGGAGAGCAGAACAGAGCTGGCAGAAGTGCTGAGGAGGGACCATCACAGCTCACTGCACCTGCTGGGACAGATAAAGCAAACCCACTTGCACAAAAACGTGGGGAGGGAGACGTAAGAAGAGGATTAAAAACTAAGCAGAAGTATATTTATACATATAAGAATGATGCTGGCGTGTGCAATGCACGTGTGAAAGCTAACAATACTGTGTTTAATCATTTTGTTAAAAGCTTTGGGGAGGTCAGCTCGGGTCACAAAGCAGAGATACTGTGAGCACAGAATGGAGAAGAAAAGCTTGTAGGAAATGGAAATGAGAAAGTCAAGTGAAAAGAGGGCATTTAACTTTTGGGGGGAGGAATTCTTAAAAGAGATGGATAAGATAAGAAAACTAGTGCAGCCTGACTTCTTAATTTCTTATTAATGTGGAGCAAAAAGTGTAACGAGGATATGTGAGAGATTACAACAAACATATTGCAGGGGCACCTAGGAGAGAGAGAAAATCCCTGAATCACTTGCCAAGTAGATAAGGAAGCTTTGATATAAAAATAGCAATGACTATCAGCTACAGATGCTTAGTACCTTTGTTCCTCTACCAAAGAAAAGCCCATCAAGTGAGAGCTGGTATTTCCAGTTTCGTGTCTGATAACAGATCTACCTCAAAATGAGACCTCAGGCACTGGGGCACAGCTCACTGTAAAGGATTTTTCCAGCACTCCCAGCCTTTATTTTAATATCCTGCACTTTAACAGCTGCAGAATAAAATGAAAGCCTATCAAATGGAAAGTTAAAAAAAGAAACTCAGGTCAAAAATTCTGGTTTTGTCAATGTACTTCAGCAGAGGCCACATGCCAAAAGCAGTAATCCCTGGGATGCTGTGCCCTGTGCTGGGGTGGCATTGCTTGGCAGGGGCAGAGGGCAGAGCAGGGCTGCTCTGTTCCTGACAGCCTGGGACACCCTGGGCTTCATCCCAGCCCACAGAGAAACCCAGGAAAGAGCAAGAGAGAAACTGCCAGCAGACAGAAGAGAAAAGCTCTTGGAGGTTTTATCAGTAGCAGCAATCTCCTCTGGATTGTCCCAGATTGGCACTAATCTGACCTCCAACTTCCCACATATTCGGCTGTGCCAGCCCATCCCCTCCAGGGATGTCCATGGATGACCAAGAGGAGGTAGCACAGGATGCTCCAGCAGCCTTGTGGGGTCTCTGACCTCTCTGACAGCCCACACTGCAGAATTCAATTTTCCCCTTTGTGCTGTCATGTCAAAATGTGAGGGAATCACGTGTGGAACTGCTCCTGCAGGCACGCTACCCTGGCAAAAGTCAACAAGACCTTTCTGCTGGGTTCAACACAGCAGTGCTGAGCCTTGAGACCATGAGTAATAACGGTATTAACATTTCCATGGTGTGTTTTCAGAACTTTCACTTTGATAAAACAACACATTCCCCAGAGCACAAGACAACAATTTTCAAGATAAATAGAATTAATGAGGCTGAGTAATGTTTACATCTTTCAGTATTCTCAATCCCGTGAGCAGATATGTTTGTGTTCAGCAATCTGAATATAACAGAAAACATTCATTTTTACCTTATCCCTTCAGCTGAGCTTGAGTTAAAGGCTAAAAAAAAAAAAAAAAAAAAAAGTTCTTTGCTTTATTATAACTAATATTACAGCCAAAAAAGAACTTTAGTTTCGTGTTCCAAATTTCTTCATTTTTGTGCACTTTTAAACACATATACATGTGCCAGCATATTTCACAGGCCTTTTGATGTTTTATTATCTCTGTATGTGGGTGGTTTGTTTCTAGCTATAGTTTGAAGTGCAAATTTCCCTCTCAGTTTTCCTGTGTTAAGTTTAAAAATATAGTCATGAAATATCTGCCACGTGTTTTCTTTCCTGGGTTTCCAAAGCAGAAATCTAAAACAAGGTACTTCTCTTCAAATAATTTGCATTATTTAGAAAAAAAAATAATTCCAACAAATAAATAAATAACAATCAGCTGTTAAATAAACATAAAGAGATTCAAGGCCCACTGTCCCTAGATATTTCTCCACATCCCTGAAGAATTAACTGTGATGCCTGCCCTGATAAAAATCTCCTGGGAGCAACAAGCATAGCAGCAAAAGGAATCACAACAGGTTGGAGATTAACTCAGCATCTGCTGTTTGCAGCCCACTGTGTGCTTCTGGGGCTTTGCATCTTATTGTGACTCATATGGAAATGAGGAGATGGATCCCAAACAGAGCTTTGCTTTCAAAATCAGACATAAAATCATCTATTTCTTAAATGAGCATTTCCCTCTGACATACTGAAAAATGAACATGAAAGTTTTAGCTGTGAGTTATTTTCCATTTTTTATTCGATGTTCTTGCAAAGAAGGACAGCATTTTCCCAAATCTGTTGGTCCATTGGTCAATGGCAGCAGCCAAACACTATAACATGACTCCTGGGAATTTTGCTGTCTAGAGGATTTTTTAAACCATATCAGCTGTGCTGTACATGTCAGTGAAGAAAGGAGGAGGTAGCAGGTTAAGTATTTTCTTCTCTATGTCTGAAAAACAGGAGGGTTTTCTCTGTAAATTAATGTTTTAAAGCGATCCCAGCACCCTCAAGCTTTAAGTGCTATCACAAAGATTAGAAAGGGCGAAAGGGAGCTTGGTGGCTTTTCAAATTAACACTTTTTCAAAAGACAAAAAGTTGCACAAGGGTCAGAGGCACCACAAGCAAGCAGGTCTGGCAGGGTGGTGCTGCCCCTGAGCCAGCCCGGAGCAGCCTGGCAAACATTGCTGCTGCTGCTGCTGCAGAGCAAAGGGCAGCAGGGGGAAAAGTGGGGTTTGCTCGGTCAGATTTTCTCCCCATAACAATCTCTTTGTGCCCTTTATTACTGCAGTAGGCTTGTGAAGGAGCTGTGCCTCTCATCGAAACAGTCAGACTTTGGGAGAAAACAACTAAAAGGTAGATTTTTATTCTCAATTTCTTTAACTTCAGGACTGTCAAGGTGATCGTTTTTAAGTTTGACGAGAACAGACAGAAATGTGATTTTTCAGGTTGTGGATGCTCCTTGTCATGATGCCAGCAGACCAGAGCTGAAGCAGGAGGTGCAAAGGTGTGGTTCTGTGACGTGACCCAGCACTATTGATGTGCTGCTCCTTCTCCAGGAGGTGGCTGTTCTGCTGCTGCCAAGCACAAGCAAAGTAGGTGCAGTACTGGTGATGATAAGGTGGTGTGTCTTAAATCCATGCCAGCCAATGGCAACAGGATTCTTAATCCACCAAATACTCTGATGACAGAAGTGAGTTTGATCTGAAGATTGGTCTTTGCTCTACACCTTTGGATTCATTTTGCTTTGTTAATATTCTTAACACTTTCCCCACAGACTTTCTCTTCCAGTTTTGTGACTGCCTTTCCTTTCCTTACCTGTGACTTTCAATATCCTTTAGCCACTGTTGTGTGGCTAATTTACTGACACTTTTCTTCTCTCTCCCTTCTCTACCCTCTCTTTCAGTGTGATGTGAACTGTGCATTTTCCAGCTAGGCTGAACTGTAAGAGTGTATCTTTTCATTTGTGGGAGATATGAAATATTAAAACAAACATTTCCCTATTTCACTCTCAGGAAGAGCTTAAAGGAGCTATTACCGGGATTATTTTTCCTCTACTTACTGGAAAACAAAGATAAAAATGTAGCTTTCAAGTAGGTCATTTAATCTTGGAACATTTAATTGTGAAGTTGCCAGCCATGATTTGATTTCTCATCTTCTATTATTCCAAGGTTACAAACCTTCCAATTCATTTATATTTATAAACAATGTTCCCACTACATTACATGCATGGATTATTAGGAACATCTCCCAGCAGAGTACTGTCAACTTTTTGTACATAATTAATTAGAAGCCTCAAAGATACCTTTTATCAAACTTTCACAGAGGCTTAGCATATCAAGAATCTCAAAATGAAAGAACTCTGTTTAGACCAAAGGGCCATCCAGCTTACCCAAGTAAGGAAGTACTTTATATTTCATGGGATTTTAAAAAAAAAAATTAAAATAATTAAAGCCAAAGTGGAAATCACCTAGGGAAGAATGTGGTTGCAGTGATAACAGAATTATATTTCACAGTAAAGGGAGCCAAGCCCTGGCTCCAATTAACAGTCCAGTTCTGATAAAGTAAGTCAAAGGAGAAAACAGCCTGACCAAAATGATGATCCTTCCTGCAAAAGAATTGAGATGGGAGTAGGAACTGACCCCTAACAGTTAAACTGCTTATAAATCATCCACAAGGTGGGAAAAGGCAGCAAATGCAGCACTCTGCCTATTTACATGGCTTCTGATTTTTACAGTAGTCCCTCAGAAGCAAATTGAGCCTTTCAGCTTCAAATTAAGTTGCAAAACTTTGCTTGGGAGGCCAGGTCCATCTCACACAGGCTCCATGCACATGGGAGCCCACTCATCATCATCATCCTGATTTCCTACTTGCCACGTGCAGCACCCTTGAGCAGGGCTGGAATAGCTCTGCAGCACCAGGGCTGAGCTGGCTAAGAGGAGAAACACTCATTTTTCTTTGCATGCCCATTTTCTTGCCATCCTCACACATTCTGGATCACTAACTGCCAGCTCCCTGCCAGGGGAAGCACCACTGTGAGCACAATTTAAAGGCAGCAAACATCCCTTTGATTCGGACCATCACTGGCATGTAAAAACCAAATGCAGATTTCTCAGATTTCTCAAGAGCACGTTCTAATGTTTAGCATTTTACTGGGGATTTTGGAGCAGGACCTGTCGCCTGTAAGAGCAATTATTGCTGTGCATAAATATTGCTGTGAAAGTTAAAATGTTGGTGGAACTTAAAGACTGATTCCTCTTCTTTCCCTTACCCCAAATTACCCTGGGAACCAACAACAGGAGATGCTGCTCATGATTTCACAGGTTAATGGCCTGGCCCCTTTCACAGATCTGGATTAGCTGGAATACAACCAGTGATTCCATTCCTGCCTACATTCACTCTGATGGCCAGGAGATAACACGAGCTCTGTATGAGAGACAAGAAAACCTTTGAGCCACACTGCCACCCCTTATAATTTTTAACAGCAGATTGGAACCGTTTCCCAGGATCAACAACTCTGTGTTTTTCAAATGCTATATAAAGCAGCTTGGCAGCAAGGCTAAGAGCTGAGTTTTCTTGGTAGGTCACTGCTGGTGCAGCAGCACTTTAACTGAACAGACAGCTTCTCCCTAGAGAAAGTCGTATATTTAGTGTCCCAAATGGTAGGTTAGATGTCAGATTTAATTTGAAACCTGACATGATGTCATTCCAGGGAAACTGTTGGCAAAATGTTTGCGTTTAAACAAGAGGACATTGGTTTAATTGAGTTCTCTCATTTTTCTTGGTATTAATTATATTTCATGAGTAGTGATTTACCTAATTTTTATTTTTTTTTAATTAAAAAGTCAAAGACTAGCAGGCTGCAGAGAAAGTTCCCTGTGGTACTAAAAGACAGTGAAATACAAAGATCCTGTCGATAAAATCTTTGTTCTTATCTGTCCTCTTAACAGAGCTCAGGGAACCATTACACTGTCTACAACAACAAAAAAAAATTCCTCATCTCAGGGCTAAAACTGGAATTTTAAATTAATAAGATAGGAATGCAAATAACACACCTTGCAGCATTCTGATTGAGTTATTTACTACATGAACCTTGAGCACAGTGATGCATTTTATATATATTGCACTTAGCCTAAAACGTCTCTGCATCTCTTCTACACACAAAAGCCAAAATCCCCATGACTGTTCTAACAGAAATCTCTTGGCCAGCTTAGGATCTTATCCTTGTTTTACTTCAGTGAATCAGCTCACTACATTTTATGCATTCCCATTATGCATTTCTACAACTGGGGTCCTCGTCCTGGGCTTCATTTACATTCAGTGGAGATCTAGTAAATAAATCTAGAACACAGGCTAAAATCCTTTAACTGTTAGTGATCTACAGCCTTCCATCAAAGCAGTGAAAATTTTCTATCTGTGTAAGTAGCAGAAGTAACTGGAAAAGGCTTGGACATTGCCAGCTTCCTTAATAACTTTCATGAGACACAGAGATTCTCTGGACTGCAGTAAAAAAAGCACTGATTGCCACTTCAAGGCTTCTAGTTGAAAGCAGAGGACATTGCTGTCTTTCTTTGTCCTGTGTAATGACTTGCAGAAATTCTGTAAACCCATTTTCTTAAAGAAAAAAAAATCATTGCCATTAGTGTCTTTTGGGACACTTCCTATAAATAGTTAAAATTGCCCTGCTTTACTCAGTTTAATTATTTATTTGGAGAATAATTACTTTAGATGTCAGTTCCATTATCATGGATGTTGTAAATGATCCTGCAACTGAAACAAATACTAGGGTTTTTTTTTCTTGAGATCAGTAACCTTAGCATTACAGACATTATTTTAATTGTTGTTTCATTGCAGAACCCATATAGAACATGAGTGAATGTGACTCTCAGACTGTCCTAAGATTTATTTTAGAAGACTTAACAAAACTTACAGATAACAAGAGGTAAAGGATTTTCCATTGCAGATACTTGTCTGTGCCTGTCAAAGTCTTGTAGAAAATAATATATCCCTCAGTGGATGTGTGGAATAGGTAAAAGGAGTAGTATTAATGGGCAGTCAGCATAAAATGTGAATATATGACAGAATATTATTATTGAGGCTAGAGTCAATGAGTTTGAATTAATTTCTTTCCACCTAAACCTAATCCTTTCCTACATATGTGTGCAAAGTACACGTCTACCAAAACCAACTCTGAAAATGCTCCTATTCATTAAAGAAAGGTAAATTTATTCGTTAAATTTATTATATACTCAATTTCCTAAGAGTTTGCACATATTTTCCCAGTTCTGTGAAACATCAACCTCGCCCACCTCCCAGAAGGACCCCAAAGCTTTCACTAAAAATATTGTTGCTGTTAAGGACTTTCACAACATTCATCTCCTGTCACTGAACAGGATAAAATGTGGACTGGGTCAGCCCTGGGATCTGTCCAAGGCAGCAGCCCAACCCCAGCAGCAGCTGAGGGCAGATGGCCAGGGGAGAAAATGAAGACCATGGCACAAATTCTGACACTTCCCCTGGCAGTCCCTCAGCTGCCAATCATCCCCAGCCCAGGGACTGCTGGAGCTGGGTGGGCTGTCTTTGCTCCTAATCACATCCCCTGGACATCTCACAATGTGCTGAGGAAACATTCCAAGGAAATGTTCAGCTTTCAGGTATTTAGCCCAAGACATTCCATGCAGACTCATCCTCTCCAGCCTCTCTGCAGAGGAGCTGGCAGTAACTGTATTCTGTCCAGGCAGATTTTCCAGTTGTGCCTATTTAACCATCACAACCTTCATTTCCAATTCTGTGCCACCCTTCCTTGTCACATCCTCCTCCGTACATGGCATATTTGCACTCAGGAATTTATGCCTCGTTGTTGTGCCGTCTGGTTTTGTATTTTGGTGCTTGTGAACTCGGAGCAACTCTTTATTCCTGGAATACTAACTCAGAACTGCTGAATTGAGAGTGTCCAGGCATAAAACTGGTTTGTTCCAGAGGCTAAAAGCAGGTATTTCCCTTTACCCAGAAAATCAACACTGTCACTCTCTCAATACTCTTCCTCAAAAGATCCTTCCATAGCACAGAGAGTAAGAAGGATACTTTTAGGTACAGACTGAGGGGTTTATTTTGTTACTCAGCAAAGAGCCTACCATCTGCCCTCAGGTAAGGTTCATTTCCACACCTACCCTGAGTATCTTTAGCTCAGGTTGGCAGATTAAACATTTAAGGCCAGGTTTTGTGCTATTTCTGTCAGAAGCCAGCTTTTTAATTTCTGAACATATAAAGTGTAGGTTTTTTAACCATCTTTCAAGACTTACTATATTGGATTTGAAATCTTCTCTACTCATTTACTATGTGCCATTTTTCTTTGATTGCAACCGCAATGCCATCTGTGCTGAGATTTGTTACATGAGGTTTTAGCTTTGGATTTCAACTATTTCTATAAAATATCACTTAAAATCAATTAGTCACTTTGGACATAAAGATAAACTAAACAAACAGTTACATCTATCTTCCTATGCTTTTTTTCCCCCTTTAGGTTTATGGTATTTTGAGAAGCACCAGATTTGCTTGATGAATGGTTGTCTATTTAATGATAAAAGATAAAAATTCTGTAACAGCAGTTGGGGGAAAAAAAATACGGTGGAAAAATAGATCGCTCTGCTCATCATTGTCATCCTGAATGAAGGAAAATATCCTGAAGCTTGGGCTAGTGACTAAGACTCAGCTCTCCATCTGTCAGCGAGGGTGGTGTCAGTCATGGGGCAATAACTGATGAGGATGCCATCCCATTCAGCAAGCTGGTCTGGGGGGAGGCCCAGATCCCAGCCAGGAGAAATTCCTGGGGCAGGGGTGAGAGCACAAAGTTACAGACACAGCTGAGCCAAGGGGGAGAATTGGGAAGGCAGCTCAGGGTCTGCATTGGTATTCAGGCAGCAATGCGAATTACAGAGGCCAAAGACAAGTCTTTTCCTTAAATCAGGTTAGATTTTCTCTCTGTCTTTTCTCTCTGCTGCCAACCTAAACGTTCAAAAATCAGAAATCACGACCCCAAGCATGACAAGTCTGACTTCAAAAAATAGGAACTTAAAAGCATTGGCCATCTTTGACCCTGAACACCATCACAACAAGGTTTCTGAGGCCCTCAGCAACATCAGCATTACATGTCTGAACTCCTATAGCTGCAGCAGCTACAGATTTCACTGGAATTCATTTGGGATTTCTTTTCCACACTCATATTATTAGACATCTCCACAAAGTGGGCCTTTAATATCACACAATGCTTTGACACCAGACTTCCGGGGACCCCAGTGACATCAGACAGCCATTCTAGGGTCTGTGGGCTTCTTTGGCCTCCACTGGGCTACAGAATTAGCCAAGGAGCACTCCTCCCTCTCCTTCTGCCAAAAACATCTCCGTGAACACCCCGTTAATATTTACTCTGGGTTGGACACTGCCTATATATAAAATGAGACTTCCATCTGTGTAGTCACAAACAGGTTAATCTTGTTTAAACATGGATTAAGCCATGTCCTGGCCAATGTGTAGAGCAGACACTGTGGCTGCAGAGGGAAGTGGTCAGGTTGAAAAAGTGACCTGACAAAAAATTACCAGGTCGTTTACAGCACCGGCTCCGTGAGGTGGCTCCGTGTACAATCCTTCAGCTATTAATGCCAGCACAAAGGAGAGCTCAGGGACACAGGGACATCCCTTTAGTCTGCACTTAGATGCAGTTAAATTGCAGTCCTGGAAACAAACATAAATCCCCTGAGGTCATTTGACAGTCCTGCAAGTTTTTTCTGCCATGGTTAGAGCTCAAGCTGTTTTTTAGAGAGACCACAGATATGGGATGGGGAAATATGGATATTACATTTTTTTCTTTCATGTTTTTTCAGCTAGATCTGAAGATTACAAAACCTTCAGGGCACAGCTCACTCATCTTCCTGCCTCTTCAGAAAGAGCCTTACCTGCCTTTTCAAATAAACACACTGGGTAATGTCAAAAAACATTGAGAGGGAGAGGATGATGTCGCTGTCATCTCTGGCAGAGGTCCAAATAAAGTTTGCTCCTCTTATCATAATGAATAACTGCATTTTGCACAAATTGGAGCTGGAAATGGCCCTTTTTAACCCATCTACAATTATACACAATGAACCCAAAACCACACCTATCAGCAATAATAAAGGATCCTTCCTGACTAAAGGAGCCTAATCTCAGTGTCCCCTGACAGAAAGTTTGTGTAGCCTGCAGGTCAACTGCATGCTAGTTTTCCTTCTTTCTTCTGAGTACATGCAGTTTAGACCACTGATATGAACTTTACAGGACTGCAGATTTTGGGGCATACCACTAAAAAATGAAGGATTTGGGAAGTAAAAGAACAAGCTTTGCCATTAGAGTATAACAGTTTACATTTGCCTGTTAATTCTCAAAAATCACAAACAGTTGAGAAGGTAGAGTCCCAAACAAAGCACACTCTGTGGACCAGCTTTTACTAAATGCCAGGAAAACAAAAATGTGAGTTTAGCAGCTTGGTGCATTGAAAACTAATTTTGAAAAATAATTCAATTATTTAATTCAATGTTTAGAAGTAGCTTAGTAAAAATTTTGCTTGAGAAATCTCTCCAAGTGGCATCTACACACAAAAGCAGCACAAGGCAATGTAACCACAGCTTTAATTTGCTGCTACTACTGTGTGGGTTGGCTTGAACCATGCTTTTATTTTACAGTAGCTTTGATTACAGTTTTCTCCATAAAGTCTGCATCTGACAGCGTGGAACACATTTATCTCAAATGTGGAAAGAAATAACAGCAATAGAATCTCTTGCTTGTATGTGAGAGAGTGAATGAGAATATAACAAATTCACCCACGCCATTATCTCTCTGAACAAAGTAGAATTTCAGCTACAGTGACCTTCTGGTCACAAAGGTCACAAATTGCAAGACAGGAGATGTGGAAAGGAAAGGGCTTTAGAGGTTAGACAGGTGCACATTGTTAGAATACATCCTGCAGTTGTTATATATCCAAAACTAGCTCTCTTAAGACAGAAATCAGGCTTCTCCTCATGTTGTTCAATAGTTTACAAAATACAACAGGCAATAATTTGCACTTTTGTTCAATAGCAGTAAGGGAATTATCTCTTCATTTAAAGACCTAGAAACCGGGAAGAAAATAAAGAAAGTGGCAAAAATACAGACATTACAAAGTTGCCCAGGTGAATTTGGCACAGCCCTGCACAACATATAAGAAAAGTCTTTTTTAAGGGAGTTGCAGGTGAAGTCCAACAGAATTTAGCAACATTGACAGGAATGTTATGGTAAACTTGATAGTAAGAAAAACCAAGATTCTAACACATGTAGAGAAATATACTTTGTAAACTGAACTAATAGAAATGTTCCTGTATAACAAATTAGTAATATATCCAATTTTGATTGATTTTGTCATTATAAACCAAGTTATATCCTGTCTGGACTGCGCTGTGTGACTCCCAAAAGAGGTCCCTGTCTTGTAGGGATTCCTAAGCTCCAAAATAGATCACAAACACATTTAGGTTCTTTCCAGGCTGTAAAGGCACAGATGTCTCCCCAAAGTTTTAAAATCACAACTCAGACCTCCAACTCGTGAAATACCACATAGTCACCAACACTACCAGAACTAAAAACGTATAACTCTGCCCTGAACACCAGAGTCTAGGTCTGTGCTGCTCTTCATACCTAACTTTTCATGCCACCGTGTTAGGGACTATGTGAGTATATAATGTAATTTAGAAGAGCTTTCCTGTTCATAAAGCCATGGCATCTCTTGAGGAGTTAATATTTGTTCTGGAGATCAACAGGCACTATAACTGAAATTAAAGATGACTTTTTCATCTAAAAAATCCTTTCTAAGCCTCATTGACTTAGTGCCCTATATGCAATCTAGAGTGTGGAGCAAAAACAGAGAACACAGAGCCATGGTGCTGCTGACAGAAAAAAAGACAGTTATTGGAGGGTTTTATCCAATTTGATCCTACTCACACTATATCTCAATTTCACACCATGTTTTAATCAAAGTAAGCTTTTATGAATATACAGTACTACTTACTCTAATAGATCCTAAGACTGAGAAACCCTCATGCTAGGAAGTAGGACCTAGGTATTAAAATAATTCTCATTAAGCAACATAAAATTCAGAAAAACATATTTCAAGGCCCACTGAGTTAAAAGAACTAGGACACAGTAGCAGTGCCGAGATATTTTTTAATTGCCCTTAGGTAACAACAGTCACTTTTATAAACAGGCTACAAAAACCATGATTTTGCAGAACCAGATAGGCTGGATGTGATTTGGCCACTTAAGCATCAAAAGTGCCATGAACAGTGTAAAAAGTGATACCAAAGTGGGAAGGCATCAGTCATCTCCATGCTGTGTCCTGCCCCTCCCAGGAGCAGGATTTTGAGGTTGGCTGCTTTGAATGGTAAATTTTTCAAAAGCCTCCAGATCCCACTGCTGTGTTTTGTTTCCCTGAGGACATCAGACTGAGGGGAAATCCAAAACACAGGACTACTCACTCAACTTGCCTTCATGCAACTTTGTATTTCAAAGAATTAATAAACAATGCCAAAAGTTCTATTATAAGGATAAGAAAAGTATCTCAGGAAGTCTTTTTCCTTTGCAAGACTAATCAGTACAACATTTTAGGTATGCTACCCAGACCACAATCCCATATTATGCTGAAAGGAAGGAAAGAAGCATGAGAGGTAAAATGGTGTTTTCGTTACAGTTTGACTCTTTCAAACAGTTTAACTGTTAAAGGTCGTAGGGGTTTTTTGTGGTGTGGTCTACAGTCCAAATCTAATAAATCAGAATGTAATTAGATTGTGCAGGAATCATCACTACAAATCTAGCAGACAGGAGAGGGGTTTTTTTCAGGGATTATTTCACAGAAAAGGATTAAAATCCCAGACCCATTAAATTAGGGGAAAATTCATTGTGTGAAAGTGAGGAGGGCTGGATTTGTCTGGCCCACACAATACTGCAAACACGACCACAAGCACTGAGTGCCTGCCTTGGGATGAAAAAAGATACTGAGCTTACAAAAGTCATCTCTCTCCCTGTGAAAGCAGATGCCACAAAAGCTGTTCCACTCCACGATTCACTGTTGAATGTTTTAATTCAGGTGAGCTCTGGCTCTCTGTTGTCACTCCTTCACACGTGTCCCTAATTTGACATACAGAGCCAAAGATGAGTTCCACTGAAGTCCTGTGATTTGCTTAGTGGCAGGATGAAAAATCTCCCACTGGCTTCAATGTGAAAGATCAGAGACTGAAGGATCAAACTTTATAGCAAGTAGGGTCAATCAGCAAGTTCCCAAATCACAATATGAGCACTGGTTTTTATTACATATCACTGCTCTGCTCTGAAGGACTCCTTCCAGCATGACAGTTCCTCGTTTTTTCTGAAAGGCTGTTATCAGATCACAGCTTTACACTGAAGCTGTTTATAAATGTTCCTAATGACATTGCCTTTTTTTTTTATCAAGCCATTTTTCCACCATGAAACAGGACATTTATTGTTCATATATAAGAGGCAATGAACCTGCAAAAGCAGCGTTCATAAAACCTGGAACCTTCCTCAACAAGCAAAATGACTAACTGTGATGGACATTCATAAATCACTCCATATCATTCATCATAATTCCTGAAGTTTCATTAATTCCTAGAGGAAGACATAAATCTAATGTGCATCTTAAGGAGCCAGCAGGCTGGCTTGCTCTCCAGGCATAAAATAAATATGATGCTCTCTCCCTCACTGAGGAGATGCAGATTTTGCATGTGTGCACAGCAGGAAATCAATGTCACTCAAAATGTGGGGATATCCTGGGCAGCCCTGCAGGCACAGATTTTGTTATCAGAATGTGCAAATGCTCCATCCTAATGCATCCTTTTCCCTGTAAAACTCAGGCAGAACTATATATATTTATAGTTATAGTTTTTTATATATATAGTTATAGTTGTAGTTATAGTTGTTATAGTTATTCATAGTTTATATTGTTTATATATCTATATATATTTATAAAACTATATAAAGCCTTTAATCTACTTCTGCTCTTGAAAAATCAGGTTAAGAGTGCAGATTTGTTTTTCACAACTTCCAGAACCAGTGCCTGGGCCAGTTCTGCAGGTATCCTCTTGGAAGGGTCCTGGCAGCTGCATAGGGTCTGGCTAACCTGGAACAGCTTGGAGGATCACAGAGGTCACATACATCTAGCAAAATCCATAAAAAAGGACAGAAAAAAAATCTTTTCTTTTAAAGCAGGCAAGCTGATAAAAACAGAAAAAAAGAGATAAGCCTTTACAGTGAAGCCTGGTGCTATGCAAATGGCTCCCTGAAAATACTAAAGCAAGTTTGACATCCTGTGGCCAGAGTCAGCATGGGAATAACTCACCCTTTCAAACCCTGGGCTTGCTCACTCAGGAGATTATCCTGCTCCTGAGGGCATATATATATTTTTGTTTGAGGTGGGTATGACAGTCTTGTGAGTGAGTAACCTGGAGGAAAGAATATAAATGTGCACACTAAATATTCCTGTCAAGGGATGACTAGAGGCTGAAAGAGAGCAGTATCACTTGAAAGCCCACAGGACACCAGAGGGTAAACACAGGATGGGTCCCAGAAAGTCGGTGTGGCCCCTGTGCTTGAGGTTATCCCCTGTCCTAAAAGAGGAATACAAATATACATGGGGAACCAGAGAATGGGGGAAAAAAAACAAAATAAAAGAAACTAGAGTGTGGAAAGACTGGTTTCTCCTAAGAAAGACAGGTGTAGGCTGAAATGTAAATATCTCTGAAAAGATAATTTAGTCGTAATCATAAAGTCAGTTTAAAAGTCTGCTACTTCTTTTTCCAGCCCACATCTTCCAAAAGAAAGAAAAGCTGTCTTTAAAATATCTGTGATAATTGTTATGAAACAATCACATGTAGCAATCTTGGCTTATTGATGCACATCCAACGCACCACATCAATCTCTGTAAACCTTTCCAAAGGTTTGTGTCTCTCGTTTGGAAGAACTGATTGTACAGCAAAGATAACAAGGCAATTTGCTAGAACTTAATTTGTAACAAATTATTTCTGTGGAAAGAGCAAATGATAACAAAAGCATAGCTTTAGATTTATGGAATTGAAGTAAGACCCAGCATTCCAGCTGCACAATATCTTGGGATAAGTCATGTCTGCACAATTTTTAGAAGATTGACTTTGAACTATCAAGGTCATTGGCACACTTTTACACAGAATAGATTTATTGACAGGTTTATTAAGACGGAATGAGTATTTATTTACTCCTGTTTTTCAGAGCAAGCAAAATTCATAACAGATATCCAACATATAGTATATGCTCAACCATGACAAGATTTTCAGGTTACACAAACAGCTACAGCCTGATTTTGAATCAGGCTACGAAATGGTTATGTAGGTAAAATAACCCATTTTCTCATAATCTTCAAAATATTCACCCACTGTGAACTGTTTTCTAGTGTCTTTGCTGGGGATAAACCTCCCACTATTTTTGAATGGTTGTGAGTTCGAATCTACGAAGCAAATCTTTGTATTTTTCAACAACCATTATTTCAACCTTTTAAAAAACACTATATTTTACTCTACCTTAGAATATGCAGAAGGCAGCTTAAAATGAGAGACAAATTCCAATACTAAGGACACAAAGCAGTGAAGCACTATGAGGATTGGACTACTTCATCATGTAAGTAGGTCTTGTGGGGTTGTTTCTTTGTTTGTTTGCTGTGTTTTTTCCCAGTTGATTTCACAATATCGTGGGTCTGTTCCTCTTGTCCTTATTCCTCCCTACAACTTCCTGCAAGGTCTCAGTAAGGTTTTGCATCTATTTAATTTTTAAAACACTTTTTAATTGTTCCATATTAGAAAATTATTATGTGCACATCTTTATCATTATCCCTACTGTTGAAAATATGGATTAGGGCATTCAGTGGAGACAGGTGAGTCTTGTCCTACCCAGCAATGCTCAGTCTCTGCTGCTCCAGCCTGTGCAATGATGAATTATTTAGGCCCTCTGTAGTTAAAGTAGAGCTTCAGCTGTGCAGCTGATAATCAGAGCACTGTCAGAGCCTGGGTTTCTTTATCAGGTGTGCAAACACACAGGCACATGCTCTTCACTTTGCAAAGGCAGTTGGTTGCAATTACAATCAGAGAGGGGATTGCTGTACCACTCCAAATTTGTGAGCTGGTATTCATCAATACTTGCACTAGGAAACATTACATTATTCTGCAAGATGCTGAATGTTCCTCTTGATTGAAACTGTTTAAGGGTGTCAAAACAGGACTTTTCTCAGAGCTTTTGTCACAACTGCAACAAAATAAGCACATCATGTACAAAAGGCCCACTAACACTTTCAAAAATGAGAATTTGGTTTGCAAACTACCTTGATTTGTGGAGTAAAAATCTCAAGGGTACTTATATGTAATTTCAAACAGCACCTTAGAACCACCTTAGGCAGCTGAACAGCAACTTAGAACCAAAATTTTGATGGCATGTAGGCAAAATTTTAGATGAAGTGAGCTCTTTAAGAAGCAGCCTTGTATCAAATACACATTGTTCAAATATGCAGCCATGAAAGCCACATTTTCTAAAAGGACACGATCCCATTCCCTGCCATTGTCATTTCTGCCCTCATGACATTCACATCCCCTCTAAAGTATTGTCCCTGCTCTGCCAGGCACTGGTGTTACCTTTGCCACAGGACATGGGCACTGCCAGGTGCCTTTCCCATTTTTCAACCTTCCTCAGCACAAAATCTGTCTGAGCAGCAGCTGCTGGGCAAGCCAGATAGCAAAATTGGTGTGAGGGAGATGGGGTGGACTGAGGGGTCAGTTTTGAGGGCAATCCCCTTGCAGCTCTAGTGGTTCTGGTTTTAGTATCTTCTGTAGGAGTACAAAGATCTTTTAAGGCACAATCCAGCCCGTGCCCATTTTGAGAGGCTTGGCTTTATCTGTGCATGGAGCACACTGTGCAAATGAATGTTTAGCTTGTGAGAGGCTGTTTCTGCTCCCTGGCTGAAGGTTTATAACTAGATTGGTGATCACATGCAGTATAAATAACAAATACCTCTCCAGATGCATGCTGAGGCCTGCATGCATTTATGCAATCAAAGCACAGCATTGAGGAGAAAAAAAAAAATCAATAAAAGCTTAGGAACCATGAAAAACCTGGGCTACAAATAAACAGCACCATTGCTGTACTAATAGATATTTTCCAGGAGGTGGAATCTTGCTTTTATATCACACCCAAAATGCAGCAGGCATTGTTTCATGTGCTGTAACAGCATGACCTCTGGTACCATGCAGGACACAACCCCAGTGCAGGCTCAGAAGAAATTAGGAACATGACTGCACAGAAAATAGGAGTAATATTCATTGGCTTATAAAATGGGAGTGAAGGGTGATTTAAATGCAGATTCAAAATATCGGCAGTGAAATCTTGGTGTATTTAGAGTTGGCCTATTTAGCTATTTAACTGACAGCTGGTGATTAATGTAGATATAAAAGTTTGAAATGTCCTTCTCTTGGAATACAAAGTTGGTAGTGGTTTATGTCTCAGTTTTTTGGTTGCTTTCTCAAATGAATTTCTAGAAGCTGAACACCATGAATGGGAATGCTGAAATACAGCAGTTTTCAAAGCTTTCAGAGTAGTTACGATGAGAAGTTGTTTTAGGCTTTAATTGAATTGATAGTTACAGTGAGGAACAATTGTTTTGATTTGTTATTCACCATATTTTGGACAACTTCTGTAACTGAATGACAGATTTGAGTGCATTTTTAAAAGTTAATTGCCTGTTATCTCCATGGTGCTGCATTTTATAAATTTAATTTGTTTTATTTTATTTTATTTTTAAAAAATTTATTTTATTTGTCTAGAACTTAGCACAGTCTTCTAATTGAATCACTAAGTCTCTTATTCAAATCACAATTTTTAATTATTGACACATGACAAAATCAAGTATGATGCTTCAGCAATAAATTAGCATCACATTAGGGGAAAATAACCTGAACATATTCACTGATGTTGTTAGCTGATGACTTACTAACATGACTTCAATCTGCACAGTTATGGCTGCTGAAATAACCAGTCCAGGTTTTCCAGCAGTTTGCAGGCAAGTTCAACAAACACAGAAAGGTGACCAAACAGTCTGAGATGAGAATTGGTCTCCTTTCAGGAAGCAGTTCAGTGCCCATTTAGACAAGAGAGCACTTCATCTGTGCTTCCACAGGCAGGGGATCAGGGCCTTACTAAGATTTAAAGGAGGGAGAAGCCATCCTTTTCTTGGTCACTGAAAGAACTTCCAGTGGAGCACAACAAGGATGATGGTATTGTTTAAATCTGTGACAAGCCACAGGATAAACTGAAAATAAGGCAAAAGTACTAGGCTGGAGACACGCTGACTTGAGTGCATCCTTTTGAACCTTGCCCAAAAAATGTCAACATTAGGGGCTAATCTCCCCACTGATAAACATGCAGACCGACCTGCCCTATACATGCACACAACTTTTAGGGCAGGCTGCCCGCACAGCTTTTAAAATTCTGACCATTCTTTTTCTAGAGAAATTCAGAGGACAAAAGAGAATTAGGAGATGGGCAGACAGGCTCTGACCTCAGGGGAGCAGACACACCAGTTGAGCCCAGCTAAGCTGGAATAAAAGAGGGAAATGGGTCAGGATCTTTCAGTGTTGCAGGTACTAACAGGCACCAGCTCCTGCTGCTGCTGGGTACCAGCAGTGAGGGTTTACACACAACACTCTGCACAGGGTCAAGGCCTTCATCTGCTTACTAAGATAAAACCCTTGAAAAGCATTTGCAATCCAAGATCATGTGCTCTCTCATATTACAGCCAAACTCTCAGAAAGATGATACATCAGAGCAGTATGTATGGGGACTTCCACTGAAGATGAGACCTCATGAAATATGCAGGTGTTTGCTGTGTGTTTTGTTCTTTGTGCCATCTATTCCCTCTCCTATGAAACTGCTCTGCTTCTGTTCGTGGGGCTGTGAAATGCAGAGATTTCCTGTTTAGCACAGAGCCCCTCCACCTTGGCAAGGTGTCATGCCTGGCAGCTGAGAGCTGTGCCAGGACACTCTCCTGATCTGCCAAGACCCTGATGCATCCACAGTCTTGGAAAGTCAACACTTTTACAGCCACTGTGAGATGGAAGTTTTAATCTGCTTGTTCCAAATCAAATGTTAATGTTTTCTCCCCACGCTTTTCAATCATAAACAATTATCTATGAAAAAACAGGTTAGGAATGAGATTTCTCTCCCCCTTCTACAGTGTTTTGAAATTCTTTCTGCATTGTCTTTTGGTTTTCTGCTCCATCTTCTGCTCTTCCAACTGCTGCTTGGCAACACAGATTGCTGTGCAGAACATGAGCTCCTGAAGATTGCTCACTTCAATAAAATTTTAACCAGAGGCAAGCATGCAAAGTAATTGAAATGCAGAGTTTCAATAGCATAATTGTGGGTTTGGTTTGATTTTTTTATTGTGAGTGAAAGATTCTATCTTATTAAGACAATGTGGCTTCTGTCCAAGTGGACCAGGTCGGGAATGTGCAGGAACATCCTCATTGGTCTGGGGACTGTTGTGACATCTCCATTGCAAAAGGACACAATCCATGGTTCGCCTTGCACAGTGGCTCCTAAATCCCATCCAGTATCCTGCATGGTGTGGCATGAAATAATTCACAGTTTAATACTAATAGGAGGTCCAGAGCACTTTGGTTACTAGCTAAAAATCAGGATACATGAACAATCCCCTGCAATACTCCTGGCAGATTGATTTGGCCTGGGGAAATTTTTGTCACCATTAGAGAACACGAAACAAGTTGGTTTCAAAGAGTCTTCACTACTCCTTCTGTGATACAAGGTTTTTTTCTTTGCATGACCAACTTTTTGCTTCCCCTAAGAAATCAGTTTTTCATTCCATCTAATGAATTACTTTCCAGAAAAATAGCTGGTTTTCCACTTATTTTCATTATATAATTTGCCTTTCAGATGCAGCTGGCATTAAAAAATAACCAGGCTTCATATGGGACAAAACAGCTGTGAAGTTTTTTTCTTAGATTTTTACTTTTTCTCCTCATACTCTCGTATATTCAACTCATTCCTCATTTTGGTTTTTTTACAGACTTCATTTTCCACATTCTCAAATTATCTTATGTCTTCCTTCTGCTGTTTCTGTATTGTTGCCCTGAGCTCTACAATACACTGTGTGCTAACTGGACCCCAAGTAGGTGAACTGTACTTTCCAGGTTGGAGTTATGAGAGGGTTCCTAGTAGAGTCTCTTTCCCTCTCTTGCCTCTCTCTCTCTTTTTATTAATCTTTGATAACCCTCTTTTTGATCTGCACACTACACCCTGCTAATTTACAGATGCTTTTAAACCTCAGGCATGGGATTACTTCATTTGATTCATGGAAGACCACGAGCAGTTCAAATTAACCTTTTGCTTCCTTGGGGGGAACAAAAAATTTACTTTGGGGATTTGGTTCACCTGTTGAGAAAGAAGCTGTCTCTTCTTATTTACTGAGATTGCCTCAGCACCACGGAGATGACTCATGCATACCCTGAAGAGTTTAGGTGGCACCATAAATTCACTGCTGGACACCATGGACCCTGTCGAGAGCAAACTGAGGTCAAAAAAATCATTCCTGTTGACTCCAGTGCTAAAGATACATTACAGTGAGTGCACTTTTTTCCCACAGAAATTAATGGAAGATGGTGTTTGGTGTATCAAAGAACCATGAAAAGGTGACACCTTACTGGTTTGCCTGCAGAAAAACAACATGATGAAGTGACATGCACCAGTGACAATTGTATGCTCTGACTTTTCCATATCTGCTTACTATCATTTTTTTCAAAAAGATCTCCAGAAAGAGATGAGATCCATGTCTAAAATATGTGTTAGGCCCTGCTTTTCTACCAGCCCATAAAACACACAATTTACTGCAGAAAAAAAGAGGAAAAGGATAACTCCCTAATGGAAAAAGGCACAGAGACCTCTTGAAAGGAAAGCTTACCCAGAATGGCAGGTAAAGGTCTACAGGATTGATCTTCTGTTTCTCACTCACTTCTAAGAGTGCAAGGGCTACTTTGTTGGGGTCTGCAGAAAAGAGCTAAGGAAAGCATTCACACAAATATCATTGAAAAGCTGAAAGAGTTTGCCCGTGAGCAAAACCAATATGATGACTCCATTTCCTGATACATGCATCAGAATTTATATCAGCCTGCAAGCTCTCAAGCACTGGATGTGGTTGCTGTGTTTGAGAAACAGCTAAATCAGAGGTTTTTCATCCCTGTCTCTGTCTGTCACACCGTAGTGCTGACAAAATAAAACAAGGCAAGGGGTGAAAGGAGAGCAAACACTGAATTTTGTTTCTGCCTTTCTAAGCATTTTACAACAAGAACATGGCAATTAGAAAATGAACCCAGAAACTGGGTTAGTATTAGCCTAACGCTATTTCTTTCTTCATGAGTTTCTCTTCTGTTCCCCTTAGCATTCAGAGACAAATCTGATTCTTTAGATCTGGTCCAGAGCCCTGGCCTGATTGCTTGACTGCAAATTATTTTACATAGCTTGATTGTATTGTTCAAAAACTATCCCTGTGCATACCATTTTACAGGCCTGCAAAAAAAGCCACGGACCTAGGAGGGCAACAGCACTTTGTAAGGGTTTAATACAATGCCACATTGTGTGCACACAGCAGGGCAGATCAGGGCTGTAGCAGAAGCTCTTATTTTTTTACAGCTTTTCCACTCAGACCATCCATTTTCTGCCTCCAACAGCATAGGTTGCCACTACGTTAAAAAAGAAAAAAATCTGAAAGCATGAGAAATGTCAGGATGAATGTTGTCTTTTCATCTTCACAGAAGCTGCTTCCTGGCATTAAATTTGAGTGTTATCCCCTGCATGGCTTATCCTACTTCATTGCTCTAGCCTACCTGCCTCTGCCTCTTAATGAGCCAGGACTCAATAAATCCTGGCTCTGTCCATTGTACTTGCTCACTTGTAGCTAATGATAATACACAGGGAATTCCTTCACCTGGGGCTTATTGTGCCAAGATCAGTAGTTCATCCAAGACTATATAAGATGTTCAGGTTATCTCATTTGAGCACTATTTTCTTGCTCTTGATCCCCCAGGGTGTGGGTGCTTTGCAGCAAGAGGTGCTGCTCTGTTGAATTGCACTAAGAAAGCCTCTGAAGCTTTGTGGAGGACAATTTAATGCCATTTATTAGAGCTGGCATTACGAGGAGAGATTAGCATAGAAAATCTCGTGTCCTTGCAGACGGTGAAGGAACCACGAGCAGCTGAACACCCATGGGGCCTCTGCTGTGTGTGCAGCACACCATGTCCATAAAGGAGATTTTACCCTTTGTCATCCAACTTCTTGTGTGACTTTCCTCCACAAAAAGCACTCTGTTCATCCCTTCCACAGTCAGAACCAAAGGTGCTCCATGACAACTCCTTGCTGCACTCCTGGCTAAAGGGAAGGCCATGGAGGAGAGGCAGTGGTGGAACAGAGCAGGACCTGCACAGACTCCTCTGCTCGCTGACTTGGGCGTGTTTATCCTGTGTCCAGGAGGTTTGTGCAGCACAGCACGGGCCTGAAGGTCACAGTGAGTGTGGCACAGCAGAGCCCAGCAATACTGGCAATCCACAGGCTGGAGCTGCATTGGCTCTTTCACATCCAGAGCTGTCTGGGACACAGATCCAAGCCTCTTCCTCCCTTGTTTCCTTCTGCTTTGCTTCTCTGCAGAAGCCAAATGCCCTCATAAACCAGTCTGTGCATGTTCTTCAGGAAATTACTCAAATTGCCAAAGGGACTGAAGAAACAGCAGCAACCAGTGACACCAAAAGCCACACCTGGACCTGCACTAGTAGCAAAATGTGCAAGATTTATAGACATTACTGAGCCAGTGCAGGAAACACAGCTGAAATCATCAACCCAGGGTGCAGCTGTGGCACTGGTGGAAGATTTTTCTTCAAGGCATTATGACCCCAGAGGTTCTAGAGTTTTTAGAAGAAGAAGAAAATGTCTGTACATACATATACAGCACTAGTTTTATGTTGCTCCTCTTTATCTCCCTACCAGCCTACTGAGAATAACTGGTGTGTCGAGACATATTAATGGATTATACACAACCATAAGCTGCCAGACACTTGACTGCAGTGAAAAGCATGAAATTTCAGCATGGTGTAGAATGGATGTAAGAAGAAAAAGGAAAAGGAGGGGAAAGAATGAGGTACCAGGATGGCTCATTCTCTCCTGCATGATTTGAGTGACTGCAGAGGAAGACAGTGTGTCCTACTATCACCCTCGTTACCTACGTTAGCTCTGTAGGTTAAATATGCATCCCAGCCAGCAAAATCAAGCTCAGGGCAGTGCAGTTAAAGAAGTGGAGCAGGGTTGAGATGGCCTCCATATTCACAGCCAGATACATTAAAGAAGATGTACAGGTGTTTACTTGTTCCTAGCAAAGGTGGAAGTCACCAGATGTCTGGTACAAAGGTGTTTAGTTGTGGCTGACCTCCCTTATAAAATGCTACACAGATATGGTCTGTGGGGTAGCTGTGGTTCAACCTTGTGAGTCATTTCTTCATTCATTTTTGATGAACAACTGCTGTCTTTTCAAAAATTGTATCAGGAAATGGAAGAGCACTGCCTCTTTTACAATCAGAAAGCACTCAGTAGTGGCAGTCACATGTAGTCTTATTTTACGGTAAACAGACCAGAAAATAGGAAAGAATAACATGAATATTGCCATGTGCAAACATGGAAGATTTCTCTTTTTCAGAATTGTCCAACATTACTAGAGGAATCAAGGCCAGAATCACAGAAACCCTCAAAATCTCTGGTAATTCAATATTACCACTTTCTTAGAACAGTGTGACATTCTATACAGGTGTCCCAGCAGGAGGGACAAAGCAGTGAGACAAGCAAGCTGCTGGTGAGCAGAACCGTCTTTATCATCCACTTAAATGACATTTAGCAATGAACAAGTCAAATTGCCTCTGTTTGACTCCACTGGCAGCGTGCTTCAGTGCAAACACAAGCACAAGCTGAACAAGAAATGGACTCTGTTGCAGTATTTACAGCTCTCAGCACAGGCTGCTTTGCATGAGCACTTATTAATTGCCTGCAGAATCAGGGGAATATGTTCTGAGTGTGTCAGCTCAGCATATATTGTACATAATTGCACATTTGAGCCACACGGTTGTTTATGTCACTTTGTAATCACACTAATAATTACCGAACAACCAAGTAATTCAATGAACAGTAAATGTAACATTTAATTACTTTATTAATTTCCACATAACGTGGCTCAATCTATAATTTCACTGTGCTCACAAACCCTATCTTTATGCAGATATATAGGAGAAATTATCAAAACACAACACAGGAGATGCACAAACATAACTCAGCATTCCCTTGATGTTTTTCATGTTGGCATCTCTCCTGCATGGAGCTTTGAAAATTTATCCTATAACGTCAGGCAACTTCAAGGCACCCTGAACTTCGAAAATTAAAAGGAAAAAAAAAAAAATCTGTACTGAGATACAAATTCTACCTTCTGTCAGGAACTTACTGATTAAAAAACTCTTTATAGGTTAAGCCAACCATTACATTTTTATGTCGCTATATATTTCACAACATAAAAAATAAAATATTTTCTCCATAAAACCTTTCAAAACCGTAAATACTAGCACACTCCACAGCTCCAGACGAAGTTGCAATTTATTATTTATCTGTTTTTATATTCTGCTATGGTATCTTTTCCTTTTATAAGCCTGGCAAGTTTCCCACAGAAGTTTCTTCGTCAGCAGTTATTTTAAACTATAGCCCTTCATACCCCATGCCTCTCTTATGCTGCACCAGTCCTCAAGGAGTAAGTAGTTTTTAGCAGCAACGTGTCTTGGTTTGGGGAGACACAACAAACTCTCTGCAGTTAATGAGCATTAAGCTTTTTAAAATTCAAGTGCATCGTTCTGAACCACGCCTGAATTCATGCTGAGCATGGTTTTTTTCACAAGCGTTCCTTCACTCACGCTGCATTCAGTAGATATGCACAAGACAAAGCTCGAATTGTCAGGGGCAGATTTTGCCAGAGAGTTGCACCCACTCAGAGGGGAGCATAAAATCCTGAACTCAAGGTTCTCTGCCTGGAGTCTCTCTCATCCAGAACATGAGCCAAAGAATGGGCTGTGACACCAGAAGGGCATTTGAAATCTCTCTAGCATGGAAACACAGAAGCAGCCTCCAATGTCCTTAAGGCTGTTTCTCCTAGGAAATGCCCCTGGATGCACCTGAGCATTGCCAGAACATGCAGTTTTTCCTGGTGAGTGCTGGCTGTCCATCTCCAACCAGGCACCACACCATGTGTTTGACTGCCAGTGACAATGGCACTCTCACTCCGGCCAGCTCTCACAGACAACAGGCTGTGATGATCACAAGAGTCAACCAAACTCCCCTTTGTCCTGGCCTGCAAGGATTGGGAAAGAACTGATTATTTGTGCTTTCTGGAAACTGCACAGCGATGATCTTCAAAATGTAATCTTTTATTGAGGTTGCTGTTTAACAACAGGGCAAGTGGGAAGAGGTTAGCTCCTCTTAAACTACAGCCTAGACCTGCTGTGCAAATGACACAGCCCAGATCAGAGCCACATGTGCCCACATCAGAAAAGTTACTGCAGATAAGCCTAGAAGCCATCTCCTCTCAAAATAATTTTTTAGCTTATCTGTTAATTTATACAAATACTTTGTACTTGGTTTATATTTTTGCTAAACTTTCAGACATTCATTGACAATTGACTAGCTGGATACTTTAGCAATAGATGGAATAAGAAAGTAGTGAAACTGAATTAATATAAAAAAAAGACTTTAGTGTAAAATGCTTTCCTTTGTCCTTGATGCTTAATACTCATATCTTTCAGCTCATCTATTTATGATACTTTCACCTTATCTTTCACATTTACTCTGACACACAGAAATTCTTAGTTCAGAGAATATAGTATAATGCAGAGGGTTATGAACATAAAAAATGCATTAGAGAAAAATGTAAGTGCTCAGATTTTTCTTGATATTTAATACTTGTATCTGTCAATTCATCCTGTGTATTTATTAGACCTCCATTTTATCCTTCACCATTGCTTTGACAGCAAGAACTTCTTGTTCTTCAAGAGGTGTGACTTTGTGCTGAGTATTGAACAGCACTCATGCTGCAATTGCTTAACTTTCCATGGGGCTTGGAGCTGCAGAAACTGCTGCTGAGAGAAGAATCTGAGGATTTTGTGCTGTCACCAACAGCCATGCGGCTGACTTTAGGTTTTAAGAGCTAATTTTCAAAGTTCTTTGATAATGTATGTAAAGATACTTTACTGCTGATCTAAAACCAAAGCTGAAACAAAAATCTCACTAATTTCCTGAAAGAGAGAACAAGAAGGGTCTCTAGAACTCAGATAGTTAATAATAAGTACTGCTACAAAAAAGAAAAAGTAATGAACAGATGATAATTTGACTAAGACAGGGTGTTGAAATGTTGATAGAAATCTAACTTACATAATACAAAGACAAATGCAAAGGATTAAAATACCATATAATTTCGAAACCATTACAATATGCCTGAGTGATTCTTTATTAGGGAGCCTCAAAAAAGCATGTAATTTCATCTTCTACCAAAGCTGTAATCTCTCTGCTGAGTGTGTTAAAAATGGCATTTCAACCTCCCCTGTGAAAGTCTTTGATTTTGTGAGTTTCTGTCAGGCTGGTCTCATTACTTTAATGCATTTTGTGTATATTGTAATACCATAAATGTTTTAATGCATTTCTTCTCACATCAATCTGGACAGTTATCTTTAAATCAGTCTTGTGTAACATTAGGTAAAGAAGTTATAATTGGATCAAGGGGAGCTGTTGGCAATGAAGAAGTATTTAAACTTTATTTTGTTCATTTCCCTGTAGAAGAACTTGCAGTAATAGACTTCTGCAAACTACTCCTAGTTATATTTTTTAGTTCTTGACTTTTAGAAAACACTTATGTGAGATAAATGAATTTGGAAATGAACATGAAGTGCAAGCTATAATGCATATCTCCCTCACAAATCACTTGCAAACCATTTTTATAAAATGCAATTAGCCATGTACAATGATGGCAAGAGACACACTTTTGAACAACTGGAAGTCAAGAAATAGCCTCCAGAGAGCATGGAGCTGCAGAAGAGAAACCTCAGTGCTCTTTAAAAAGTGAGGCTGATTTCCTAGACTTATTAGAATGAGGAATTTTGTTTGACAGGTGGCATCACCACCCTCTGTACAAAATCTCTAACTCAGTATGAAGGCATTGATTCTAGTCAGAAAGATAAAACTCTGTGAGGCCTTGGGAAGCTTCAAACCCGCAATTTTTTGTCAGGAAAGTCTGTTCCCCTCCACTGAGGTAGCTAAAATATGTCACTGAATACCAGAGCACAGTGTTGCAGGCATGAGCTGGGTCTAGAAAACAACTCATCCAGCACGATGGCCACGTCACCAGCAAACCATGGAAGCAAATATCACCATTAAAAGGGTCTCTCCAATTTATATATATTCCTATATATAAATGAGATGACAACCTGATAATGTTCAACCTTCTATCTTGAGCATATGATTGAAGGAATAATAATAAATTACTGAATATAAGAAGGATATCTTGAAGTGCCATTAAAACCACTCACACGCCATTTTACTGCCATGTGAAAACTCTACTTCTGTAAGCCTACCATCATTCTAATGAAGTAAATAGCTTATTCATTAGAGAAGAGAAAAAGCTTGAAGCTTTTAGAGTTCAGCTGGGCATAATTTACTGATAACAGAAAAAAAAAAAATCAAATTTTCTGCTTAAGCAGACCCATCAGGCAATTACTTAGTGATACATCAAACAATAGCACCACCATTGTCTCCAGAAACAGAAAGGTTTACAAGTTTGTGTATATTAGCTAACATCCTTAAACTGGGTTGAAGATGTGTGAAAACAGAATTATGGGTTTGACCCTTGGTCATTTCAGAAGCTCCTTGTTCCAATGGCCACTACTTTCAGTGCTGTAATGAACTATTATCCAAAGTGAATACTCAAATCCGAATTTAGGCCACTGAATGCTTGCTGCTCACCCACACCAAGCTCCTTTTTGTGGGTTTTTTTTTTTTGCCAATCATTTAAGTAACCCCTCGAGTGCGCCCTGAAAGGTTCTTGGACAAATGCTGATCAATAACCATAAAAGGATTTTAAAAGAGATACCTTAACACTAGCACTGTCTCAGAGCTGGCAGAGAAAGCCAGCACACACCAAGGCCAGTGCTCAACCTGATCTAACCACAGTAATTAGACACTTCAGCTGGGAGCCTCATGCCTGTGGCCTCCAGCTCAGTAAGGACAAGTTTAGCCTTTGGCTTCACCTCTGGCTGAAACCATTCTGAAACGTGTCATTTAATTCCGTGATTCATATTTCCTGTCCTTAGGGATGTGCTGTATAATTTACAGGAAGTATCGCTTGCTGAATTTCTGTTGTTCTGACTTTAGGAGTTTTCTAATGTTGCCAAGGAAGACTTTCTTTGCCTGGAGGCTGGCAAGAGGTTATCAAACAAGAGGTCTTTTGGATCCACTGTTTAGCTCTGATGATTTGGCCATTTGCACCATTTTATGAGGACAAGGAAATGGGTTTTCCTTCATTTGAAAATTGATTTATCCAAGGAAAAAATTGTACTATGGGCACAAATGGACTCCTGTCCAGCTCTGTTGGGCTAAATGTACCAATCCTAAATGGGAAAAATCATTAGGAGAGACCTGTGGAGCCAAAGAAGAAGAAGACTATCAGAAACCATAAATCAATATCAATGAGATAAAATCAAGAAAAAATTTTAGTCTGTTTACAGGATTTATCGTTGTAAAATAAAAGATATCAGGCTTGCAATGTCAAGCCTCAGACTCAGCTGAAGGGGCCCAGTGTATAAACTGCCAGGATGGTCTAGGAGATGCACAAATACAGGCAGATGCACAGGGAATCACGTACCTTTAATACACAACTTAAGCAACTTGGAGCTGGTCAGCAGAAAATTATTTTAAAGATCGGGTAAATTTTTTTTAAAATATTTTAATAGCAGGGAAAAAGAAGGAGGCTAAAATTCCCAGTCTACTTCTTACCTCTTTATTTAAGACAAGGGTGCCGGGTAAAAAGTGTAGGAATTTCCTGGTCAGCTGCGATGCAGGGAGCAGCTCTGTGCGTGGTGCTCAGCACCAGGCAGGAGTGATTGACTCATCCACATCTGCTGCACTCAGCACATGATCTGTTGGGGGCCTTTCTTTCTAATTTTTCCAAATTACCACGTATTTCTGCATCTGGCCACTTTTTGACTCTGAACTGCCTAAATCTTTTGGAAATGGAAGCCAGCTCCTAAAACATTAAGCATCCTTTGAGTGAGCAGAGTTTTACCTTCTTGTTGCTGACCACGAAGTACTGATGGATTTGCCTGTGTAGTGTGGCCACTACATCCATAGGTTCTCTGCCCAAAATCAAGCTAAAAATCCTGCTAGCCAAAATGCTTTTTCTTCTCGTTGTATCTTATACTTAGCCAAGATTATGACTCCTTTATATATGTGCTTTTATCTGTACAGCTGCTGGCATAGCAGGGAATCTGTAGTCTCTGCTGGTTTGTTGGTACATTTTCATGTACATTGTACCAATTTCATGTTCATGTACCAATCCACAGGGGAGAAGATAATGGTCTTGGAGTTACATCACTTCTCTCTTCCATTTCTAATGTGAATTGAAGAGAATTCATTGGAGAGAAACTAGTCTCAGAGCAATAAGTTATGGATCAGCAGAGCCAAGGGCCTAAAAGCAACAGATCAAACTGAGGAGAGTAGCCCATACAGAAGTTTTTATTTTCTTTTCTAAGCTAGAGCATTTCCTGGATCCCCCTGGGTGGCAGAGATGCTGGAGGTGAAGAGGAAGAGAAGAAAGACCTTAGCAGATCCCTTAAACTGTCCATGAAACTGTGGTTTTAATTTTGCTGAGTGTTTGAAAGGCAAAGATGTGATTGAACATGGAAGGAGGAAACATCACAGATTCCTTGTGTGCACTTCCACAAGAAAGTGGATACATGTACAGGTGAGATAATTTATTTTTAATGTTTACCTCAATTAATAAGAAGAGTACCCTGGGTTCTACCAGCTTGCTAGGCAAAACACTTTTCCTTTTGCCATGGATTAAACTATAGCTTAACATACCTAGGGAATTTTTTAATTCTGCTATATTTCACAGTTTAAAAGGAAGCACACACTACCCTTGCAGAATAAAGATGGTAATTACAAGAAATTTAAAGAGTCCTAATTGACCTTTAAAAAACGCGTGCTTAACAGACATATTCATGACTGCAGACACATCAAAAATTCTACACTTTACAGGTATTTATGAAAACTCTTTCCTTTCTTTCTGCTCTGAATTGGGACAATGCTTATGTGTTGTGAGCACTGCACAGATATGAAAACTTCACCTGGTTTCTTTTCAAGTGTCAATGGATCCTGCTACTAAAACATAAGCAACCAAGACTATCAGTATAGTGTTAGTGCTAGCTAAAAGCTGTTAGTGCTAGCTAAAAGAGAAAGGTGGGAGCTTGGACAGATTTTTTCTGGCTTTCTTAGCCATCAAACCCTCCTGTGGGGAAAGTGGGGGGAAAAAAAGCCCTGTGTCAATTCCCTGAGCATAAGCTCATTCAGTACATGCTATTCCTTTTCCATATGAACAAATAACTAGCACTGACTGCTGGGACAAAGTCATGGGCCTTGGCAAGGTCCAATCCTTGGCAAACTGCAACATTCCAGAAGAATTTTGGGGCACAGAACTGCAGGGAGCAGTCACCCCTATAAGTGTGTATTTTCAGTCCTTTCAGGAACACAGAAGACTCTTTCTTCGTACTTTAAAATGCTGACATTGGCATAAATCCAGGACGAAAATTGCAGCACAAAAGGGAGATGTTTCATAAAGCCATAAGTGATTGAAAACAGGGAATTACAATGCTAACTACTTTTCGATGTTAATTATAGAAGCTGCTACCAGGCATATTCTATATATACCCACCCTCTTTTCTAGAAGTAACGAGAGCACTTTCTGTGATCCTGTTATCATACTGAAACAGGAATTCTCATAATTTTGCATTCTTAACTGTATTTTGATACAGAAATTCGTCTCACATAGGGAGCATTTACAATTCTACAGACCAGAAGAGGCTTTTTCTCTTCCTGACTCCATAACATATCTGAAGTACTGTAAATATAGCAGGGTTTTATTTATTTGACCACCTCTTAATAGCCAAAACTGGAACTAGTTCTCTTTCTTGCATCACTTACCCACAACAGACCAAAGTTTGGGAAGCTGCACACATTTAAAGTAATATTTTTCTGATTTTGGAGGCGTTTCTTGAGCCCAGTTTCATATTTTGATATGAAGAGGAAGCTGCGTCCTACATAAGCAGCAGAACAAGAATCCCAGCACAGAGAGGTGGCACCTGTGTTGGTGTCAGACCACAGGCAAGGCTCTGAAATAACTATCTAGAATGAGTTTTCCTCTTTTTCTCGGCAGCCTTGGACAGTTGGTTTAAGCAGAATTTGTGCATTCCCTCAGGATGCACTGCCATGACCACATCCAGGTGTGCTGTGGTACCAAGGGTGTGAGGGCAGCCCGTGGCCTTCACAATACAACTTTATTTCATAATTCTGGGAGCCCAAATGGCCAGTTCATGCCATGAATTTCATAAATTTGGCTTATGCTCTTGGTTTGTATTTCTAAGTATCTTGAGTATAAAGAGGGAAGAGTAATTTAGGAAAATGAAATTTTGATGGTATACTGGTACGTCCAATTTAAAAAATATGAAAAAGAAATATTAAGCTTACAGCAGGACATCATTCTCTAATCTTTGGCAAGACAATCTGAGGTAAGTTATTTAACAGCTATCTTATTTAGACTCTTAATGAAAGCTCTATAGTCTGCATGTTGAGTATATTCTCAATTTTTCATCTTCCTTCATACAGTCCATTCAGTGTGATATATGTTGGCTGTAAATATCTTAATGTCTTGCTACCAATGGAAAAACTTACATAAGGGAGATTGATCTAAAAACTGATAACCATTTCAGCCTGAAGACATGTTCTTTTCCCTCCCCCTGTCATAAAAATCTTACATTATCTTTCCTTAAAACAGTAAGTGTGGTGGCTCCCATTGAGTTGGAGAACCCTATTTGAAAAAGTCATAATTAAATATGTGAACCCTTCTCACATTGCACTCTAAAAATGTCAAGAGATATTTCTGATCAGCCCATAATTGGTCTTTCACATATCTCCTATGTCAAACATTTATAACTAGCATGAAGCTCTTTTGTAGACTATTTTTTCCAGAATTAATATCACACCATTGAAGCACTATAGCATAAAAACAAGATCTGGTTTTTACTGTATATTCTAATCTTACATAGCACAGAGGGAAAAATCAGTTTAAATTACTGTGATTTAACGAAAAGATGTTGACATATACACAAAAAGTAAAAGTCAGCATGAATTATGTTCTTAAGCCTCTTTATAGCTTTTTAAAGTTGGATTCTCAACATGTAACTGTTTTACTGGGAAAATGTTAATAGCAACATGCTCTGAGAAACCTGCAGCTCTGAGATGCTGGACACAATCTCCCTGATTGGTATCAAAAATCTGACTAGAGCTCAAAGCATGTGCATACTTTAAGTTCAAATATCAGCTAAAAACAAGGTTAATTGCTGTATCAGCCTTCTCATGAGGTGGGAGGCTAACCAGAATTGAACTAATTTTGTTTCATGAAGGGTACACTTTTTAAGGGGTTTATTAGAATGTTGTTCTCAGGTTACATAAGAGAACAGTTTTCTGGTTAGACTCCCATAGCAGGTGATGATTTCTCAGACAGCTCCAAAATTCACTGCTTTGAACGAAGCAATGATTTTTTTTCTTCACAGAAGTGATTAAATGCGACCCAAAATTGCCAGAACCCCCAAAATGTGGCAATTTTGAAATGCCAGGGAAGGAATACACATGCTGTATCAATGAGAACTTTCACACTGTTTCCTTCTCCCCTTTCTAACTACTATGCTTTTACATAGAGGATTTTGTGCTTTCCATTTCAAAGGGAGATAGTAGGGATGTACCTTATCATATTTTCCAAAGAATATGACTTTTTGAGCATTTCCATATACTCATAAAACTGAGAAGATGACAGAGTTAAAGTTACTGTATACTACCAGAATAATCCCCAAAACCTATTTTGAATCAATGTCTGTTCTGATTTCTCCCTAATCAGATTTTTTTTCTTTAACTTTAGGCTGTACATCCATGAAGAAAAAACATTAGCTATTGCTCCCTGGGGTTAATACAGTGCTTCAAAGAAGGGGCATTTAATTCCCATAAGTAGAGGGATGATTTAAAGAAATCCTTTAAATGATGAGCTGAAAAGAAAGAAGCATTTAACAGTGCAGAAATAACAGGTTTCATTGTTCTGACAGCAAGAAATTGTGCTGTGCAGTCTGGAGCTCCATCTCCTGGTGCTTGTCAAAGAACTAAAAGAATTCCCAAGAATTTCCCCTAATCTAAGCATAGGCACCTCAATGCACCTAAGCCATATTGCAGAGGCAACTGCAAGGTCCCTCACCCCACAGCAAATCCAGATTAGGGTTTGTAACCCCTGTGGACAGGGAAACACAGATTTGAAAATGCTTTTCCAGGTCACTCTGGACTGCCTGGAGCAGTTCACCAGCTCCTTCACTATGGGCTGCGTTTAAAGAGCATTATCCTGCATTCAGTCAAAATCGGGGAGTTTGTGCACATCACCTCACTCACAAGTTTTGGGGAGGTGGAGACTGCACCTGTGCCAAGCACTGTGCAAAACAATAAAAATTAAGCACTCTAATGTATTTCTTTAGTTCTTTATTTGTGAGATGCTGAAGGAACTGCCATTTGAGGGTCAGAGTTTTGTCTAGTAAATAAATAAATAAATAAATAAATAAATAAATAAATAAATAAAATGAGATATGTCTCAATGTAATTCTACATACCAATTTTACCAGAGTTGTCAAAACATGATTGCCCCTTTACAAAATACCATGTGGAATGGGGAAATACCATACAGGTGAGGCAAATACACAATAAACAAGTGAATGTAACACAGGAGGGAACAGATGGGTCAAGGTTAGGATGTCAGTTGGAACAATGTCACAATGGAAGGTTAAGTTAATTAATTTTTTCTATGCATCACCCACGGAAGCATCCTTAACAGGAAAAACACTACTAACAAGTCATTTCAGAAATATTTCTGAATAAGAAAATTGACATTATTATGAGTATTGCTTATTTTATTAGAACCTTCCTCTGTCATCTGGCTGGTAAATGCACCCATTCTTGTTATAGTTGTATTAATTTTTCTTCATGAATAGATTCAAAAGTGAATATCTCATCATTTCTTAAGAAGGATCATTATGTAAGTCACTTAGGATGTTTTTGCTTCTATTTAAGTATTTACAAGTAAATAAGCTGTTTTATTCAGCCAGCCAAAAATGCTGTAACTAAAATACATTGCTGCTGCTCTATGGTAGTTGGATCATTAATTTACTACAATGGCTCCATTTTAGATACAGACTTTTTATCAGCAAGCCTAGTCAATGCAATCGTGAAGTTCACAACTCGTCTATTTTTGTTTTATTTCTTCATCATTTGCTGGCTTACAGGACCACATGGAAAGCTAAATCTGTTCAAGAGAAGACTCTTATGAGAGAAACAGAACATACAATGTGAGATGGAGGTTTCTTTGGGAATGAGTAGAGGCTGTGAGCTGCATTTAGTTCAAGTACCTGCCACTTGTGCACTGCTGACGAAGTGCACATTTCCCTCCCCATTTCATTTGCTATGACAAATTACTGAATCCAAGTTCCTGCTTTGTTATCCCAGCACAGAAAGATATTAACATTACCAATTTGAGTCAGTTTACTTCAGATTTATCCCACTGTAAGAATAGACATTATCCTGTAATTTGACATAGCTGCACCCATCCGCTCAGTAAAGTAAGGTGTGCCCATTTCTCTTTAAGAAGCTACTCTAAAATTTCATTCACTTACCAACACATATGTTAAACTGTAGAAGGGAATACAGGTGACCTTGCCCCTGATAAGTCACAGCTATACCCAATAAAGATAAGTGGGATAAAAGGGAGTGGGTGAGCTGGGGAGGGTGATTTTGGAGGAGGAATGCTGAGGAAGAGAGATTGAGAGGATCATGAAGCACAAGGATCCTGCGCAGAGAGAATCCCTGCTGT
>VZSR01000028.1:4664193-4704384 GCA_013398615.1 Brachypodius melanocephalos | reverse complement strand
AAACCAGGGCCCTTTTCATGCTGTGATAAACAAGGAGTCTGTCTCAGCTCCTTTCTACCCTCTAACAAGAGGGTTGCTGAAACATTAAACATAAAGAAGAAAGAGTAAATATGAAGAGGAAATAATAAAACCGTGAACAAATGTTGTTAAAGAGATTTTGAAATATTTCTTTACAGTGGGGGTAGTATGCACTTGTGTGCTGAAGTTTAATCACATGTAGTCTTGATCCTAAAAGGACAGATAAGAATTGATTTGGGACTATGAACTGCCTTTCTTGTGTCTCATTATACAGCAAATTCTAGTAATGTATGTCCATCCTCCCACAGGGAGCAGAAAACACTAGAAATCACTGACATTATGTATGTGGCAATTCTCTTAGAAACCATCATTGCTACTCAAATTATTGCAGACTCTTATAACAAAGCACATGCCTGATCAATAGCAAGCTTTTATTAGTTCCCTTACCAACCTTTCAACATATTAGACATGACTGATATTGCAAATTAAAGCTTGTCAGGAACAATGCAGAAAACATCCAAAGCATGTGTTTGAGTGGGGAGGTCCATGTAGCTGTGCTTTTCTGTTCATTTCTTGTAGCAATCTGAAAATACTTTAATGAACTCTGGCCTTGAGCTCAGACTCTGACAACACACCAAAACATAATAATTCTTGAGGGTGAACTTGCAAATCCACCCTAATATTTCCGATCACATTCACAAGTGCAGGTGACAGAGCAGGATGGTTGATCTCTGTAAAGTTAGTTACACAGACTGTAATGATTTTCTCATGTGATGGTATAATTAAAATTTATGGTTATTTTTATAAATTAATTACTGCACAGCCTGTATTATTTTGCCTGTTGGTGCAGCATCAAGAGAAATGCAAGAGGTTTCCAATTTCCAGCTGAGATTTCCTACAGGAATGCAATGAGCTGGACCTGGAGGTAATTAGGCCTGTATCCTAAAAATGAGAGCACAGGGCTGGCTCCCTGCTCTTGTTGAAGGAGGGTCTGCTGAAGGTGTGTACCTGCTTCCCAGCGAGGGTCTGCTGATTCTTACAGATCCATAGAGATCACCACCTTTTAGAATAACCTTGTGCCTCAAAATACTAGAGCCAAAGCCCTTGTAGGTGTTTATGATTCTGGAACGTTTTTGCAATGCAAATACAAAACTGAGCAGTCCTGAATGAGATGATCATTTTGCTAAACTTTCCTGGGATGGATGAAAAATCTTCTCATAGTACAGGATCCCCTAAGTGCATTCCTTTTCCTCTTAATGATCACTTCCCATATTGATGAAGATTTCCAGCTTCACATCACGAGCAATTTTAATAGCATGTTCTCATTTTCTGTCACATAATTGACAAAAATATTGACTGATATCCAATGCCGGGTCAACCTTTTCACTAATAAGTCCTCTGCAGCCTCATTATTCCCAGTGTTTACAACTTATCATTATCTATTTTGGTGATTTTAATTAGTCATTCATGGAAACTGCTTTAAACCTGTATGGTATTGAGTAAGACTCAATTCATATATCAGTACATTCACTGATGCTAAAAAACCTCCAGCCTTGCCTTCTTTTTAGGTTCAAACTCCCAATGTCAGACTTGGGGAGAATCTAGAATTTCCACTAACTATGCAATTCACCTGCAGACTTAACAAAACAAGTTTGTGTTGTGGGTTTTCTTCTTGTTCCTGTTAAATTGGCCTTTTGAAGACTAAGGGCTTGTGAGCTTTGCATGTTAAAGGCTAAACTCTTGTTATAGTGAAACTGATTTTTTTAAGGCTTGAGGGAGTTTGAAGGTAAATTGAAAAGGAGTGCCATGGAGTCCTTGTGCAAGTCATTCACCTTGTAGAGCTCTAGGCTGAGAGAGCTCAAATGCCACTCTACTTAACAAGCTCAAAACCAACTCATTTAAATAACAAGCACAAACTCCGCTTGGGATCCACACTGAGGCATTTGTGCATTGTGCAGCCCGAGCTCCCAAACAACATTATTTGAAGAAAAAAAGGGAGTAATTCCTTTTTTATAGTGGTAATTCAGGGATCAAGTCTCAAAAGCATTTGAACATTTCAAGGACTATTGCTATACTAAATTGTTCTTAACTACAAGTATTAAACTTTGAAAGGAACAGAATACTGTTTTCAAATTCAAATTATTAGCTTCGTGTCTCACAAGGCTAATATATCTATGCATATTCTTGTCACTTTAGCAGAAAGTACAATATTTGTGCTTTAAAGCTGGAAAGTTAATTCTTGCTAAAAAGTGATGGAGAAGATGTCTTGATGGCTCAGAAATTATACACAAGAACAAAACCTAAAACTCCTATACCCAATACAGATCTAGTAAAAAATATTTTGCAGAGTTAGTACCCAAGTTTCATGGACAAAAAATGCAACATGAATCATTAAATATAAAGACATTATATCCAGCCAGTGAAGTCTTTTGGTTCAGATCTTTGCTAACCAAGTGCTGCTATAGATTTGTTCTGTCATTATAACTTTCTTAGGTCTTTTAAAATCCCCTAGTTAAACTTCAGTGGAAGTGTTTGCAGCTGGTTTGGACACCTCTTCATATTTAGAAAGTTTATCATTGCTAAAAACCAATGTATTTTCAACAATGTGAAAGAATATTTGCTAATGTTCATGGAACCTTGCATTTCAAACAAAAATATTTATACATAAGACCATTTAACTTCTTGTTAGAAACTCAGATATTTTACCTGATCACATCAATTTTGAAAATTTTTAGCTCACAAAAAAAGGCAAGATGCTAATTTTTTCTTCTTTAAAATGAAGAAAAATACATACTTTAGAATGTATCCTATGATCTCTAAAAAGACAAATTTTACAAAAGTCTCTCTTTTAAGTCAACAGAATTCATAATTTTGTTGATTTTAGCAGAATTTTTATTGATTCAAAAGTGATTTCAAAATCTGGTTTTAGATCTGAATGACATTCTTACTCAAGAACTGGATAATATTCAAGAAACAAAAACTGAACAACATCTCCAGAGATGTCTTAGTTCCTATGATGCCTTTTAGAGTAGTTAGGTTAAACTGGGATTTCATTCAGTTAGGACTAGGCACCTCCTTTTTAGCTGTTAGACAATGATGAATGGTACAAGAAATAAATGCAGATGTAAGGCAAGTATATGACCTAAGGCAGAAGCAATAGGTAAGAACTAAAATGTCTGTTCTCAAACTCAGCTTCAGCACAGTGTAATTTTTCCTTCCTAGTTTTTCAGGCTAGTTTTGAGACAAGCCCTACAATTCATACAAAGCTACAGCCCCCATTCTGGCAATGGGAACTTTGCCCACTTCCAGGAGTACAAGCTGCAGCACTTGGCCCTAAGAATTTAATATAGCTGTAATGACTCATTATTGAATGTTTAGTTTAATAACAACTGCTTATTAAGTGTATTAATCTCAGCTGATGAAAGCAAAATTATTTCGTGAAAAGCTGTTTTTCTTTACATTAGTGTGCAATTACTTAACTGAAAGTTTCAAAGAGACACATCTAATTACAGTGCTGCCTTAAAAGTATTTAAGCATCTGTTATTAAAATATCATTTGAAATATGCTTACGGACCTCCTGAAGTGTTGTTAAAAAGCAAAATTCTGGTTTCAGATTATTACTTGCAATAGGTTTCCTTTCAATACTTACCAATTTCTTACAAAATCTGCTTAATGTACAGGATTGAAGTGTTTTCTGTAAAACAGAACAAGATGCAAGAATTTCTGTGTCTGCAGAATGTATATGTCTATGCTCAGGATGAGATTAGTGGCTGAAAATCAATTGAGATGCACATTTACAAACTAAGAATCCATTTGCTGAACTGGCATTTGTGAGGAAAGCATCTATTAATACTAAAAGAAACCTGCCAGTCACTTCCCTGTAATTAAATAAAGACATTCATCTGCAGAAAAACTAATTCTGCTTGCCATTTAGCATCTTCAAATATTTGTCCTCAAACTATACATACCTGCCTATAAGAAAATATCAAAATTATCTTGAATGTTTACTTGTGTTTTAGTCACCTGGGTTTTTGGGGTTTTTTTGTTGTTTTTTTTTTTTTTTGTAGGGATACTTATTCCTCCATCACATGTTTCCAGCAGTTTATGGATGACAGATAAGCAGTGCTTAGGGATCCCTGCCAAGCTCTGTACACCTGACAAGTGTGAAAAGAGCACAGAAGGTATCTTTGGTGAGTCATGTAGCATGTCAAAAGTCTACTGAAAATCTGTTTGGTCAAAGACATGTCAGATATTTGGATAAAAGGAAGCAGAACCCACAGGTGTATGGATGAGAAGAGCCAGGTACTTTTCCAACAAGTTTATCCTGCAAAGAGAGGGTGGTGTGATAGAGGTGTTCATCTGCTGAACCTCAGCAGGAACAGCAGGAGTCTGACAGTTCCCAGCCTCTGAGAGAATTCTCTTCCCTAAGGCTTAGACACATAATCACTGTCCTTGCTGAACTACTGAAGTACACTGAGAAGCTCCATGCTCCTGCCATGGCTGTGGCTTGTGCAGGGCTTCTGTGCTGGAGCTGGTGTGGTGGGAGGGGGTCCTGAGCTTGGCATCTCTTATACCTTCAGGAAGAGGAATTTTCCTGCCCTGATGCCCCTTCCTGCAGACCCACTCTACAACTCCTCCATGGTCAAATGGGTCCTTCCTTCTTTCTGACTCACACAATAATCCCATCACTTTTTTTTTTCCTGCTCCTTATTCTGCTGGGGAGACCTCTGTCTTCCTTGTTCAGGGCTCAGGTTGTGTACCTGTGTGTCTCCAAGGTCAGGACATACCCAGGAAAGTTGCAGACAAGGAAGGAGCGCAGCAAAGCTGCAGGGTGACTGGAGTACTCTCAGTTAATTAGCCATAAACATCCCTGGACTGCTCAGCCCGAGGACAGGGTATTGGCTTGTTCTTTAAGATCTCTTGTCATGCTGTCAGCTTTGTCTAAGTAATGACTAAACTGCAGAAGCTCTGAGAATGTTGTCTCTCTCACAAACTGTCTCCTTGATCACTTTGCTCAGTCCTCCATTTTTATATCCATTTCTTTTTCCCCTGGTGTAGCAGGATTGCATTTTGTCCTGTGTTTGTATTGCCCCACCAGAATCAGAGTATCAGGCTCTGACAAGTATCAGAGTTTTCTAGTGGGGCTGTGGGTTGCTCCTTCTAAAGAGAAAAGCAATGATGTGTCACAGCACTCATCTTTTACTTTACCTGGATCACCATCTCTGGAGCAGGACCCCTCCTCATGTAACAAGTACAATGCTCAGCTGCACACACATGACATTTTGGGCTTAGTTCCCCCAAGCAGAATAGTCACAATACAGACACACAAAGGCTTAAATATCACAGGTGAACATTTCAGGGTTAATTTTTCCAGTCAAATACTAGCAGAGCAGAAATAGAGATCCTTTTCTGTGCAGGAGAGCTAATACAAAAGTGGTGACCAGTGCAGGAGGCTCTAAAATTCATTGTGGCCCAAAGGCTTTGGTGGCTTTAGCACAGACACTATGGATTCTAAGACTTTATCATATCAATTTAAAAGTAAACTTCCTTAACTTGTGATCTAATTGTAGATTTTTAGGATTTCCAAACCTGTAGCTGTATCACTAGGCCTGGAGAAGGCTTCTTTGAATAACAAACAAGAAGCAGAGGGGAAAAAAAAATAGAACAAAGTTTTTAGTTGTAGAATTATGACACTTGCTTTCCCAGTAAATAATTATTAGCCTTCTGCTGAAGGTCATCAGGGGAAGAGCAGTTGGTGTTAAGGCAGCTCCATGGCAGGTGTGCTTGGCAGCCAGCTGTCAGACTAGAACCACAGTTGCAGTCTATTTTCTTCCTCCCAAAAGTATCTAGAGAGACGAATGCTATACTTTGAAAATTACCAGATGTTGGCTTGCAAGAGATGTGTCAAGCACAGCCTGTAGCAGAGTGAATATTCAGAATTATGGGGGGGTGTGTTCCACACTCCCTTTGCCAAAGTGGCCTTCCTGATTCCTTGTCTTTTGTCTCCTGGTTCTGCCTTCAGAACAAAAGGACTCAGAGGAGGGAATTGTGAGAGATTTTCAGTCTCCTATAAAAATCCTAACCTAATCACGGTGCTGGTGCCTCTTTGGACCCCTGCAGCAGGATCAAAGGGGCTCTTAGAGGTGATTATGGGCAACCCTTCTAGCTGAGGAGCAGAGCAGCAGAAGGAGCCCTGGTCCCTGCTGGGAGCCTTAGCACAGCTATCAGAGTCTCTGCATGGGAACCCAGCAGGGAATGGCAACAGCTCCTCAACCCTCCACAGGACATTAGAGATGAGTACTAAAAAATACTAGGAAATCACACAGGAGTACTTAAATATTACTTGATCATTAACATGGTAATTACATCAGGGCTGCTCCTGCCTGTTGCCATAATTTAAGAGGTTTCTGCGTTTTCATTATAATCAGTAGCAGTTATTTCCTGTGGTTCATTGCCCATAAAATGTTAACCATAGAGGGGAAAAAAGGAGACAGAGACTTTGCCATGATGGCAATTAACATCCATTGTGGTGCTTGTGCCTCCCTGAGCTACAAATCACTCTGGTGGGTGTTTCATCAGGCTTCAGGGGGCCACACAAGGCACTTTTGTTCCTAAAAGCTTTTAATGGAGGCTTTTAACTCAGATTTTTAATGGAACCTGCTCTGAGGAAGCAGGATGCTTTTCAAGTAGGCCTCTGTCTATTTTGGTTTCTCTTTTCACCAATGTTTTAAAGACAAGGTTCTGGATTTACTGGGTTATGTGGGACATGCAGTAATGCTTCTACAATAACATAAATTCAACTGTGCAGAATGCATTTCTTAAGAGGCTATAATTTCTGACCTAAGCATATAGAAAGTGAACTATCAAGCTCTACTGCCATCAAAATGAAACTTCAAAAAAAGTTATCACATATGAATTTATGTAACAAGCTCTCACACATTTTGCAAATGGGAATGTAAATGATGGTTCCTATATACCAACAAGATTGCCTGATTAATTAATGCATTACAAGGGAAAAAAGTTTTATGTTTAAAGCAGGACTGGATGACTACCTCAGTGCATTAGTTTTTTTTATGGTTTGATCTGATCTAGGTGAAGAATTACATTCAATCAGCTTGAACTGTTTGTATTGATCTGCATAGAAGATTGAGGGGGGAAATATATATTGTCTTGCTCTAAGCTTTTTCCTGGTTTTATTTGCTTTACAAGAGAGCAATATTTTTCTGTGCACAGATTGAGTGCAATGGCTCTGTAAAACTGCCCAGGAGGCTTCTGCAGCACCATTAGAAGTGCCTTGTCTCTGCTCAGAAGCTGCTGAGAAATACTTTTGAGGAAATGGGGTCCCCTGGAATATTATTCCAACAGCTGCCATGATGAACAAGCACTTTAAATTCACTTGAAATAATTCTGGGATGTGGTGATTAACATAGGAATGTAGTGAATTTCTGCCCTAAAACATTCCAGGCCATATGTATGACTGCTTTAGAAATTAAATATCTTGGGAAATCACTTGAGATGAGAGAATTAACATTAGAACCATAATTGTTGGGTTTCAATTTCATGACACACCAGGGGGTGTTTTTCCCCTTTTTCTCCCTTTTTGTCTCTGTCTTTCTTGCTTTCTGGGCTCCAGTTTTCCAGGAGCATATTGTGGTTGCCTGGAATTCATCTGTTAAGTGAAATTACCCTCCAATCACTGAAAGGAGCTGTTGGACTCAACAGATATGGGCTGTGGCACACAACGAGATAATTTGGGAAGTAACTGTGACTTAGGATACAGCTCCTCCTGCTTTCCCTCCACTCGCAGGAGCTTGGGAAGAGGTGGGGTGCAAAGTGTGTTCTCTCACCCATTCTCAGCATGCAGCTGGCCCAGGCTGCCCGAGCACACTGGGTTGCTTTGCCTTGCTTTGCAGAGGGTTTCAGTGGCTAGAAAAGATCCTGTTAGTGAGAAAGGACAGGCCAAGCATAGAACTAAATGTGTCACAATCTCCACAGAAAGCCCAGGCTGTGAGAATTCACAGAGCGTTTATGCAACACCCTTTGCACAAGAGCAGAGGTGAACCTTCCTGAGAATATGAAGGAATCTCCCCTCAAATTAATCCATACCATGGCACTGCTCTAACTGAGGAGGCTGCTTGTTCCCAACTGTTTAACTTTGCCACGTTTTGTACCACCTGCAATGACATTTCATTACTGTGGAGTGACAGCAGCAGAACCACCATGCAGCTATCAGCAGGAAAGGAAATTAGTGATGTTATGATTAACAAAATAGCTTTGACTCAGCCAATGCTGGGAAGACAGGCTCCAAAGGAATCAAATACTGCAAATATCAGGAATGAACTATCAGCACCACCCTGTGGTTCCCTTGCTCTGTTTCCTCCTTGTGTGGGTCAAAAGGGAAAGGACAAAGCCAAGCAAATTCAAAAGGAAGAGCTTTGTTTCCTTCTGGATTTTGGCCTCTCCTGTTTTATATGGCTGATACTAAAAACTTGCCCTTCTGCCCTCATGAGAGGAAAGTAGTCCAAAAAGATATTCAGAAAAGATAGGAGGTTCTGTGGGACTTGAGGTGATAATGCATACATTCATAATGCCAAGGCTGTGGGTTTGATGCTGGAATGGGTCATTCACTTAAGAGTTGGACTCCATGATCTCTGTGGGTCCCTTCCAACTCAGAGTATTCTGGTATTCTGTAACATCCTTGTCTGTAGCCAACATTCTGCCCAGTCTTCTTCATGTCTGCAGCTCCTCAAATTGTTCCCACAGGGCACTGCAGTCTGATGGAAAGCTTACAGAAGCACAACTGAAATTTAATCATGGTTCTGTCACAGCTTTTACAGGTTTCCTCGTTCTTGTAGTCTCAGATTCAGATAATTAACTGAAAAATGGATGTAAGTGTGGAAGAAAAACTCTCCTGTGAAATTCAACATATGCAACGAGTCCTGTCACAATTAGAGTGGTTGTGCAAAGTGGTACACAAATGCTATCCTTATTTTAGCAGAGTCTTCATTAAAGTATCAAATTAAGAAAATACTTATACTAATTACATATCTTTATGGTGTAATGTTCTCTGATACACTGATTACTGATGGAATTTCAGCTAAATTAATGGACTCATATGAAAACAATAAATGCCATTCAAGAAGATATTTTTGAGGCATCAAGAGATGTGAGGTTATCTGTGCCTCCAGCTATACAGTTGATTAGATAAAACAATCAACAAAATACAGACTGAGCTTCCATACTGGACATTTTTGTTAATAAAGAGGAAAAGTCCCTGTATATATAGGTCGCTAAAGTAAATTCAAATGTTCTCTCATTTTCTTCTTTCAGTAATCAGTCTTTCAAGGATTTGACTTATTTCTATACAACATGCTGTTGATTTTGGCTGCATTTCTCTACCTTTTCAGAAAATCAAAAACTTACATTTACATAACTAATAATTTATTTTTAACATCCCCTAAATGATTGATCCTTTCCTTTTGACTGGATTATGTAACAAAATCCAAGTAATATATTTGTTCAAAATACATACCAAGTTTTAGGATGCATGTGACCACCTGTAGTACAGGGTGTTGTTACTACCCTCACTCTGGTTCACTGAAACATAAAAAAAAACAACACTGCAGGTGAACTCCAACAAAACATCTACAGCTGACACTCAAAAATGATCAATCACAGCCAGAGCAAATTGCATCATTGCACCAGCCAGCTCAGCAAACTGTCCTGAAAAAAAGCCATGTCACCTGCAAGCATTAAACAGTGAACAGCTGGGCTCCCAGAACATCCTATTCCTCACTATAAAGAACAAGGGAACATGTACCCACTCATTTTTGTAAAAGTTCAGGTTTCTAGAATTGCTTCCTTCACGCACACTGACTTACCTCAAATTTGTTTGAGTTCAAAAATTTGTTTGAGTTAGGTAATTTTTGGGGCAGCATTGTGGAGGGGTGTTTTCCCCACAAGGAAAGACTGAGAAAGGATCTGTGTAGGAGTGTGTCAAGCTGAGCGATTAGTTTAATACTGCTGAGAATTTATTGTAGTATTAATGATGTGTTACGGTGCCTAAGGTCCTGGATAAGCGTAATTTATTATTTTTAATCTGAATAAGTAAATAAATAGAGAGTCATTGGAGAAGCTTCCTTCTTAATCTTATCTGCATTGTGGCATAACCACAGTCATAATAAAATTCAAATATTTTGTATATTCTTCCCACTTAGGAACCTACACATATCAAAACTCTGATTTCACTCAAACACTAAGGAAAACATCAAGACAATGAAATTTATCACCAAAGTGTGTGCTGCCACTCTACTAGTTTAATATGAGAGTAAAGAAGGGATTCAGGGCACCATATGGAAATGCAACTACCACTTTCCCTTGATTACAAGACTCTGACTGACATTTGAGTCTTGTTTGTACAGCAAACCAGTTATGCATTTCAGAACCAGTAATGTCCTTCTTATTTTATTTACACATTTTAAGCACTACATTGCTTCCTTCAAACTAGTGCATATCACCTTTCAAAGGCTAATAAAAAGAAATAATTAGCAGTTAATCTAGAAAAATACATCTAGCAAAATAAATCCAGTTCAATGTTTACATTTTTCCATGTTTTCCAACCTTAAAAGTTTTGAAGAGAAAAGTACTGGTTTCTTGTTGCTATAAATTTATTTTAATGTGAGTAGAAAACATCTGGCTGTTCAATGTCATCTATTTTATGCATTTAGAAAACCTCCTGGGCATTTTGAGTGCAGGTGTGAGTGAGTAACTGGTAATGCAGATGCTGAGCATCACCCTTCCTGTATTTGTCAGAAGAATGGAATCTGGGGATGTAACCTGATCCCTTATTAGGACAGAAAAAGTATAACAACAATTAGATCAGAAGTTTTACAATTAACTTCATCATAGAACTGGGTGTATTTATAAAACCATACAAATTATGTGTAGGGAAATAGCTTTTGTACACTCCCCCCAATTTAATGCCATATCGAAACCAGCCATTCAAATCTGAAGGGAAAAAAATGGACATAAATACTTAAAAAGACAAAATACTCTAGTCCATGATGCTGTACTCTACACACAGCTTTTTCTTTAAGTTTGTTCTAGAGGGTCTCAGTTTCTCCTTCAAGGAAAATTCCGGCAGAACCTGTGAGAGTTCTGAACAGAGATTTAAAGGAATTACCTATTCCTCAGCATAATTAAGACAAGCCTACCATGCTGTCTGCTTTCCAGAAACGTGACAATGGGTTTTCCTAAATCAGAAACACAGAAGCTTGTGCAATGTCATGGTGGTAACTTCTGCTGTTATCCATCCATCTGAGGCTCCCAGACCCTTTTTACATTTAGTGAGAAAAACCAAAGAACCAATGCTTCACTTTGTTATCCTCTGCTCACCTAATTTTCTTTTAAATTTCATTTTCAAGCCTTTCTGCATTGCCAAGAAGTATGTGTCAACAGACCAGAATTAAAAAGGTGACAAACTGTGAAGAATTAAAACTTCTAATTTAACAGATGAGCAACTGCAAATAACAAAATCTCAGACAAACACCATTTTAATAAAAGGTGACATGCTGGAGACAGGAAGTTTTCCCCCTCTCTCTTCATCATGTAACAACAAATTAGTTTAGGAAGCCATACAATAATGCAGTGAATGCAATAACAAATTCATATCCTGTGCTGTTAGTTTTGTTTGCTTGTTTGCTTTCTGAAATCATATATGACACTTCTTTCCTAATAGTATATTTTCTTCATACTAAATGTGTCAACATTTGTTCATGTCTGGGCTCGCTCTCATTCTCATTATGATCAGGTACAGCTCATATTCTTCACCTCCTCAGTGGAGCTTTACATTTCAGCTGCTGAGGGATGAGGGGAGGGCTGGCACTGCAGAATACTTTCTGGGGTTTTCTAGCACCTTGTGATGTAGAAAACTGACTGGGCACACGTTGGCCACTTGCTTTTAGTGAAATTTTCCAATGCGATAAACATCAGAAGGAAAAGTAAACATGGATAGAGATGAACATATTGGACCAGAACACTCCTTTAGTGCTTTTAGGAAGGCTACATCCAGGCCAGCCATTAACGCGAGTGGGTTCCCTGAAGTCAAGACAAATCCATAACCAATATAAAGTAACGAACCTTTGTAGAAGTTACTGAGTAGCTACACTGATTTGTGTCAATTAGGGATTTTGGCCCAGTCAAATGTGTTCTACCTATTTAATAGATGAATGCAGTACCCTGAGTACACTCAGCAGTGGTTTTAAAAGCCAGCAGAGGGTTAAAAACTCCTTTTAACTAAATATCACTGCTTCCCTTTTTCTGAGGGTGCAATGTAGATCAATGGGTTTTATAGGCAGTTCACCTACTGCTGGTGAGCATCACTCAGCTGCTTCTCTGAGGATCACACTGGAATAAGTTTTCAGATGTATGCAATTAAGCTCAAGTAGGCACAAAGAAAGGCTGAGTAACTTCAAATGACTTCTTGACAAAATTTGTGTTTGCTCCACAGCAGGTGGTCACCACGTGTAGCCTTAGGAAGGCCCTACCTTAGAATGCATTCTCATATTTGAGGTCACTGAAACAGCTCTTTTTGTCCTACTGTGCTTGAAAGAATAAAGAATATCAAGGATTTTCTCAAATTATTATTATTATGTGAACCAAATAACAAGAAACTTTATCCAGATTCCATGAATGAGATTTCCAACCCTGGGCCTGGGAGTCTTCCCCCAACAGTTCAAAACATGTATGGTATAAATTCCCCTAGATAGCAGAGTACCCTAATTTTTACCTTTTCTCTACTCATGTACTTGAAAATAACTCCCTCCTTTCTTTCCATACTCCTGGCAGGTGCCACAGTAAATCAACCAGTGGGAATCTCTAATATGCACCTCTGCCTTACTGGGTATTAATGAGGTTTTCCATTTAACTTCCATTAGGGAATGATTTCAAGACTTCAGCATATGGGACTTGCTGTTTAAACTGTTTACAAGTGACACTTTGGCTCTGGAAATGTAAAGTATATCTGACAGTGGGGGCTGTTTTCCCATGTAACCCATCTGTGATTAACTGTGTATTTTATGCAATCATCTGAGTTTAAAGCAAAAGCTACAACTTACATTTTTCTCTCATGAGACATAAAATATGTTACAGCATGAACCAGCTGTATCTTTTTAGGCTGCAACTAAATTTCCTCATAAGTTAGTCTGTTTTATGCATGTTTGGGGAAAAAGGACTTTAACAGTTAACAACATCGTAGAATAAAGAATGGAACTGGGGGATCGTTTTGCTTAGATTATACCTGACAATTGAAATTCCAGCAAGTATTAGCAAGGAAATACTGGAAATTATTAGAAGAAAAAGCTTAGAGGTGTCCAATGTAGAAAAAGGAAAATTATCACTTACAACTTCACATTAAGTCAAATGACAGCCATTCTTTTTCCATCACAGTTGAACTAAACACAAATATTTCTCACAGCAATGAGGGACAGTGGTCTGGGCTGTTACCTCACTGAGTTGGTACAAACACAAAGCAGAGAGAGACAAACACTTCCTCTAATACTTACATAAAAGAGAATTAATGATTTGGAGGAGAACATGAGAACTCCACAGTAATATTTTAATCAGCAAGATAGGCAGCTGTCTTTGCATCCTGAGAAAATTAATGTCAGGACCTTTCCTTAAGAAAATAACACTTAAGAAAATGACACTTCACAAGGAAGAAAAGGATAGATATCTCACTTGTTGCAGCTTCCTTCTGTTGCTGTTTATATATTAAATAATAAACCTGAGCATTAATTCAACTGGGACAAGGTATAATGCATAAATTATGTATAAATTAATGCATTCGTTTAAATTTAGCAAAAAAAAAGATGCTATGATGCAGAACCATCTGTACTGTGCCATATGTCAGGTAGAGGGACAAATAAAAATGAAGTAAGATCATTAATAATCTTTCTGGGAATAGATAAATATTTTCAGCATATGAGATTACAGAGACCATTACATTTTTTAAACAGGAACATACTTTAACCATTATTTATGTGTGAGATACAGACTTTATGGGTAATATGTCACCTAATTAACCTAAGTAATATTACAGTATTTTATGAAACCTTCCTTGTTATTTAGAAATTTTATAAGCCTGGGAACAAGTTATCCAAGTTCCTAACCCTCTTAACTTTGACCTAAATGGGAAATAGGAGCCCAAGTGCAATTTAGGATCTGGAATCCTTGCAGATGATGGTTCTCAACTCAAAAGTTCTAAAGGTGAAGGGAGGTTGTGAGTCATGTAAGCCATGAGGACTGCTTTTTGTTGGTTCTGAGGACTCACAGGAAATTTGAAAGCAAGCAGGATCTTGCTGCACAAAACCTTCCTAAAAATCAAGTCTGTTCACTGTAGCTAAAAATAGAAAGTGCCCTCACTTTGATAAAGGGATCCTCAGAGAACCTGAACAAGGCAGACAGGCTGCACGTCTGCACAAGCTCCCTGGAAAGAGTTGTGGGAGGAAATCATGAAAAATAGTTTACAAGCACCTGCAGAATGTAAGATAGAATCACCAATGAGACCTTTTCCAGCCCAGGCCCTTGCTTGCTTCAACAAGGCTCTAAAAAGCAGTCTAAAATACCCAGTGAGGAAAAGCCTAGTTTGAAATTTTCTGCATTGTCATTAACATGAAGTTTCCATTGATTGCTTCCTAACTGATACATCTCAATGTACTGGAGACTTTCCCAACAACTTTTTCTTAATCATAATTATTTTTATTCCTTTAGAAAAGAACTATTCCTGTTTTGTTCATGCACATTCAGCATTACTACTTTCTAGCATCTCTTCTTGTCTCTCATATAAACCATATTTCTGTCTTTTAATCTGCATCTTAAGTAAATCCCTCCAACTACAATAATGCCTCTATGGCTCATCTTTGAACTTCACTTAATTTGCCCAGACATTTATCTCCAATGAAGATATCCCTACATCTAAAAAGCCACAGAAAAAACCTTATCTTTTTGCTCCATGGCATAATGACTCTGCATGCTTCCCTAACTTCGCACTACTAAGCTGCAAAATCATGTCTAATTTCTGATCTGTGATGTCCCTGAACATTGGTAGTGCTGTGCTGTCCTAGATCTCTCCCTCCTCCTGAATTTCTCTTCTGTTAATTTCCTCTAGATATACTTTAATTTTCAATGGCTCTAAGGCTTCTAAGGCTTGCCTGTTATTTTTGGTATATATTTTAAGCTCTTTTTAATTTGGTTTGGGTCTCTGATATTTGCAACCCGTCACAAGTTAATGTCATCTACGGATTTCATTAATTTTATCTTTTTGTCATTAATTTTATTTTCCTGCTCTTTTTAAAAGTATTTAAAAATGACACAAGTATCCTCTAAGATGAAATTAAACACAAGAAGCATTCTTGTGGCAGCCTGTACTTTATCATTCAGTGATTGATCCTTCTTCAGGATTCTAATGTATATTGCATGTCCACACACAAAGCAATTGCTGTGGGCGCACATTTTCAGATCCATGAAGAATTAATGTAATTCATATTACACCCATCACACTCTCCCCAGTGCCTAATGCTGTTACATGTTTGCAAGGCCAGCACTGGAGTTGGAGCAGCAATCCTCTGTGAGCCCAAATCACTTCTTGTTTATGTCTCTGTGTCATCAAGGGCTTTAATCCCTGCCCTATAGAAATTCACCGTGGAATACCTAATTCACTGTGACTATTGACATTCAGAGCTGGTTGTGACATCAGGACCAGGGCAAGGTGCTCTGAAGAAAAAGACAGCAGGAAGTTCAGCCACAGAAAAATGGGTATTGGGTGTTGAGCAAATCACAGGATCAATCCTGCAAACATCTGCACCTGTGACATGGAGGGACACCAAAAGCTCCATTGCATCTAAAAGCTGAGGTTGTCAGGCATTTGGAAAATCACCACCTGGTGGAATTGCCTAAAGAGCAAACTGGTTTCCAGTAGATTTTCAGAGCATTCTAAGTACCTGCTTTTCTTGTCTGTTTATTCAGGTAGAGAAGGCCACAAAAATTTGTGGTTTAAAACAGCTGACAAAACATAAGCCCACAAGGGAGTTTTTCAGCTCTGGACCATCAGATGTCGGACGAGCATCCATGCCCCATCCCCTCCAGAAAGAAGAGACAAGGGGAGTTACAGCTATAGGACTCCACCAGGAAATGGTAAGTATTGACCAGCACGCTGAGTTCAGCACCCAGCCTGAGGGTTCAGCTCTCAGCCTTGCAGCAGGGACCTGCAGGGGTTTTTTGGGGGTTCTTGGTTCCTCCCACCCACCTGCATCCTGCTGGGAGAGAGGAGCCGTTGTCCTTGGCAAGAGCTGCATGACAAGGTCTCAGTTTCTGAAACGAGAGTCAGGAAGAGCTGTGGAAGTGAAGTCTTCCTGCTTGTTACATTCCTGGATATTTCGTGAAGTCCTGGGAATAGAGATATTTTAGAATTTAAAATGTCAGTATCAAAGACTTGCTCCATCTATGTAGTTTCTCCCTAGTGTTTATTTTATCTAGCTTGGAAAAGCAATTTTGTGTTCTCCTTCTGAGTGTATATACATGTGTATATATGTGTATATATAAAAAATGCATATATTTATAAAACACATATATACTACTTCCCTTAGTTTCAAAATGTCATTCCCTGTGGCCTTACCTCTATTACACACATCATTCATTAGATTATGAAAACCATTAATGTCAGGCAGCAGAACCAAAGGAATTCACTAAGGGAGCACCATTAGCATATCAAGTAGCTATTTCTCAGCTAAATATTCCTGACAGCCCTCATTACATATGATGGATGGGCTTTATAAGAGGTAGTATTTCCAGAAGAAAATAAAATCTCAGCATTCTACCACATGTGGCCCAATAACTAGATATCATTTTTTGACTGTCTGTTTGCATTTCTTTCCTTTTTTTTTTTTCTTTCAGAATGAAAGGGTTGTAAAACTCACAAATAGATTAACTGCATAATTCAAAATTCATTAAAAATTGTGTGCCTAATTTAGCCTAGTTTCTGAATTCTGCACGTGCTTTAGTCGTGGCATATCAAACAGTGTGTGTCATCCTAGCTGGATTGCCAGCAGCCTGTCAGAAATAAAATGATATATAACTGAAAAAGCAAGGCTGGCTTTTAAAAGACCATGGAATGCCAAAACTTTTTATGAGTTGAAACCCAGCATTTTCTGAGGTAAGGAACATAATTTTAAAAGAAAAAAAAATACTGTAGCCATGTCTTCAGGAGACAAGGAAGAATTCTTGCAGCACCTCATGAAAAATGGGCACAAGGAGACACAAACAAGCACAGTGGGCACAAAAGTGGCACCTGATCACACCCAATGCAGATCCCAGCATTTCCTTAAAATGGGACAGGAAACAGTTTCAAATTTCCTGCTCTGCATTTTCCTGTAAGTGTCAGTAGTGGAGTCCCTGTACCAACAACACATTTGCCCCCCACACCTTTTGTGGTTCTTTCATGTACTGATTTAGTTTGGTTTTTTCCCCCAAACATTGCAATACAATTCGTCTAGCAATGATTTATTATCAATACTGCTAAAATTTCGTGGTTCTCTGATCCTCTAAATCTGAAGTGATTTGACTTCAATGAGGCAGGGTACTCCTTTGCAAACCAAATTATAAAACAGCAGGGTATTAATTTTATTATTATTCAGAAATGAGCTTTATTGCAGAATCAGGAAATGGACTGGATACCTACTGCACAATGATCTCCAAGGCTACAGGCTGATGAGGCAGGAGGATGTTTTCAGTCAGCTTCTTTCTCCAAATTTCACCTCTTCCTGTTAACTTGTTAATCCCCACTTGTTAAGCAGTTGCAGGAGGTTTTTTCCACTTTTATTTAGAGGAAGAGTTTCACCAGTAAGGTTCATTAAACAAGTCATTTGAGAACAGAGAGACAGAGAAGCCATTCCTCAGAAAATTGCTAAAATCATTCAAATAACATTTTTTTTAACTCTCCAGGAAGCTTTCTTCCTTCCAAGTCCTCTCCAACTCAGTATACTCTGTGACTCTGTGATTCTGTATAATTCTTTGGCATTTGACTGCACAAGTTCTGAGGTGCTAATAACACTCCTGTGGTACTTCAAACCAATCCAGGAAAGAAACAGAAGGGTTTTTTTTAAATGTCTCAGCATTTTAAGAACTACTTTTGTGGGTTTTTTGGTGTCCAAACTGTAAGAAGTGTGCTTTTTTCCTTAATGTGTGATACTTCAGAAATGCAGAGTGCTCATCTCTTGAAAATGAGTGCTCTAAAGCAAATGAAATTTGCCACACAAATATTAAAGGGCCCAAAATAAATTCTCATCTTTGACAACCCTGTCTGATACAATTATAAGCAATTATAAAACTATTGAAAAGCAGTTAGCTAGCATTTTCAACACTGTAGCACAGGACTCCTAGCCAAGATGTGTATTGAGATATCTTAGATTTTAATGGAGTTGTAATGAAATATAATGACAGTAATACTTACTGACTAAGAAAGCACTAAAATGCTTCCCATTACCTTTCTCACACAATTAATTTCAACACGATATTAGTACAATGCTGGTATTTATTATGCAAAAATAAAACTGTAAGGGCATATTTTCAAGACATACTCTGATTATTTTTCTTCAGACTACTTCACATTTATTCTAGTATCAACAGTTACATTTAAATGAAAATTAGCAATTGCTCATAGAATATCAACGCAAGAAAATCAACCTTGCCATGTGTAGTTTCTGAAATGTTAGTTTAAATATTCAGTCCTCATCAGCCAGTGTGAACAAGAAATCACAGCACACTTCACGGATGATGTAAACTGTCAAGAGTAAATGTATTCATTGCTTCAACTTTAATAATTATCTCTCTGTCCTAATACATTAATACATTAATTCTCATAACCCTCACTGCCCAGACAATTGTTTCAGCAGGAGTTTATGTACAAAGATATGACATCTCTTGAGAATTTAGAGTTGAGAATTCATTCAGTAAGGCTAAAACCTTAGTGTTCCCTAGCTAGGTGCCACTTCAGAAGTCTGAACTGAACTTGTAGGAGTCAGCAGGTCTGGGGCAGAAGGTGCTTAAGATACACCAGAATAGCAAATGGCCTAGTTCTTTCACTGGAAGGATTTTCATGTGCTCTTCTTCATGGTATTTCATTTGTTCATCATTTCATTTCCCTATCTGCAAAACAGGAGAACTATTGTTATCTTCTTTTGAAAATGTTGTCAGAATATACAAGAAAAATATTAAAGTCAAATCCAGAAATAGTTACAGATTGGTTGATATATTCACTTTTTTAACTCTTGAAGAACAGAAAAATAGCAGTTGTTCTGTATAATTAGGGGAAAAAAGAAAAAAAAAAGAGAGAGAGAGAGAGAGAGAGAGAGAGATATCAGACAATATACAGACATTCCTGCAACGCATCTCCAGATTGTAGACAGAGAAATGTACAATACTGTTGAGTATTGTACATGAGTTAGACCCGAGAGTATACAATGGCTTACAGAATGTTTTCAGTGTGGTTTACAAATATTTTCATGTATTGTTTTAAAACATTGATAAGAAGCAATAGCTGGAGGGTCCTGGATTTCAGAGGGTGTAAGCCAGCAAGCAGAACACTTTATTTCCATTGCCATCTTGGGCTGCTCCCTTTTCGTGCATTCTGCACACACAGCAGCCATGGATGAGGGCAGGAACACACAGCCTCCGTGGGGTGCTCCCTTCTGCCTTTATTGAAGAGAGGCTGGGAGCAGGGCAGTGCTTGCAGGTCCCCCTCCATGCACCCCAGTGCACTGACAGCCAGTGGGCTCTGCAGACACACAGCAGCAGCCCAGGAAATGTTTGATGGCAGCGCTGCCAGTGGCACCGACATTACCTTTACATGGATTTACACCTGCACGGTGAATAAAAACAAGAGGAGTTCAGACATAAGTGGTATGATTACACATGAAAGCAGCAGGAGCCTGTAACAGATGAGCAGACTGCCTTCAAGCCAGCCCTGCTCATTGTGGTGCTTGCTGTGAAGATCTTCAAGAGATGCTGTTGCCCTTTCTCTCTGGCTTTGACCCCCAGCCATTTAATCCCAACTGAATCCTTTCCCAGCCGTAGGACTGACTGGTTTGTGCTCCCAGAGACACACAGCTGCAGCAGATCTCAGGTCAACAGACCAATTCCAATCAGCATTTCACTTCCACAGTGTGTGGTGCAGGAAAAAGGCAAAAGAGCAGATATTAAATGCTTTATTTTTACCTGCATCTGCATTTGGGAAAACATGCAGTGCAGCTCCAGAACACGTGGTTTTCTTCTGAGATAGTGTAGGTCATTGGCTGGGTCAGGATTGTTCCCAGTTTATTCCAATGTCTCTTTTACAGGTGAGGGTGTACCTGGCAATATCAGGCTCTGATATCTTGTCATGGTGTCTGCTCTGTGGGCAGATATGTCAAAACAGGAGGTCTAAGTCTTTGCTGTGAATTCTTCCCCGTTGAGAAAATGGCTAACAATTTTCTGTACAACATTTCTGTGCGGCTTTCTCTCTCTCAAGTTCATAAAAAACAGACGTGTATTAGAGCCCTCAAAAGCACTGCTTTTTAGGAGATTCCTATTTCTCAGTGAAGTTTTTCACACTGGCAGTTAGTCAGGAGGAAGAGTAAAGAGCAACATAAGGGTACTTGTAGTGGAATGAGACACAGAACTATAAAGAGGAATAAAGTAAAGGAGATAAGAGAGAAATGTGAAGGAAGGAATGAGGGAATGAGAAAAAACCTGGAAAACAGAGAAAGACAGTAACAAATCCTGGTAGGGATTCATAAGGAGAAGTTGAAAACATATGAAGGAGAGGAATGTAAAGGAAGATACTATAAACCATGGCAGGGAGTGGGTTGTGGGCAGTGAGAAAAGAAACAAAAAATGGAAAAAATATATGAGAAGGGATGAGTAAAATAGTAATAAAGGTTTCTTCAAGGCTCGGTTCTGTAAATGAGGAAAGGGAAGAAGATGCTGAGAGTGATTGTCCACAGACTGGAGAACGGTCTGGGAGGCAGGGATAGGGTGCTGCCTTCAGCAAACACACAGCACTCTAATCCTGAGCAGACACTGCCCAGAGCCTTCACACTTGCCTGAAATAAAGCTTCGGGCCAGATGATGAGAGAAGGTAGTGCAGGTGCCAATTACGCATGATCTTCCTTGAGCTGCAAAAGATGACAGTGCATGAAGGGTTGAGTCCCTGTACAGCACCTGAGACTGAAGCTGTAGAAATCTGGTAGCCCTGCCTCACCAATTGAACACTGAGATTATTTCACACTCTCTTTACCAGTGATTTTTAGCCAATTATCCTTCTATTTCTAAACCCTTCATTTGACTGATTACCATAAATTTCCCACAGCACCTTCCGTAATAACCTAGGATAAACAGAAGCACCAGCATGTGGAAATCAGGGAAGAGAAACAGAACTGGAAATATATAATCATATCCTCCTCCCTACAGAGAGCCAAAAGGAAATTAATCTTTTGTTGTGTGCATCTGGGAACTTTAATAATATGGTAAAAATAAAAAACACATTTACTTAAGTCCATCTCTTAATTCATTAAGTAATAGAGCAATACCATATTGCATAGGAAAATACAATGTTTTTTTAAAAAGCCAAAGCTAACAATATTTAAAACAGCAATTTTAAAACCATACCAAAATCCTCTAATTTTCTGTGATGTTTCTCTAGCTTTAGAGGGTTTCTTTCCACTAAATGTATTAGGTCTTTTCCAGTTCTTCCTCCCTTTGTCTAACCCTCTCCTCTCCCAAAAGGGAGTGGAGAGATATGAAAACTGAGCAGAAAAAGAATAACTGTCTTCATCCAGAGATGTGCTCTTACCAGAGCTGAAATAAAGAAATGAACTGTCATTCTCACCCTAAAAAGTATAGGCACAGGATTTTAGGAGGCCTCAAGTTTGCAAAAAGTGTTTGGCTGACCGTATCATAACACTGAGAATGGCTGAATTTAATTGTTAGGAAAATTTGCTTCTTCTTCCCCCTTTAGTCCTTCCTTCCTTCCTAGTAACCATGAATCTGCCATTATCATGACTTGCACGTAAGTCTGAAGATGAATTAAAAAGCATGGCATGATTACCGAGCACATCCATTCCACCAAAACACATATTTCAGATTTAGGATCTTGCCTGGGAGAGAAATAGGTATCTATCAATGGCTGTGAATTTGAGCAAGAGTAGCTGACTAAAGGCTCGGGTGAAGAAGTGCAGAGAAATATCTTGCAGATCACAAAGATTAATTTCTCTGTGCTTATAGACTTCCAATACATTAAAATTATTTGCTTCCCTGTATGTGTAAGTAAAGATTGTTCACTGTTTGCCTTTGTGAGAGAGGGCTCAAATAAAAAAATAAAAATAATTAAAAAAAAAAAAAGACAGGCTGGTCCTAATTCAGAAATACTGGACAAGTAAATGGGCCTCCTTTTTTCCCAAGTAATACTTCCATGCAGGGATATATGTTGGTGCAGTTTGCCCTTTGCGAGTGCTGTATTTTTCTTTACATGCAATTATCCTCTTCCATACACACTTCAGTGAGTTATGGCCAGCATAAAGCCTGCAGGTTGTGTGGCACACCATGCTTCTACTGCCCTGAAACTGCAACAAACCCACAAGGCCACTTTTAAAATCTTGTAAACCCCTTGAAGTCAACTTATATCAATTCCTTTACTATGCACCAAAGATGCCTTGTATGACAAACAGAATATCCAAGTTTTTCTCATCCTACCAGCCAAAGTGACATGAAATTCAAAGAGTACAAATGAGAAATCAACTTCTTTTTTAGCAGTCCAGTGCAGTTATGATTTGGACAAATTAGCAAGAAATCTTGTCTTCCCTAACTCTGTAAAACCATTCAAGCAGAAATGAGCTATTTACAAGTCAGATGGGTCATATTCTCTGTCCTCTCCAGTGAAAAGATATTACCCTAAACCATCTTTTGGTTCTAAAGAAAACATAAAATACATTTAAAAATACAAATTTATAACATTTCTGTTATCAATGTACAAGTGGTAAACTTTTCATCTATAGTGCCCTTAGTGTAAATTTTACATTATTCGATATAATGAAAATAAACTTTGGTTTAGGTTGATTTCCTACATGGTTCATGACTGTTTGCTGTCATGGTTTTCCTTTTGAAATGCAGTTGCCACAGAAGACATGCTCCGTTCAATTACACATCACAGTTTCTCAGAAACATGAGATACCTCCTTGTTGTACAGAATGTGAGAGCTGAACTGTGCCCCTTTCTTTGCAGCTGATTCAGAGCGTATTTCCCAACATCTAAAGTTGGAAGCAGTATTGAAAACACTACACTATATCTATTTAAATGACAGAATGAATGCCAAGCTCCTAAGACTCAGCCCAAATCAACTCATTCATTTTATTTGGTTTGGTCCTCAGAACCGGGGAGCAAATAACACACCTTAATCCATTAATTTTTATGAAATATTGTGCCTGAGGAAATCTTCTGAAAATATGCAGTATTCAAATGTTTGCTGCATGAGGATGTGGTAGATACCATAGAGGCACTTGCCACAGGAGATATATGAATCTTTAATTTGTCCCTCAGTGGCTGGATTTTCTGTGGAGGAGATCCACAGAAAATCCCCAAACTAATTAAGCAGAAATCCAACATTATTAAGCTTTGTCTTGCGAGGCACAGAGAAGAGCAGCCTGATCTTAGCAGTGCACAGCAACTGGGAAAGAGAGAGCAGCTGTGCCTCAAACCCTTCCCTGCTCAGCAGTGTCTGGGGCTCTGGGGCTGGCTGCTCATGGTGACTCTTGGGCACCCTTTAGAGAATCACCCATCTCAGATAAATATTCTGGAGGGATAAGATTCTCACAGTGTGCTGTGGTATATTCTGTCTGGGTTGAGTCTGGTCCATCTTACAAAATCCCTTTCATAACTACTGTCACGTTGACAGCCTGAGGAGAGACAAAGGACTGAAAAAAAAAAAAGAGGTGGAATTGTCTTAAGGTGATTCCTGTAGGTCACAATAGAAGTGGCAGCGGAAAATTTACTTTTCTCCTAACCTGTTCCCATGCAGATTTATCAATTCATTTCCCACAGCCAATGCGTTTTAATTAAAGAAGAAGTTATGTGTGAAAACAAAAAAAATCCAAACTACAAACTGGAAATAGAGAAAGGAAGAAAGACTCTTTTCTCTGATGTGGAAAGAGGGCTACATTTACCTACACAGGTCCTCACAGTTGCAGGGAATCACGAGTGTGAAAAAGTCATTGTGTGTGGAATGGGCCAGTGCCGTTCATTGTTGGTTTAGGGCCTGGTTTCAATTGGTATAAAATTTGTTTTCATAAGACTGCCTTATAAAACCAGTAAAAGTCAAAAATATTAACTTAATGGAAATAATTTGATTACATTTTGTTAGGTCTTTCCATTAACAATATTGACTTTTAATGGCTTTGTTAATTAGACATTTATGGGAACATTAAACAATTTGCAACAGAGTGACCAGTTTACAGTTAGGAGGCTTAGAGACCTGACAGCTAAGAGTAAAACCAGTTCTCAAAGGTATCTTCTCAGACTGGGTTGGGAAAACACTTCATTACGTCTGTGGAGAGAAAGTTTAAAAATGCTCTTATGGGTTGCATTCACATCTTCATCTAAACTTGAATATTCAAATGCATCTCTCTTCAGTGTTGGATTAGCTATTGCAAACACAAGCTTGAGACATAACCCCATCCTGTGTGTTTTTTTTAAATTGAATTTTGATGAAAACTGAAAATCATAACTGGTTTCTTAATTGTTCCCTGTCAGCATCAGAGACTTTTTCAAGTTCAGCAGAAAGCACTGTGCTTTCTCTCAGCAACACTGCCAGTGGTGTGGAACTGCCCTCAGAAAAACTCTTGGAAGTTCATATAACAATGTGAGAACTGTTTTAGACAACAGCGAGAGAAGTGTTTTAGATAAAGAGCAGCAACCCATCTGCCTGCCTTTCTAGCTGGTCTCTTTCATGTTCTCCATATCTTGCCTAAAGCAATATTGAAAATAAATGAAATTTTACTGCTATGGATGCAGCTGCAGTTTCTTCCAAGAAATCTTGTCTTCAGCACCCAACCAACAAATCCAGTTTACCAAAAACTATTAAAAAAACTTTCAGCCTCTCTAGATAGGCATGAACTACATCAGAAACACAGGTTTCAGGACATAGGACACAATGATATTTGCTGCACCAATATGTTTAGTGCTTTTCCTTTTAATATTAATATATAGATATCTGAAGTTCACTTATGCATAATCTGAAGTAGCAGGCAGTTATTCCTCACCTTAATGTGCAAATGAAGCCTAACAGACTTCTCTTTAATTACGGATGTTCTTCAAGTCAAGAAGTGCCTAAAGAACTCTATCTGAATTTGGCCTGCAGGAATTCTGGTAGATGCCTCATAGTTTAATCTTTTTTGGACATAACTATTCCTAAATGCATTAACAATTTCGTTATTCCACATGCGTTCTGTCAAGTCTTACTTTTAAAGTTATGAGAATTATGTACTTCTTACTACAAAGCCTAACGCTTTTGAGTTAGGTTGTAAAATTGTCCAGAATAGTGGTTTTGAGCTTGATCAAGTAGTTTTTCATTGTTTTCAACATCTCACTTCAGCAATCTTTTTTGTTTGGCATCATAAGGCATTTTATATAGCTTTCAGGGCCATTTTTGTACTACTTTTTCACTCTTTCTCCTATTTTTTAAAAAATATATGAGTCTGAAGTTTTGATCACAACAGAGGGGCTAACTCACCAATGCCACATGAGACCAATCTTTCCAAATTATTAAGTCATGTTTTGTTTTATTTTTCCCATATAGCATAAACCAGAAGACCACTCAGAGGAGTATGCTAAGTTCTTCTGCAGACCAAGACATTCTGACTGCTGCTTTTTGATACCCGGACAAGCAGATCATGTGTCTGGTTGTTCCTGTGAATACCCAGGCTGATAGGTTTTCACAGAGAAGGGAGAAGAACCTGTTCTTTAATTTACATTCATGTATTTTGAGTGAAAGTACCATGAATGAAATACATCTGATTGGATATTGCTAATGATTTTTAATATATAAAAGATCTTGAGGGAAGGAGAGGGAAAAACTTAGCCACCATCTATGACTTTATTGTCTTAAGTGCTGCAGGGAAAAAAAAAAAAGAAAAAGAAAAGACACATTTTACTGTTGTTTTCTGCTTCCTGATTTGTCAACTTGAGTTAATTTTATTTGCTCTTGAGTAGATTTTCCACACCTGCCTCTCCTTACACTTGATCTTCCTGCTTGATAGAGTCCCATCAGAGGCAGGCCCAGCACACATGCTGCTCAGCTGCTGTGCATGTCCTTCAGTCCTCTTTAATTGGTGCACAGTTTGCTCCCCTCACAGGGATTCCACAAGGACAAAATTTGTGCAGGCAAGGCACCAGTGAAGAGCATTCTTCCCTGGAAAGGCAGATGTTCCATTCTGTCGGTCGGACGGCTGGCACAGACCTGCCGAGGGAGAGTGGGAGAGAGCTGTGCCTCTTTCCCAAACCAGACACAGAGTTAGCTGGCCACTGAGCTAACTGCCTCCCATTTCTGGAGTCAATTGGTTTTCTCACCATTCATTTGGAAATAATTTGAAAGCAAAACAAGCAAAGCACATCAAAATAATTGCAACCCTGGGTGTAAAAAAAAAAAAAAAAAAAAAAAAAAGAACTCCACTGAAGCTTTGAACACCTTACAAATTGCTTCTCAGTTAAGGCATTCTTGAAAGACACATACAGCAAAATGCTGTCATCTGAATTTAAAAAAGAACAGTATGATGATTGTGCTTGTTAATTGTGTTTGTTTTCTTATGACTAATTTATTAAGGACAATTGAGAAAGCTAAAGCATTTGAACTGACTTTTCCATTTGTTTGGCAATTAAAGCTCCTCTGTGAAATGTATGTTTACTTAAAGTATCTCCAGCTACCCATTTACAATGCATTTGTTAAATTAGTTAAGAGACTTTAATTGGGCATTGGGGATTTGTTGTGTGATTCCCAATTCTGTTTACTAAAAATACATGAGAACAGTGAGCAATTTATTTATAACCTTGTTATATTGGGCCATTACCAACATCAGAGTTTTTTCTTAACATATTTTTAATTTGCATTGACAGAATTCAAGTCATGTTTGCTTTTCTTTCTGTTTTTATTAGAGCAGCTTGAAAATGTTTCTAGTTAAATGCAGTGGAACCACTTTTTTTTTTGGAACAATGTTCATAATATTTGGAACAGTGATCATGGATGTGGACCCCCCCAAAAAAGCAGCAGTATTGAATCAGTATAAGAGAATGCTGTCTTTCTTTTGCATCCCATTAAGGTAAATAGTTTGAGCAGTTAACTATATTTGAGGTTAAAAATGCACTGTACTTCATTGGCATTATCATCAAATAGACACTTCCTTATTTTGATCCAATCCTGGTGATTTCACACCAATTAAAACACAGCAGCCCAATAAAATTCCTGTGGCAAGGCTTTGATTCCAGTGCCCCTCTGGGTGTCTGCACACCTCTTCAGACAGGCCATTCTGAGGCAGGATCAAGATATTTCTAAAGCTGTCTTACTGTTAGAACAATGTCCAGGCAGATCTCCCTGCTCACCCAGGGCCTGGGGAAGCCCACTGGACTGCCATGCCAAGGAAAGTGGTTCATTCCCAGGAAACAGCATGTAATTAAATGTTTCAACTTTCCAGAACTAATTTTTTCTGTCTTGTTAAATGGAGTCGATTTAACAGAATTTTCATTCCAGCTGACACTGATCTGTTGTGATGAGATGAGTGAGTAAGTTAACAGCTGTAAATGTTAACAAGTAATTTATTTAAGCTGTTGTAGAAGTAATACTGCTTTTGCAGTAGGGGAAATCAACACCATACTCTCTATGCCAAATATTTTTACTGAACATAATGTAGTTTGAAGCCTGAGTTGTTTTCTATAGCCCAAAAAACAGTAAATCCACCATAAACGATATTCACAATTGTTTTAATGACAAGGGCTTTTAGGGAAAAGAAAAAAATGAGAGAGAGAAACTCTTATAATATGGTATCTAGTTCAGTACAGGAATACCTAATAGGAAAATTTCCTACATATGAATTTATTATAAGGAATTGAACAGCAAATCTGGAGGCCTTGAACTTGCAGGCATTCCAGTAATTTGAAGTTTTGCATTTCAGAAACAACACTGCCTTCATTATTTTCTACTTCAGTGATTCTGAGCAGGAAGAATTTAGGTCAGCAGTGAGTCTGAGTTACTGCTGATAACTCAACAAATAAAATTCTCCCCTATACTTCATTCTAGGAAAATAATGGAGCACAGGGCAAGGAAATTACCTATCTCTTAAGAAAGGTAGGAGACAAAAATCTGTTAGCCATAGCACTTGTATTTTGAAATTACTTTTGAAGACACAGTAATGGACTTTCCATATTGAGCTTGAAACACATAAGACAGCATCAGAGACCTGGCCATGTGTGCCTCTCCTGGTCCATGGCATGTGAACCTCATATTCAGATAAGTTAACAGGAACATTTGAGAGATCAGGTATAAGAATTAACTAAATGGTGATAAGAAATTGCTTTAACTCTGCTAAATATGACAGTGACTTAGAAGTACAAGAGGAAGAATTTATTTTTCTATGGTGGTGAGAAGAAAAGTTGAGGGTCTTTTTAACTATTTGTTGCTTTTCTCCCGTAAGTTCAGTACATTCATATATGTGGCTGGCTTTTCAATATATTTAAAATAAATGTCTATAAGAAAACCTTCTTGAATTTAGACTATACTGCTGTAATTTTGCAATGTCAGAACAACTGTAGGCAGAGGTAAAAATCACTCCTCAGTCCTCTAGTCTAAGAAAATAGTTCGTTGTCTGCCAGGGAACACCAATATATGTGAATGAACACATGTTGAAAAACATCACTTTGGTCCATCCTTAGCCCTGGTGGCACGTGCCAGCTTTTCAATTGTGTACATCTCAGTGAAACCACCAGGATTTAGCAACACTCTTCTGCTCTACCTGTTATTCAGCATAGGTGAGTATAAAAACTAAGGACTCAACCACGTAGAAATCAGGCCTCACACTGTAGTAAATTGCCTTGTAAGTTTTATCGGCATTTATACTTCCATTTCTTTCTTTTACTGTCTCTCACCACATTTTTTTCTCCTATATATAAAATATGATTTTTTTTTTTAAGCTGAGTTTACCTAAGTGATCTTTCTTAACTGTAAAGGAGAAAAACTAAAAACTGGAAGGAAAAGCCATTACTTTTCAAGTACTCCTTCCTTTAAAAACATCCAAGGTATTCAATATGTTAATTAAATTTTAATTAGCCATTTCCTTTGTGCTAAGAAAATGCCTATTTTATTGCTAGAACAAGCAACTTAGGACAGCATGACCCTATCTTTAGAAAGCAGGCTACTAGTTGTTCTTTACAGGAGAAAATAAGCCACACTCATATTGAGAGAGGAAAGTTATGCTGAAGCGTTTAGAACTGCAAAATGTACCTTGAACTGGCACAGAGCAAAAAAAGGCTTTGATGTTTCAATGTGTGTTCCTGCTACTAGGTGTTCTTTGTTGCCAGACAAAACAAACACTTTAGAGAATCTCTACACCTTTAGTCAAGGTAAAATCCCAGCCCCATCAAATCCACAGGTTGAACGGAGTTGGCTATGGTCAGGGTTAAACCCAAGTCGTTTGTCCAACCTTTCTTCTTAACTCTTCATGTTTGTAGTCTTTTTAAATCAGTGTCAGAAGAGACCTCAACAGAAATTGAGTTTTGGCTGCTGCAGTCAAGAAGTCTGAAAATGAACAGAGGTAATCCTCATCCCCTTCCCTAAACCTATCATTTCCAACTATAAAAATTGTCTGTCTGTCCCTCAGTTTCTCCTAGACGGGTATTGGAGTTCACACTTCACCTTTTAGAACACATTCCTCACCCAGCTTGGGTGTACATCAGTCCTTGTGCTAAAATTCCTCTGAAACATTTCTCCTCTATAACTTAAAGACACCACGCAGGTGTCCCTGCACTGTGATTTTAGCAGGCTGTGCGAGTGAGGCCTTTCAGGCATTTTCCATGCTGGCTCAGCCAGAGCAATCCTGAGGTCTGAGGTGCTTGAAGACAAGCCCTGGGAACCTGGATTCAGCGCTGCACTAACAAGGATGAGCAGGACACAGCCACGGCAGGCAGCATCTGCCATAGGGAATCATTCCCCTTCCTTCTGACTATATTACTGACCTGCTCTTTCCTGACTGTTCTTTCCACTACACCTGGAAAGAACCTGGCTGATGTTCTTTCATCATCATTTGTGTGAAGAGCTTTCCCAAATCTGTATGAAGTTAGCATGCTACAACCCTTCCTGCATCTTGTCCCATTTTCTATTCATCTCCCTGCTTTTAGAAAAATTTGCTTTAAAAGGTGTCTGAATTTCCCATTGTGCTAAATTTACATTAAAACCTCTGCTGCTGGCAAAATCACTTTTAATTCAGACATGTTGCCTTGTTTGCAGTCAACAACAAGTTTTATAAACCCAGCTAAGGCTGAGCTAAAGCCTCCATTCAGCACAAAGATCATTCCTACTTCACTTATGATCTCTGCCCATCTTCACAGCACAAAGATATCAGTTCCTTCAATTTTCTCTTAGGTGAAGCCACACTGCCAGTCATATATTAAACATTTGAAGTGCTTGATCATATTTGATTTAAGTGCTTTGAAATGTTTGCCTTTGAATTTCCATTCACCAAAAGCAGAAAATCACCTAATTCTTCATTTGCAGTGTGTAAGAAAATAACTACTTCTACAGAAGCAAGGTTCCTGTCTCAATCCTTGTATCTTTATCACATTAAATAAAAATAAATTTGTGTTTTATGGTAGTATTGCAGACACCACAGCTCTCTACCAGCTAAGATACAATATTACAATGAGATGAATTTTGCAAAAAAAAGTGTGAAATCATTTGACTATTGAAATAAGATGGTACAACTTTTCCAAGCTGGGATAATTGAACAGACTTTATTAGAATGTCTTAAAGGGACACGGCTAAGTGAAAAGGCACATTTCTAGTTTTGTGAAGTGAAATAATTCCTTGAACCACTGGAAAGAATTGATTTTTGTGTCTTTTGTTACAGGAGTGTGTTAAAAGTCAAAAGATGAAAAAGGCCTATTATTTCATCCAATACATAGCAGTATTTTCACAAAAGCTTTGTTGAAGAAAATTTTAATCAGCTCATGGAATCGTATTTTCAGTGTTTCTCATATCAAATATTTTGCAACCTGCTAAATTTTAGTGTAAGGAATTTTACTTTTCCTAAGTCTGCCCTCTTTCATCTAGCTATTTGGAATCTTTTCAAAATGAAATCTTGAGAATTTTGTTACTGACTCCAAAGTATCTGTGTTTTCCCCCTTAAGGTTTGGGTACCTTTTAATTTTCTTTTCATGTATAGCTATTGTGTAACCCCATTAAAAAGTATTACAGGGCTTCCCAGGTTTGGGACCATTTATCCAGCTGAAGAACTACTGCTGTCAATAGCTTCTTCCCACTGTTGTCAGCAGGGTTATGGAGTCAAAATGTGCATATTCATTCCCATTTTCAACCCATTCTCTCCCTTACTTGCTGACATATAAAAAGTCAATCTCTCTCTTACCAACATCAGGATTCATCTGTCCCCTGTGGTTGTAAAGCCCATGACATTTCTCGGGCACACAGAACCATGCAGAAGGTACTTTGGTCCACACGTAGACACATCTGCTGGGAATATGCCTGGAATTAGCAATTTTAAATGGTGCCTCGAGGTCCTTGCCTGAAAAGTTTGACTGAAGTACAAAGTGCCATTACAGTATCTATTATTTGTTCATGAACACAATTCGAAGTAACAGTACAAGAACAGGCACAACAAATTATCTAAAGAGAAGGCAGAGGAGGAACAGGAGTTCTTCTTCCTAAAATACTGTTATGCTTTGTGGCTCACACTGAACATCTGGCCAAATATTGTCAAAGCCGTTCTCCCACTCCTTTATCATCGGTTTGAGAAAGGAGTGAATGCCTGAACAAATCCTAACCTGGTCTCTAAGCTTCTGATCTATGGACAGATGTAGAATATTTCTTTCTGATTCTTTCTGGTATCTGCATTTCTCCTATTTCTGGCACCATTACTCACTGCTATCTTCTGTTCTACACATCACTGAGGAAATATCTTTAAAAAAGGGAAGAAACAGCAGCAAGCTGGGAAAGCAGAAGCAATCAGTCAAATCTGTTTGTGGCCTCCTACAATATAAAAACAATTACTGTTCAACTTACTACAGCAAAAACCTGATGCATGTTTCTTTAGATTCTGCCTCCCTGATGCCTTGCTTGAGTGTTGTTTTAACACATTTTCATGGTTGGCTGATCATTTTCATCATTCACTTCAAATGTGCACTGACATGTCATTAATTAGTATTTATGACAAGTTGTCATATAAGTGCAAAGACTATGGGAGCCTATACATGCTTCATTAAGCTAATATAGCTTAAGAAATTAACTGGACTTCCAAACATGCTGGCTATTGGCTCCAGTAAGAGTGAGTACTTAACACTTAACTAACTTAGTGTCAAGTATACTGTAAAGATGGAGAAAAATGAATTTGGAAAATCTTTCACATTCCTAATGAAAAGTTTTAATGTATCTGTTAGTGCTGAATCTTCCAGTAAGTGTTTATATTTCCAGTTATAGGAATACACATGGAGCTGTTCCTCCCAGGAATCTACCCTAAAAAATGTGTTAAACTCAAAGGCTGCTGCATCTCTATTGCAGAAACCTGGAGATTATAATCCCAAAATAGATACCTTTGGTATCTCTAATTTAATTGCAAGATGTTTTGGAGATAACTTTGGACAGGATGTCGAGTTCATGTTGGCCATTGTGTAAGAGAGAAGTTCATAAAGGCCTAGAATTAGCCTTGATTTCTGTTGCGAGAGTAGATGGTTAATTGTGTTATGGTCTGCATGTTTGAGTTTGCAAAGAAGAACAGCACGTAGTTAAAAAGTTAGATTTCATATGTGATTTCCTATGTAATTTTTTGCTTGAAAGTTATGTTTTGTCTGAGACCTCAGCATACAGAGATGGCAATAGGGGATGTAGCTCTGGAAGGGGCCCCCTAAAATATCAAGTCAGTCTCAGCTAATATATTTAACCATGATCATAAACCAATCAAGCTTAACACCTTAGGTTTATTACAAAGCTTTATTAGAAAGCTGTTCTCACTTCGATCCCTCTGAAGATTAGAACCATCCTTTTAATATATTCCTAAATGTCTTCATGGCCATTTGCTCCTCTATAGTCAGTCTTTGGCTAATACACCAATTCCGTTTCCTTGGTGTTTATTGCTGATATGGTTAGAAACAATTCTCCAGTGAGTCCTCACTTGACTTTATTTTAAAAATGTGTGTATTATAGTCCTCCTTATCCTGATTACAGGAAAGTACAAAAATTTAAAATAGATGGAATAAAAGGAGAATTTCAGTGGGTTTGTTTTTCTATTAATTTAAACAGCTCAGGTATCAGTTAATGCTAAACTTCCTCTTTGCTCAGACTAGATCAGCCCTTCTGAGCAAACCGTGTTTCCTGCTGTGCTGACCTTTTCAGATGAGAGGACTGACTGAATAGCTAATACAACCACTTCATGGTCTTTGGGTGTGCAGGCAAAGCAAAATCAAAGCTACAAGAAGGAACTGAAGATACTGATGGAGAAGTCATACTTATGTTCAAACTGGATATGCTATGAAGGTGTGAATTTTATTACTCGAACTAGAGTCTTGAATTAGCATCACAGCCAGTACATAAGTATAAGACAATACACAACTATAACACAATTTGTAACTACACTGGATTTCACCTTCTACAGTGGACAATTAGCACCACTAAAATTCCAGCATGGTGGCACCTTTGAGGGAAGTGGCTGGACTAAAAGCTCCTGTAAGCTGTGCTGCTAATGGCATCAGAAGAACCTAGGCCAAGTGATACTACAAAAGCATCATTTTTCCAGGAATTGACATGATTTGCTGTCTGGGTGAATCAAATGATATTGCACAATGGCAGACGAAAAGGAAATTACTCTAACATAGGCTTGAGAAACTTTCTTTAGCCAGCTCTATCTCTTGCCAAAGTGTGGCAAGTTCAGCTGGATGGCAGCTGCAGGCTGGCTGCCCAGGTCCTGTTTAGCAAGGCAACAGAGCCTTTTTCCTTATTTAATCAGCACTCGAATGTCACTCGGCTTCAGAGTTCAGAGTATTCATAAGAACTCACTCCTGCTGTGTTAATCAGAGACTCTCGTTGTTGAATTAACATGCATTGTCTAAGTACTTTCTCCCAGTGACTTTGACTTTTCCAGGATAAGCAGTTCAGTAAACTGTAACAGAAGTGCTGCAGATATCTATAAGATAATATATGCAGAATGGTGTGATAATTGAGATGAAATAAACAGTCACTATAGTCGATCTCCCAGAAGGATGCAGCACCACACACACTTCCAGCAGGAACATCAAAAGTCAGTCAGCCAAGCTGAAAATTAACTACAAGCAAGTACAGACTTCAGCGTCATGGAAAACACAGACAGCAAGCTACCAAGTGATGCTTTAAAACACAGGATTAAAATGCCATTGAAAGCTATGAATTGCTTTGGTTCTTTCCATAAATTGAGAGACTAATCATATGATGGCACCTAATAAAATATTTGGAGTATAAGAATGTACTTGGGCTCTTTTTGTTTTCTGTTATTCTTCACATTTCTAGGAGTAAAGTTACTTTGGAGGAAAGGAGGACAAGGATTTCTCCACAAACATAATCAGGATCTTTCTGGCACATATTAACTCTCTTCATATTTTCTCGAGATGTGGTCAACAAAGAGGGCAGTAAATGCCCTTTTAGTTTCACTAACTTTGTCAGCTTTAACCTAGAGATTTTAGCTCTGGTCTAATGACACTTAGGAAGATAAGAATTGACCTTTATGAGACTTATTTCTTTCCAGAGAAAATTGGTTGGTGCAAGAGGAACCGCATGGAGCTCAAATGCCAAGTGAACATGTGAAATACCAGGTTTGAAAGTGGAGCTTGCACATCTGTCACGCTGGTTTGACTTCAGCCACAACTCTGAATAAGAGGAAAACAGAACTTTGCAACGAAACTGCTTTTCTGGCCTTTGGCAGAATACACCAGTAAGGCGTTTTTTCTTAACTTTGGCTCTCCCTCCTGTTTATTCTTCCATTTTTTTCTGTTCTCTCATTCTTCCTATGCTTTGTACATTTTATTTTTAATGATAATTATTTAAATTAATAAGCATTTAAAAATATTTAAGTAAGATTTAAAATCTGAGGTGCAGTGAAAGGATTCCAGCTCCAAAATCCAACTGAGCTGGTTATCTCGTCATTTGATTCATGACATAGGAAGAGCTGTAGAACACTTGCACCAAGATCAGGGGTTATTTGGTTTTTTTGTCACTGATTATAGATGCAGATCAAGCAATTAGAAGTTTTGTAAGAAATATAAAACACTGCAGATCAAAAATATTAAGAGCACCCAAACTATTTCTGAACTGCTAGTACAGAAGTCAGAGGATACTTGTTGATAGTTTACATAATGAAATTCTAAACATAAGATCTCCATTTTTTTCCCTTAAACAATACAATAATTTTCATATTTCTTTTGCTGTATTTTGCATGCTACTTCCTTGGTTATTTGCATTGTTTTGCAGTAAAAATACACCTAAAAATCAAAAGGGGTATTGGTACCTCGATTACATTTATTGGTACCTTTATTAGATTCTGAGACATATCAGAGAGAATTTCTACTTGAAAAGAAGATTTAAGGTATGGGATCCTACAGAAGGCGCCATCTCCCAGCAAGACTTTCCCCAATAATCTATTGCACAAGGCATAATGGTGTCTCACGCTAAATTTATGTCTCGGGTTAGACACAAATCTTGTTACTTTCTTAGCCTGACTAATATATTTTACTTCATTGAGGCCCTGTGATACTCTGAATCTCTGAAAATTTAACCAAAAAAGTGTTACCTTCTGCATGTATACTGGACAAGAAGACTTTGCCTGAGACTCCCAACTACACAAACAAAATTTGCAATGTAAAATGAAAATATGTGACAAAAACACAATATAAATCCACGAGGATATAGAAAGTGCATGAAACGTTTTTGCTGCTGGTGACAAGAAAAGAAACAACACGTTGAACATGAATATAAGGAAACATTTTAAGGTAAGTACATGTTTCTGGGGAGAGCCTGGTGCTCCCATCAGGCTTTACAGATTGATTAATTTCAATCCTGTTGACTCAACAGAGACCAAATCCCTCACAATTTGGTTTGAATTCACACCTCATATTTACTCATTTGAAAATGGTAATTCTAACACCAAGCCTTGGGTGCTTCTAAGAGACAATTTCAAAACAGACAAGAAAGAGGAAAACATTCACATTTTTGAATATTTTAATGTGTTCAGGATTTCCTTAGGGGATTATTGTCTGCTTTATTCCTCACCGTGCCTGTTTGTTTGGCAACCATGAGCAAAGACATTGTGTAGTCAATCCTGCTTCTTTTCCATTTGCCTTTACTCATATTCTGATAAACTGGACTGGTTGCCTTTATAGCAAAATAAGACTACATAAAATAATCTCTAATGTTTTACTTCAGAGACCTAATGTGTAAATAGGGTGTGAAATAAAGCTTCTTTGATTATAAGAAATATAGCAAGTCTTGGCTTTCTTGCATATTTTTTACTGAAATGAAGCTTTTGTGTATTTAACACACAGAGCAGCTACTGTTGGTTTTCATACTGATATATGCAGCAATACACACAACCCAGATTATTCAAAAATTTTACAGGATTTGTCTACATGCTCTTAATTCAACTCCAACAGAGACAGACTTCCTTAGAAATAAGTAAAATAGAACCCCATCTGAATACAGAGGGCAATGGTTTGTCACTGTTGCCAAAACTGTGGGGGGGTTTCTAACCAATGCAGAAGTACTGCTGGAGTGAGAAGCTTCAAAAGGAAAAGAAGGAAAAAATATGAGCACATGCAAGGCAACTTGAAGATGAGATAGGAATACTTAGAAAGATGGATGTATCAAAAGGGCAGAAGGTAAGTGAGATTATGAAGGTATGAACTCATGAAGGCTGCAGATCTAGACCACGAAGGGCTGTAAGCAATGCTTTTTGTGTTTTTCCCAAGTAGTAGGAGTGCTTTGCCCACAGCCAAAGCAATGAGATTCAATAGTTTGGAGAGGTAGAGGGGTTTTTTCATTTTTATTGTGCTTTTGGAGTATTTAATGCCTCACTAGACCTAAAAAAACCCCTAGGGTCCCATGCTCATTTCAATTCAATTAAGATATACAGGCTGTGCAAAACATATATCGATAGGGAGCCACATTTTCAGAAATAACTGCTTATCTGTGCTGTTTTTAGCTCATTATAACAGGCTCATGGAATCCAACTTTATTTAAAGGCTGTTGGTGGACTAAATTACAACACAGTATCAAGAGACTTCATGAACTAGATATAGTCCATTTTACTAAGCTTTCATTATATATACTGAATCAGCAAAATATTCAGGCCCTGCTAACCAGAGTCCCAGTACTTACTCCAAATCTTGAAGGCAAATATTTTTTGCCAAGGGCACCCTGTAAATGAACTGTAGGTTTTGGCCCTCTCCCTGTTAAAACAGACTTGACAGAGTGTCTGTCTCACAGACATTTTGAATCTCCTTCCAGATTCGCCTGCCAAATGCCCAGGGAGAGAGCAGCATCCTTGCTCCATGACAATACCTTTCCATGCCAATACACCAACTCCCTAAGGCTTTATTTTCAAGATGAGAAAGTAATTTTTTAAAATTCTGGAAAAGTGAACAAGTTACTTCTCCTGTTAAGTTACTAACTCTGGTTTGAAGTGAAGAAGGGGACTTTTTCCCAAAGACCTACCACAGCGAGAGCGAAGACGCTGTGCCTCTTCCCCTGCACATGGTCTCACTGTCTAAGGGACTGTCACTCAGCGTGCAATGGCTGCTTTATGTCATAAACACGCCGGTGTAGCCAAAAGGTGAAAAAAATGCTCCAACTCTGATGATATTTGTGGGAACTCAGTACTTTTTTAGATTTCTGCCTCTGTCAGATGCTTGAAAATAGCCCAGATTTGCGAGGTGCAGGGAGGCCAGCCAGGGAATGACAGCACATCTCCTCAGGCGAACACAAGCAGTGTCTGATGTGGGTTTCAGTCCTTTTTTCCCACTGTATCTTCTCCATGCCATGAGAAGGACACTGATCAACATCACAAACAGCCCTCAGTGTGTGCAGGTCAGGGAGCTCTGATGCTTTTCTGCCAAAATGGAGTGAGCCCCTTCCAGCCCCTCAGCCGGGCGGTCACAGCGAGCGGGACGGCATTTTGGGGGTCAGCATTAAACCATCCGCAAGCAGGGGGTGGGTAACCCTCCTGTGGGATTTTTGGGGAGCCCCTGGAGCAGCAAGGGGAGCTGGGGCCAGCCCGGAGGAACACGGGCAGCTGCTTGGCTGTGCGAGCCCCCTCACATGAGGGTGAGGGTGTGAGCGGCCTGGAGGGAAAGGGGCGCCGAGGTTTAGGCGGGAATAAAGGCCTCAAGAAAAGGTTTGGAAAAGGCAGCAAGGGGAAACTACATCCTCAGAAGGAGGGACACTCTGTCAAAGTCTGTTTTAACAGGGAAAGGGCCAAAACCTACCGTTCATTTAGGTTCATTTCACTGCCGCGCCGGTCTGGGTCCCTGTCCCAGCTGGTTGAAGCGTGTGCGGCTCCAATGACAGCAGCCCAGCAGGAAAAAGGGAGAGCACCGGTGGCACCGGCAGGGCCCTGCTGCAGCTGGTGAGTTCCCTGCCTTTTGTTGTTTGTTTGTTTGTTTTTTTTTCTCCCTGGAAAGGATAACTGATAGTAAACATGATACAAATATAGCTCCAGAGGACAGCAAGGCTCTACATACACTTCCAAGGCTCAGCTTACTTGTTGCAAATGCACTCGAAATTGTGATGGTGAAATGCAATTTCTGTAGAGGAAGGAAAAAAGTAGGGAATGATTCGATGTTGGTGAAATTCCTACAAAGCCTGAGCGAGGGACTATCTGATGTTGTTGCTTTTTTAAGGATTTTTTGGAAACAATGACAGAGGTGACAGTGGAGATCATCATACTTGGCTCCAGTTCGTTGAATTGTAACAATTCTAAAATAGCTCTGGTTTTGCTAATATTTCTGTTTCTGCTTATATGTGTTAATGTCCCCATAATGAAGGATTTGAGATACCCCCATTTTAACTAATTATGGGACTTGGTTCACCTTTGAAGTCAATAGGAAAACTGCAGTCAATTCCTCAAGTATTTTTGATTTTATTACAAAGCATATGGAAAAATTCTTTTTAAAATGGCACTGGTCTGAATGGTGTAGTGAAAGGTAACCTGAAATCTTCATTCTCAAGATACAGTAATTTCTTTGATTTAACTATAAGATAAAATAATTAAGAAGCTTACCCTATTCTTCTGGTTTCCTGGAGCTGTGGGTCGACAGCTGGCTGATTGTGAGCCAGCAGTGTGCCCAGGTAGCCAAGAAAGCCAACAGCATCCTGGCTTACACCACAGAGAATGCAACCAGCAGTACAAGAACAGGGATCATGAGGCCACACTTGAAAATACTGTGGATTTTGGGCCCTCCCTACAAAAAAGATACTGAGATACTGGAGTGTGCCCACAGGAAGGCAATGAAGCTGGTGAAAGGGTTGGAGCACTCCTCCTCTCAGGAGAAGTGACTGAAGGAGTTTAGCCCAGAAAAGAAGCTCAGGGAAGACCTTAGTACTCTGTACAGCAACCCAACAGGAGGCTGTAGCAAGACAGGTGTCAGTCTCTTCTCCACAGCAACAAGTGACAGGATGGTAAGAAATGACCTCAGGCTGTCCCACGGGAGAACAGGCTGTCCAGGGAAGTGGTGTCACCATCCCTGGAAGTATATTAAAGGCATCTTGGTGTGACTCTTAAGGCTTTTGATCTCAGCATTGTTTCAGGCTTTTGATTGGTGGTTGAGGATTTGGGGAGTTTTGGCCTGTTCCAGTTGCCTAAA
>VZSR01000028.1:4556562-4664093 GCA_013398615.1 Brachypodius melanocephalos | reverse complement strand
AGAATGCATTCAATGCAGAAAATGGCTTGTCTTCCAGTTGTGAAACAAAATTACAGTGATGTGTAGGTGTCAAAGAAAAGATAAAATTGGGGGGTTTTTACTTTCTGATTAGAAACTTAGGGGTTAGCTGAAATAATGCTGGAAGCATGTTATGATAGCAGTGTAGAAGAAACCTACAGTCTACCTTGTTTTCCTGTCTTGAAAGATCTGTGAACCTCTAATGAGATATTAAGCTTCTGGCACTCTCCGGTTTAACTAGTTCTAACACTTTCGAATAAGGTTGTAGAGAGGCTACTGAAATTAATGTAGCTGCTTTTTTTTTATAAGCTTTTTCCTTTGGTAATTTAGCTTTTCTCTTTCACGTGAGATCTCCTGATAAGACAAGATCCTAGAGATCACTCATTAATCCGTATTTTGGAAAGGTGTAGTGACCTTGCACTTATAGGTTTGGGTGGGGGAGGGATGAGTGTGACCATCCATCATCACAGCTAATACTGGACAAAGTAGAAAGAGTTAAATATAGGACTGGCAAAGAAGTAAAGCAGTGATCATGTCATTACCTCCCAGACCTGCTTTTCAAGCACCAAGATGGTATGGGCTAGCATATTCTCTGCGTAAAAGAAGTATAAAGTTTTACCTCTTCCTGACATTGAGGGGCCTATTCAGTATTCACCCATGAAAATCTGAAGAGGAAACTCTTTTGACTACACTATTCTGTAGAGATTTTTTTTCTCTTTACAATATTTTAACCCTTTCACTCATTTCAAGGAACTAAGATTTGAATTTACGTCACACAGGGTTAATCCATTCTCCACAGTGAGGTGCAGAAATATCAGAAATAATGTAATCTGTTCTGCTGCCATCTGTATAAAATATTGTTTATACTCCAGGCCTATTGCTTCAGGAAATTATTGATAGAAACAGCTGCTCCTTTATGAGAAAAGTAGAAAAGTCCTTCCTCACTGACCAGAGGCACTTTTCAGCCACCTTTACTTTATCAGCATGACACAGAAGCATGCAAGATAGGATTTCAGACTTTAAATAATAATAAAAACTGTGTAGCAAAGAAACTCTCTAAAACTTTGCTCAGGAACTTTTGTGAAGCTCTGAGCCATCTTGTGCTCCAAAGGATTTGTTCAAAACAAAATGAAATTTGGAGCATAAGGTATACAGTACAATCAGAATCCAACTTCAAATGTACCTCGTTGCTACTGAGTTGAACACTGTAATTACAATTATAACTCTGCAGCGCTTTATGCATAAATTATTTAAATTAAACCACATAGATTATTCAAATTTTATCTCTAAGAAACATTTCCAAAAGCCTGCTAACACACACATTGCAACTCACTGCTAACATGAAAAACTCTTAAAGGCTTGATTATTTTTTTAAATCTTTTTGGAACTAGACTCTGTGCAGTGCCTTGATTTTATTTTGAGTTGAATGAGTCTTGGGTTAAATGGATTTGGTGTTGGTAGTGTATTTTCAGAGCCACTTTCAAGCTTGGTTGAGCAAAAGACTAAGCTGGTGCTATTCAGCCCTTCCTTTCCTGATACCATAGACTAGTATTCTGTGAGAGGTTTAATGCAAAGCAAAAGCCTCTGCAGCAAAAAGAAGGAACTCTCCCTTTTTACTTTGTAGGAGCAGCTCTGGCTGGTGTAGTTATTTGACCTGATACTGGCAATTATTCACCTGGGACAATCCTAACAAAAAAATACCTTTTCACATGAAAATATGAATGAGGGAAGGTTGTACCAGGGTAATCTTGACTCCTGGGTGATATCCCTTGTTCTGAGCATTTCTCATGGGTGGGTAGGCAAAGAAACTTTGTCAGCTCATTCCTCTTATAACAATATCTGAAAAGTCCTGCACTCAAACAGGTCAGAATACTTGTAGCAAACCATAACATTTTTGTCTTTTCAACAATACTAGGATAAAATTTGGTTCTGGGAGCAAACTCGGTAAAGGCTTTTACCCATCTCTCTGTCAGTACCTTTTTCCACTGAAACCACCTGATCAATGTTTAATATTACAAATATTCTTAAGCCTGTTACTGGCTGCAGACAGTGTTGAAATAAACCAATGAATCGTAGTACACAAGCAACTGGTTTGCAATTTACGGAAGACTTTTAATCCTCTTATTCTTGGACATCATAATTTTGTGTTCCTCAATCTCTGAAGAATTTCATTTAGTAGAGTTCTGTTTCCTGAAAAATCAGTGGAAAGTGGAGTGAAGCCAACACAGAATGTCTGAAAATCTTTCTTGAAGTTTTTTTATTCATGTTAGAGTGACAATTTACTGCTGCAGAAACTGTAATGAAGAAGGGTATGCTTTTTAGTGTCATCTTTTCTGAGCAAATGACTAACAGGATTTTACAGATAGTTATTTGGAGAAGAAATTAGTATTGCTATGACACTTAGATACCTAATGAGAAAGAAAAATAGACCTGTTCCACATTGCTGGAATCGTGGAAAAAGATAACTGAAGATCTAAAATTCCTCCTGGGCCATGTATTTCTTAAATTAAAAATGAAAGGAAAAGCTTTCAACTTTGTATGCTTCATCACAAACGGAGTATTAAGTTAGTTATGCACATATAGTAACTCACTGAAAATGACACACTGTTTGAGGGTCTATATAAAGAAATATTCCTGATTTTTTTTTTTTTTTTGTGTCGGTTAATCAAACCTTTATTCTTTGCATGATCAAGTAAGCAGGGTTGTAAGGGGCAGTCTTTCTCAAAGCAAAGGGCCAGAGAGTTGTTACCCTCATGAAACAGCTGCTGAAGATCAACAGCAAGATATTCCTTTATTCCTGCAATGGTGGAAGTCATGATTCTTCCATATGGTATTTCCTGCTGCTAAGGTTTTAATGCCTCTTTCAGATACAGTATTTGTAGCACCATATGATTCATATCTTCACTTGTACTTTTATCTTTTCAATTCTGGAAAGCACCACAACAGTAGCATGGGGTTTTTATGGTTTGGGGTGGATTTTTTTAATCACCCCACCCAAATCTGTGTGTTTTGCACTCATAGGAAAGACCTAACCTCAATACCCATTTTAGCTCTGGTTTTGGATTGAGTCAATAGAGCCTCTCTGAAATGTAAAGACAGTTTGTATATCAATTCAGTGGATGTTTGTATATCTAATTCAGTAGATAAACAGGAATGTTCAGTGATTCCTTAATATGAGTTCTAAGAAAAACAATAAGAATATTTTCTCTCACCTGCTTCTTTGACACTGTTTTACAGTTAAAAATACTTAAAAATAAACTTTATTGTTGCATGCAAATTCTGAACTCATCAGAGTAAGTTGTATAATGAAATCATGTCCAGACACAGTGTGACATGCTGAAGGTGGTGTTATCTCAAACCCCTGTGGTTTATAGCCCACAACTCTATGATAATTTTTTTCAAAAATCCTTTAAAGATTCCCCATGTTATCACTGAAAATACTTCTTTGTTGTCTTTAATGATTCTGATAAAGATGTGGTCGATTGTAAGTTTAATGAATTATTAAACTGGCTGCAATTAACTGTGTATTTCAAAGGGTCAATTCTGTACTCTTTACACAGAACTGAAGACAAGTATATCCTGTTCAGTAGCACAGCTCTCACCATGCAGTGGTAGCAGGACATCAGCCTCCTGTTGCAGAGCTGAGAAAAGGCTGCTTTAATTTAATGCTGCTTTTTTTTATATGCATAGCAGTACAGAGTGTTTGTCTAGTACTGTAGGTGTGCAGTTGTCAAAAATAATCTTGTGGTGAAACTTGCACTTAAATAAAATGTGCTTGTAGCAGGGGCTGCTCACCACCCTAGCATAAAGCAAATCTTCATGCACAACAAAAATAACACTTACTTAATAAGAAAAACTAGTGCAGTTTTCAAAACAAGTTAAAGTTGATCAAATCCAGGTTAACTTTAAATCTTACTGATTTCTCTTCTCAATAAATGTGCGTTTATTTGTGCTGGTTTGTGGCAGGAATTGTTTGTAAGTGCAGATATTTATAAATACCTCTTTCAGAAAAGAAGCTGTTTGCCTGAACAGCAGCTTCTGTTCACCATTATTTTTGGTTACTGTTACCTGCCTGATAAAGTCCCACAAATGCATCATGAAAAGCTTTTGGAGAGGTTTTCAGTTGGTTTAATATGTTCCTTTACTATCAGAGAATCAATCAGCCAAAATGTAAAGTACAAGATCTTGCAGATATCTCAACAGCCTTTCCTACACTGATAGTGGTTGTAAAAAGCATCTCTCAAGGAATTCAGAATTGCTTTGTCTGAACAAGTTGCTTTCTCTATCATTCCTCCTATTTTGCCAAAGCAGCCAGGCTTTTAACTATTTTTTTCCTGAATGTGCTTTTTTGCTAAAAGCATTTCCTATCTACTGACCTTTATTTTACCACTCATGTTCTACTTTCCCATTTTGATATTATGATGGGTAGTGAAGGATGGAACCCTTCCCTAAAGCAATGGTCTTTTGAAGGATTTTAGGTTTTATACTAATGAAGTAAATATTTAAAAGATAAAAAGAGAGTTTATTGGGAAGAATTACTATACACAAGCACTTCATTCTAGGAGAACAAGGATATTATGAGTCAAATATCGCTGAAGAGCTCTAAGGCCTGGGCAAAGAGGAGATGCCTACTTACAATAAATAAGCCATTTTTTTAACTAGGTCATTCTCTTGTATTAGGAGGAGAATACATAGGAAAAAAATCCTAATGAGATACATGTGGAAATGCATGTTTAAGAGAGAGTTTTAGCTTGTTATGGCCATACACCATAAATTTTACTTCCAGCCGCATTAGTAATCCGTAATTTACTTTAATCTATGAATGCATGTTGCCTCTTTTATTTTCAGTCATCAAGTTTCAGGGAAGCTGTTGTTAAAGGAAGCCTGAATTTCAGTCTCACTGTATGACTTGGACTGTAGTTTCTGAATCATAGGTTTTATTACTGGCTTATCCTAATGCCCTGCAGGTTGTAATCTTTAAGGCTGTAACTGCATCTGCAGCCCTGGGGGCTATCGGGGAGTAGATATTCATCTGACAAAACCAGGGAGCCAGGTGGCTTCTGTAGACACCAGTTTCCTGGAATTTACCCAAGGATAAATGAAGAAGTAATAAAGTTATTACAAAGGAATCACAGTAGGAAGTATGTGAGTCAGAATAGGCGGGTGGAGGAGGACTGTTAAGATCTTAGCTATGTCCCAGAATGACAATAAAAAGCATGATGCAACCTCCACCACCCCCTTGTATTTGCTATCCGAAGAAAAATAATTATAGGTCTTGAGATCACGGATAAAGTTGATGTGTTGGTTTACTTTCCAGTATTGCTAAGTCACTGTAAACACAGAACTCATGAAGCTGCATCTCTAAAAGGAGTATGTTCTGAGTTCATGGAGGTATTTTAGGAAGCTGTTGTTTCTGAAGCACTGAAGTTGTTAGGCTGAACTTTCTCACTCAGTGCTGCAGAAAAACAAAAGGAGTGACAAATGGTGACTGCAGCCTACAAAGACTGTAAAGATGAAATGTTACTGTATTATATATGGCAGTAACATTTCAGCCCAGGTAGAGCTGCAGCTATTTCAAGTTCTAGCTCTTCCCTTTCAGCATCATGTCTCACTGGATCAATCCTGCAAAAACAGCTATAGCCCATGGAACTGAAAATAGGTTCCTCAAAGCTGAGAGGATCTCCTCCACCTGTGAATGGAGTAGTTCTGAAAGAGACTGGAAGAAAATTTGTGCCTTGGGCACAAAACAGTGAAGAATTTTATTAAATCCCTTTGGTAGTCTATTTTTTTGGGGGGGTGGGTCTAAGATAGGCTATTACATGGAAGGATGAGAGAAGGCTGCAAGGCACCTGGGCTTTGACTGACAAAAAGTCTATTTCAAGTCTCAGTGAAGTATTCCAACTGGACTTCAGAGGACTCTTGTTTATACTTGCATTTTTAAGAGCATATGTATAAGTTTAATATCCAATATGCTGGAGAATGAGTAGTCATTCCTATTTCCTGACACCCATGCATGTAACATTAGCATCATTTTCTCTTTGTGCTTTTAATATTCTGACTAACCTATAATATTCTAATATTTATTTGCATCTACACCACCTGCATTAAATTAAATTTGTAAATTAAAAATAGCACACTTGTTACAGCTTCAACTTTCTTATCCTCAGTAGCAATTGGTAACTGTGTTATGTTCAGGCAAAGGAGTGAAATTGAAAAAGGACTTGTAAGCAGTTTTCAAATTATTTCAGGTAAATAATAAGCAACTTTCCCCTACTGCTGTTATACAGTGATAGCTCTCTTTAATTTTCCAGTGGTAAATTAATTTACAGTTGCTTCAGACTTCAGTAATTTGTTCACGGTAAATGCACATCTGGGAGAGTTCTGGGGATCTGGCATGAAGAAATACAAAATGCAGCACTCACTTATTATAAAATTGCATTTCTTAGCTTTACTCTGTTGTTACGGCTACACATAGATGGATATACACAGAAACATGAAAAATATCATGAGAGAAAAATGGCTAGTTTTGGTCAGGATTTTCAGAGACCTCTGGGAGTAGAATTTCCTATTTCCTATTAAATTTCCATTAAGTTATTGGGAATCCTCTTTCAGGAGGATCTTAGTCATCCTTATTAATCCTTGTGTTAACAGTCTTCCTAAAATTACATTGATGAATGTTTGGTGGGTTTTTTTATGGGGAAAAAAATGTGATACAAGGTTTACAGGTGTACCATAAGACAGATGAAATCACAGTGATCCCCACTAGCTTTACTGGACTTTGGAACAGACCTTTTCAAATAAGATCAAGGATCTTTACATGGAAGTAGAATATAATGCACTAGAGGAATATCAGCCACATTTTGCTGCCCTCCTCTTATCTAATTCTGATTATCTGTGTTTAAATTTAGTTTCTGTTACTGATTTTTTTTTTTTTATTTTTGGGGTTTGGCATGTTTGTTGGCCCATTTATTGCTTCACTGTGTGATACCATTGTGCTTTTCCATTAGCCAGGCATGCAAGTCTGCATCTTGCCCGTGTCTGACATTGATTCCTCAATTGATGAGGAAATAAGCCATTTACAAAACCCTCCCTGCAAGGCAGTGAGGAAGAGTCTTCCAACAGGAGAGAATTCCTTCAGATGCAGCTGGTAGGGAGCAGGCTTTGAAATCTGAGAACATGGATGAAATGTGAGGAAGTGGACAAGTAATTCTTGTAGAGAAAAACTAAATTCCTTCTTATTCCCTCCTGTGGAAGACATTTCTTTAAGATTCTCATGTGAACTCATAGAAGAAGCTTTTTGTTCCATTAATCAGGATTTTGCATGAATCTCATGTAATTCCAGGGACTTATTTTGAGGTGGTTACCCTTAGCACCCTGTCTTTTACCTTGGATCACCAAATAATGACCCCAGTGGACATAGCAAGTGTTCATAATAACTGCAGGGGAGCAGAGAATACTACAATAATATTATGCATTTATCTAAACTGGAAACTCAGTTAAGGAGAAGACTTCTAATTTTTGCTTTAAAACCTGGTGTTTCTATGGTCTGCAGCTCAGAAAGTGTATTTCAGAGTGAGTGGAAAAAAGAATCCTAAGAAATCTGTTAGAAAATAAGACAGGAATCAATATAAGACTCAGTGCTTTGTGGCTAAGATATCAGTGGAGGGGAATGCTTACGTGGAAAATATTTGGAGGCTTAATAACTACACATAAATGCTCATTTGTGATTTAGAGAAAACTAGGCTTGGGGTTTGTTTTTTTTTCCCCAGAACAAAGTTGTTCTGTTTGAGATTGACTTGCCCATGGAAGGAAGGGAAAGCAAACACTCTTGGATTCTGAGTAAGGGATTTTGAAATCTCTCCATGCTTGATAATAAATCTGGCCTTTTTCACTGGCAGTCACAGAGAACTCCACAAAATAGGTGTGGGAGTAGAGTAACTTCTCTATGGATATCAGGTACCCTAAAAGCCCTCACAAGGCTGAAGATAATAATGAGTAAAGAGCTGGAGGATGCACATGAACTTTATAGTTATTCCAAAGCAGAATAACTAATGATTTTTTTTTTCTTCTCTGACTCTTTCCTGCTTCTAAGCAGATGCATGAAACAAAACTTGAGACACTCCTTTGCAGGATGCAGGCTAAAAGAAGGGTCCTTGATAGCACAGTGCCATTGGAGCCACTCCTCTGTGGAGGGAGCCTGAAGGCAAAGGAATTTCTTCCTACCCACTCTTTTGCAGGGAAACTGGTCTCAAGGGCAATCCTGAGATAGGTTTTGTGTGTCATTTTTTTCCTTCAGTTGGAAAAAGTCCTTAGCAATTGAAATGCACAGCAGCAAAACAAAGCATAGGCCCAGAGTCATGAAGATCTTGGATCTGTTTATCATCTAGGTTTCTAGCCAGGGCTTTTTAACTCATCATTTCTGTTTTCAAAGCTTCCTTCCATAAAAAGGCTTCTGCACCATTAATGGGTAAGCAACCCTAAAGAGCCCAATATGGAAAGAGCCAGTCCCTTAATCTAATTAATGACAGTCACTTGGACTCAGCAAGGGCCTTGAAATCCTCCTGCCATGTTCACTTGTATGTCTGCCCTTCAAGCTGGTCAGATTTGACAAATGTCACTCCACAAGATAAGCATTAAAAATAATAAGTGGGGGGAGAAAGCTTAGAGGTTTTTTTTTTCCAGCCTAAATATTGGATAAACAGTTTTTCCTCTAAATCCAAGCATTTAATTAAAGACAGAATTAACATGTATGCCTAGTCCAGCTCTGCTAAACCTGTATTTCTGCACTGGTTTTATGTTGTGGGCTCAGAGTCAGAATGCTTGCACTTTACAGGTCAACCCCTTGAAAAAAATTCTCTTTTGCAATTCTCAGTGGGTACCTGCTGCCTTTACTGTGGGGAAAAAAGTTTACTTCTGTGAGAACTGAGAGTTCAGCATCTCTATGGAGAAGGCTTGTAATCTACTTTTAGCAAATTAAAATCTAATACAGTTTGTCTGTATTTCATTTATGCCTCAGGACAAATTAATGTTAAAAAAAGCCTTTGAAATGAAAATGGTGAGCCCTCAAATTAACCTAGTTGTAGTGTTTTTATTTCAAGTTTCATTTGGGAATTGAAGGTGGCTGTTAAGTTGCTGGTAGGTAGAGCATCACTGACAATTTGCCTGCGTTTTTCTGCAAATAGATTTTCACTTAGAGAAGTACAGTGGGATTTGGAAAAAGAAATTATGAAAATAACTAGCTGGTCTTTTCCTTGAAGTTTTATTTTGCTCTTCAAAATTTAAACTTCTGTTAACAGAGTTATTACAGTCCTAGAAACTGATATTGAGAATAGTCATTAATTACTTTATTTAAAGCTATGTAGACAGGAGTCAGGCCGTGTTAAGTTTCCTGTGCAGAGTTTGCTGTACAGAGGTGTCAGTCTTTGTGCTGTAAGATGGCTACAACTTGAAATTGAATTCATTTTCATGTGCAAAGCACAAACAGCAAGGTCCAAGAGAAGGAAGGACAGCAAGTGGATTTGTAGCTTGACCAGTCTCTGGGGGTGAGGACATCCTCCAGGGCACTCTTCAAAATTTTGTCAGCCTAGCAGAATCTTGATGGAGGGCAGAAAGTCCAGCAGATTGTGTTGAAAATAGATCATTTCTCTCTGCAGAATGCCCTCGCACAATGAAGTCCTCTTGCCTTCAGGATCATTACCTGACAGGCTGCTTGGGACACCAGAGCCCAGCAGGGGCATTTCCAACTTCTCAACCACGAGGACATCAATTTCCAGATATGGGCAGAGGGGGGATCTCAGCAGGTGTGACCACCTGTATTTCTCCTGATAAGAAATAGCTAGCAGTAATAAAAAAAAATAAAGGTTTTCCTTCTAGACTCATCATCAGATTTTCTGGGCTTAGAGATAAATGTTCCTTTCAGCAGTAGCCAGTATTTATTCTTTGGGTCACTGCAATTGGTAAATGAGGGTGTGTCCCTGTTTTATTTTATTTTCCATCTGGCCAGACTTCTATAGGCTAAGCAAGGCCTTGCTGTATGTAATGTCTGACAGCAGAAGTGCTGAATGCAGAGGGATGGTACTCAAATACTTTATAATCATCTTCTGAAGTAGCTAAACAAAACAGAATTTTAATACAGAATTTTTTTAAGAAAACATTCCCATTTTTTTCATAGCTTATTGTAGTTTATATCCTTGAAAATTTCTCAACTATGAATCAGAAAAGCACCTCTGCCACAGCTCATTCTCATCTAAATATATGTATATGTACATATATTGTAGTTTATTTTAAATACACGTTGTTCTGCTCCCCACACAAAGATTTCCTGCAGCTATGGAGTTAAGCTGAACTTTTTTTTTTTAATACAACACTTAATCTAACTCTTCTACAGCTTCTGAGCTCACTGTCATTTCTTTTCACCAATTAAATCTGACTGCTTCAGTGTGTAAGGAACGAATGTGAAAACCTGCTGACAGCCACAGTAGTAATTTCATTCATGGCGTATAAGCCCAGAGGATGAGTGTCAGGAAGCCAGCAATCTGTTAAATGCTTTATCCATGTTATGCACAATATATTTCTTATTAGTTATGTTTTTCATGTTCTGATTTAAGAGAGTCCATTATTTTGTGAAGTCTAATTTGACTTGCTACACAGAAAAGTGCTGGTTGAGTAGATACTTTTCTATCTTGTCTTGGAATGTTACAAGGGTTATTAGTCCTTTTGCTTCAGGGCAAACAGATCACCTCAGAGATCAGAAGGCAATTGCTTTCCGTGGTGAAGCAACACTCAGGGAAATAGTTGGTGTAATAAGAGGGATTAATTTTCCAATGCTTTGTACTGGGATTAGCCATGGGTGGGTTTCTGCACTCTGCATCAGTCTCCCTTGTGGCAGATGAGAAAGGAGTGACCTGTATGTAAAAGCTTTCCTCCAAAGCCTGTGGCATTGACCACCACCAGAATTAAGAAATGGACTACTAAGTAAATCCAGTGGAACATTCCTACTTCTGCAACCAATGGCTGCAACTAAAGGAATCCTAAAGGCCTGATCTAGTCTTGCATATTACACACACTTGTACCTGCTCAGGGTGTTGCAGGGTGATGCCATTGCATTTCACACTGGCGTGAGCCACTTGGGATGGTGGAAGGTACTGCAGATGCAGGTGCCATATCTTTTGATAAGGACTACACAGGAGAAGCAGACTGCAAGGATGGGTATTTATTGGATCTGCTGAGTGGATCACTTCTGACCTTCAGATTCTGGATGAGTAAAAGATGAGTAGGAAATGTTATCAGGTCTCCCATGAATAAAACATCATGGCCCTTTCTCTGTACCAATAAGTGACAAAATCATGTGTACAGAGCCAAAAAAAAGCATGTTTACTGTTTGGTCTTTTAATATATTACAATCCCACTATTTTAACTTGGTTGTACCTTTAGCCATTTTTCATAGGAGGTGGTGTATTTGTAATTTTAACCTGACACTTTTTTCCTGCAATGCTTGGAGGTTTGAAGTTTATATGCAAGTTTGCATTAAGGAAAGATGTATTTCAAGTTTTGCATACTTGGGTCTGATGGAAGATTTGTGCTAGTTTGGCCGTACATAGAGATGGGTCTGAACAGTGAATGTTTGTTGCCCACTTAATGAACTATAAAGTGTTTTGATCTGGTAGATTATTTTAGCAGGTTCATATTGCACCTGCAGGGATAAAAAGATAGCCATAACTGCCCAGGCACAGTTCTCAAATATAGTGAAACACCTGCCTGCAGCTACCTTATCAAACAGATTCCTGGCTTTAGAAGTACAATAAGCTGGGATTATGCCAAATAAGTGCCAAAACTGACACAAAAGTGGCTGGGATTCAAGGACTCTCTTTTGCTTATATCCATGGTACTAAAGCACTTCAGCCACATCTACATAGTGTTTTCTCTTCCATACTGATTGCCTGTTGCAAGAGTTTTGTCATAATGGCATGCTCTAACTGGACATGGTACCATTCTGCAGAAAAATAGAGGCTTGAACCAGACTCAGGGTACCCATGTCAGGAAAACTGGACAGGATAAAACAAAGGATTGATAATGCAAATCTAAGGGCAATATTCTGTAAGGGCTAGCTAGAGATTGTAATGTAATTTTTTTTTTTAGTGATCCTGCTTTGTGATGTTCTAGACAGAGCTGGAAAACCAAATCTCTTGACAGGAGTAGGAAAAAATCCTCTTTTCCATAGTGGATGATAGTCCCCCACTAAAAATTATATGCTGTATACAACAGTGAAGTGTAGCACTTTCTTCCTGATGCCTGTGCTAAGCTGGAGAAACTCTCCCTTTTTTTTTATAGCTTTGCTATTGTTGGAGTAAGGGCAGGTTTTTTTCTCTGCATGGTAATTAACACAGGAAAAATTTGGGATATTCATAAATAAACTTAAAGAATTTTTGAATGGTTATAAATCAAGACCACCTATTGGCCCTTGTGAAGCGGGTTCATGAAACAGGATGTCAAGCTCAGTGTGTTGTAGTCACAGCCTAGACCACACAGTTTTGCCTTCCTTCTACTCCCACAGCTTGGAATGCTCCTTGCATACAGCCTAATCCACCCTGCTTTGAGACACAAGCTGCTGTTTAGATCTCATTAATTAGCAAGCAAGCAGAAAGGAAAGAAAGTGACCTTTCTGTGGCCTAATTCTCCAGCTGCAGTTCGACAAGAGCCAGTGAAGTGCCATGCAATTAATAAGAGTGCAGAAAGAAGTAAAGGTCTCATTTTATGGTCGGAGAGATCAATTTCACATAAGGGGACTCAGTGTAATTTTAGGAGCAGTTAATATACATGCTATAGCACAGGTACTTAATTGAGCCATTCCCTATGTCTTACCAGTGTGTTAAGAGAAGAATACATTTAATAATGTTTTCTTTTGCATTATGTTTCTGCGTTGTTGATCATCAAATCTGAAGTTACATCTAGGCCTAGTTGGACTTTCACAGCTCCTCAAGGCAGTGTTGGGGCTTTTTCTTGTTGGACAATAGTTTAAATGAAATATTTCTCATTGGTAAGTCAGGTTCAAAGTGGAAAACAGCTGTAGTGTCCTTATGTTTACTGCCCAAGTGTGCTCAACTGGTATTGCTCTATACCTCTAATACACAAATATTTAATACTCCTTCCAAATTATACACATTAATGAGAACATGAAATGTTTTGTATTGAGACCAAACAGGGTTTTGTCTTAATATTAATGCTCTTTCTGCTCCCACTCTCAAGGGAAAGCAAATAAAATGGACCGTTAACATTGAGTTGACAGAGACAATCTGTTTAGCTCAGTTTCATGAACAAGAATGTGCCAAAAGAGGTAAACATCCAAGGACATGTTGATGGGATTGGGCTGTGCAGCACCAATGTCAAGTGTGTCCTTTATTTCCTCTTTCCATTTTAATGGAGTCTTAAGCAATGAGCATGCAGGGGGAACCCTGAAGCCTTGGCTGCTCTCATCAGTAGCTGGAGATAAAGGCAAAGGAAGAAGAAGAAACAGCAGAGTTGCACCTGTCAGCAGTGAGAAGACAATTATTTGAGATATCCCCTTTTTAGTCTGACCAGCATAATGGGACAACTGTTCTGGTATCAGAAGGTGTAGTTATTTTTGTGAGCACTTTCAATCCTAAATATTTTGTGGTCCACCAGGAGGAGCTACCATGAAAATCATGCATATGCTTTTAAGCTTGTGCCAGCAAAATTTCATTGCTCCAAATGTTCACAGAAGTAAATTCAAAGGGGTGAAAGCATGGTTGGAGTAAAACCACTTAAATGTTCAAACACTCTTATTGAGAATATATTAGATGACTCATCTGTCTCTGCTGGTGGTACCTCAGCCTCTTAATGTTTGTGGAGACTTACAATATAAGAAACAATTCCCTCCAGCACCACCATTTTCATTTGCAGTTTTGTAATTATGAAATCTGTCCCAGGGAAGCAGAGAGGATTTGCAATTGCAGTCAGCCCTAACCCAGCACAGCCTTTCTCTGTGCAGGTGGGTCTCAGTGCAGTTCTGGGGGTTCTACTGCCACCAGCCATGTAGAACTGAACCTCAAATAATGCAGCTTTGTAGGCCCATAAAGCAGCTCCAGAGACAGACTTTTACTTCAGTAGCATAATAAATACTTTTAAAACAGTTTTTTTATGTCTATATCTACCATGTAACAGAAAATACAGCATGCTGTTGTCTTTGGAGAATTTCAATTAATTCTGGAGTTTTTAAAATTAAACTCTTTATAAACTTGGTGTTTGGTCCAGAGGCTCCCCAGAATAACTTTCAGATAGAGGCTGGTCAAAACAGTGACAAACTGGAGCCAGAGGCCAGCAGGATGTGTGAATGCTTTATGTCAAAAGAGAAAGGGTCAAGGGAATGGATGTATTTTTGTGCCTGTAATGAATGCATGTGCATGCACACACCCTTGGCACGGGTCAGGGTTTAATCAAGTGTGTTACTTTACTGAAATAATTTATAGCTATCTGGACACAGACCATTTGGGAGATCAAGTCACAACTGTAACCAAAATGTTGGTGGCATTTGCAGCTGATCTTGTGGTATTAAGGTATCTCTGAATGTGCTCACATGCTCAGCACTAAACTGATGCCCGATCTGGAGAAGGGAGTATGAATTTCCCCAAAGCAGCAAAGAGGTGTTTTGGAAATGTGCATTTAGTAAACTCTGCTATTTCCTTTCTGCTGCAGGGAACTGAATGTGTCAGCAGGGTAGATCATGCTGCCTCCTTTTTCCTTTTAGTGTATGATAGTCTTGCAGTATTTGTGCTTTGTATTTAATTTTTTAATAATATAGACTGATGGGAAGTAACTTGTTATTTATATACTATAAGAGGGTTTGGTTTTCTGAACTACTTTTTGCTCATTTACTGCCTGAATTTTATGTCCTCTGTATCTCTTTGAAGTTACTGTTGCAATTAGAAGAAGATGAAAACCAATAATAGTAATTTTTTTACTTTATGGTTTCCATTATATTTATATTCCAGCAATTATCTGTCATCATTCTAAACATGCCTTGCTGGGTAACCAGGCTCTTCATCCCATCCTTATTCCTTTCCCGCCTGTACACATCTGCACACACAGAGCAATCAGCAGGCTCCATTAACCTGCAACACAATCCCTGATATATTTTTTTTGGATGCACCTACTTTGTTTTCCCTCTGCTCCTAACCACAACATTGTTTGACTTCTTGCACAGTCACAAACATGATTTCTCCCTGTGCTTGTCTTGTGCTGCAGTGAGAAAGGACAGTTTGGTATTAACAGTCCTGAGGCAGCAGATGAAGCATATAAGTGTTTTGAGGGACAAGAAAAGAAAAAAAAAAAAACACTTTAAATTATTTTAAAAGGAATATGAGGCTGTCACCTGCTTTCATGTGTTTTGCAAAATGCAAATCAATGATCTGCCTGAAATCATCTAAATTTGATTCATTCTGGTTTAGCAGCTATATTATTTCTGATAGCAATTGGAAATTCATGTGTCTGAAGAGCAAGTGTCTCAGCTTTTATTTTGAGATGTAGTATGCCATAATATTATGAAAAATGAACACGGTACTCCTGATTGGTTAAAAAGTGTGCATTGATGTAAAAGTGTTCATCAGGCTGGGTATTATGTGAGAAATGCCAGCATTCTAAACTTGCTAATGTCATGAGACATTTTAATACAGCAATGTATCATGGAATAATGTTTCATTAAAAGAGACATTTGGAAACATTAGACAAAGTACAATTATGCAAAATGAAATATTTTACAATGTAGTTCCAACACAAATATTAATCTCAGTACTTTACAGCAAAATAGAAATCACAGGTGAAGACAAAGCTGCCTACACCATAATCCACAGCTGATTCCTCTTATGTTTCCATATTGCACATTCTATCAAAAAAACAATAGAGAGGGATTTTTGAAATGCAGTGCTGTTTAAAGTGTCCTGTCTTGAATTTACCATGAAAATGGATGGCACCTCATTACTGAAACACAGCATTCTTTCCTCTTTATACTATTAGCGCTTCTCTTTTTTTACATTTTCTGTGCTCTGGAGAAAATATTGCTGTCACAGTGGCATTTGCCTTTCATCCCACTGCTTTCCAATGGCTTTCAGGTCTGTAAGTGGTATCCAATTTATTTGTATTCTGGTGCCACTTCTGTGAAGCATACCTTTCTGTCAGCTCGGTGTGAGCTTCAGGTGGCTTGTATTTGGAAGCTGAGGTATAAACAAATTGACAGTATCAAGTGCAGCCTATCCTCTCACAGGCAATTTCCACCTGTTTGGTCTGAACCATTATTCCTCCAATTCATTCAGCAGAACAATTTACTTTCATCTGAGTAGGTCCCTGGATTTGTGTGGAGGCCCTATGCTGAACATGAAACTCTTTATGCCAAAGATACTAGAGGCAATTACTCCCTTCACTGTATTTTTTCATCTCCTTCCTTTCAATATTTAAGTTTTCTTTGGTGTTTAAAATGGTTCTTCTGCAGCATCTTGCTGATCAGTTTTTAACTGCCCTACCAGGATCCAACTTTGCCCACAAATGAGCTCTTAAAGATGCTTAATTTGAGTTAGCACATAAGAGATAGGTAGAAAAAAGAAAAGCAAGTATGAAAATAAATTCTATCTCAGCTTCTACTGCCTTTGTAAATTACTCTTGATCAAAATAGAAGCAGTCAGCAGTAATTTGTCATTTTTAGTGCCTTCACCGTTTTTGTGGTGTCAACAGCTTTTTATGTGCATGGCTTTGTATGTCTATCACAGCAGAGCCACACGTGTGTTTGCAGAATCCAAATATTCTGTATATTCTCATCAAGAAGCCTGGTTTAGATCTTTCAAACACACATAGAAATGGGTGTGGCTTAGAGGTAACATGAACTACAACCAAAAAAAAACAAGACAAAAGAAGCTCATATCTTCTATCTTACAGGGATTTATTTATCTGTGGAGTGTTTTTTCCAATATTTGAGGTTTTAATGGCAGCCACAATGGAGCACCATACCACTATTACTGCTTTTCAAAAAGTATATAGTTAATTACTAATGTAATGTTTAAACAGTAGTCAAATGGTCCTCTTGGCTTTAAAGTCTAGGGCTGTTTAGAATGCAAATTTGGAAATATGCAAGCTTTCTACTTCCATAGTAATTCATTGCCAAAAATAATGGAACACAGAGCATTTGGTAAAGGTCTTAAAACATAGTTTCAAAATATATATTTCAGATTTAGAAGAATTTTAAAACAAAAATATTAATTAATTAAAAATTTAAAACATTAAAATGTGTTCTATGTTATGGGGTTTATGTCTGATCTGCTTTAATATCTACAGATTTATTTTGCATGCAACTAGGTTCCATACATCTAATCTTTCCTGGGTATTTAAAGACCTGCTAAGTTTCAATGTGAACCAATTTTATCTCATCACTGTTTTAGTAAGTCCTTCAAATTTACTGACACAGTACAAACAAGCACTGCCTATAATCATTTCTGAATTGTAATGAAGGATTTTGGTTTTGAAGAGTTAGTCTGTGTGGGTGTAAATTGTAACTGATTTTGTGCTATTTTTCCCCAAAAGCTGCTGGTCTTAAGTATGTCTCAAGGGAAAAACCTCACCTATAATCTTCTCTGAAGGTGAGCCTTTGCTTCATAACCGGTTATGCAAAGCCAGTCAATGAATGTCTGAGAAAATTAAACATTTGGTTATTAATCAGGGAAATGATAACGTGGACATATATATGGGGAAGACAGAGGCATTATATAGGTTCCAGCATATCCAACATACCTTTAGTCTGCCTGGCTAAACAACCAATTAAAAAAAAAAAAAATGCCAGAACACTGCAGTCTTCAGTGAGGCTGTATTTACCTTGGGAGTTCTTGTTGGGATGCCTGGGACTCTTGGTATCCTGGCCAGCTTGTACTTCACTTTATTCCTGTATTTTCTGCAACTGGACCTCTGAAGTATTCCAAGTCTTTGTATGTCTTGCTGCATAAAGAAAATCCTACTTTTCAGCAGAACAATGCATAGAACTCGCTGCTCTTGGGAGATACAGTCTTGTTTTGATTGGTACATCCTGATGCCAAGTGTGTGTAGCTCAGGGGTTGCCCAGATTTTGTTCATCATTTTGCCTTATCCAAAACTGCTGAAGGAGAGAAAACATAATGAAATGAATCCCTGCATTGCAGCACAATCTCAGTCAGGCTTGGAAATGACAAAGCTATGAAGGCAGGCAGTAGATAAACTGTTGGCAAAGTTCATGACATTCTCCAAGGTGTGGTGACATCAGCTCAAGTCTTTCAGCAGATACTGATGATCTTTGTTTTGATGCAAACAAAAGTAAACAAAGATGCTGGGTGACAGGAAGGGAATAGAGACTGAAATAAAAAACACCAATGGAATAAGAATTTTGTCAGTAATCTACAGGAAGCCAAACCAAGCAATACCATATTCATTAATAATCATGAGAGATTTCCAGGCTGTTTATCTCCCTCAGCTCTCCTGACAATGTCACAAAATAAGTCCTGAGGGGTATTTTGACAAAATTAACATAAAATGCATGCTTCTTCCCTAATTCTTAATGCTTTTTTTGTTGTTGTATTTTTATTGCACTGATGGTAATCATTAGGAGCACAAAGATGTCAAGAGAGCATGCCTCTAGCAGGCACTTGAGCAGATTTATGATGGTAGCAAGCTTCCAGTTTCCCTGGTCACTTTTCATAGATTTACATGCTGGCTTAATAAGAATGAGCAATGAGCTGTTTGTCAACTGGGTGAGATAACCTCTGAATGATCAGTTTTTGCTTTAAAGTATATGCAGAAGATGAGTTTATTGTATATACATAAAGTGAAGAACAGGCAGCCTGAAAAGCATTAAAGACCAGAAAAACTGGGAAATTTGAAATTGTAACCTTGACTCAGCTTAAAAAGCTGTAAATGTTTAAAAATTCCAGCATTCTGGTCTAGAACTGCTCTTATATTTCTGAAAGGACAGAGGTCCAGGCTGGCTGCACAATTTTCAGTGAACTGCAGGACTTTAGGCTTGTTAAAGTCCACTTGAGAGTTCAGTAGCAAGTGAAGCTGTCTGTACAGACATACAGAAATGTGAAAATGAGGGCATTATTCTTTCACAATAATCAATTTCATGAAAGAAGTGACAGTTCTTGCACTTGTCAGAAGGCTTTTGTAGAAATTGGAATATGTGTTCTAGTGCAGTTCAAAGAACCTGAAATTTTTACTGCTACTTCTTGACTTAGATACTAGATGAAATTAATGAGATGTGAAAGATACATGGATTGAGGGCAATTTAAAGTGAAGGATGGGATATCTTTTAAGTAAGCTGAAGAATAGGTGGGGTAGTATTAATATGCCTGGAAATTTTCAGCTGCTTCATTCTGGTACCCTGCAGATGGGGTTAGACTCAAATTCCCCTGGTATTATCTGAATTTCTATCCCACTGCACAGCCGATTTCTCACTCTAGCAAGACTTAGCTGTTAACTTTCCCCTTCCAAATGACTTGAGCTGTATAAAAGCCTGAAAATGACAGAGGTCTACAAATCGACAAGTTTTGCATTTGTTCAAGTCTCTCTTAGGCACTCTATGTATTGCACATTCAGAATGAGAAATGCATAAAATAGAGAAATTTAATTGCTGCTTTTCTTTATGTGCTGCTGGACAGTTACTCTTAATGCACAGTGGGTACAGTATGGCCACAGTTAAACAAGATTTTGGTGGGCATCCAGTGTTCACATGATGAGGTTCTGTGCTTGTGCTCTTGTCAATGAGTCAGACACGAAATCCAGAACTCTCAATTCCTAGCCAAGTATCTGTAGATGACTGACAGAATTCTCCAAGATTATAACAGTTACCTCTACAGAAACTGAAATTCTTTACTCCTTGCACAAGTCTTGCAAGTTTTCAGACAAAAATTGAGGCATAAACAGGACCCAGATCCGCATCACTTGGCACCTACTAACAAAGTCAGTCAGAACCAGGTTTTTTCTGTGAAAAAGGATTCATTTGATGTCTCTGTGCATTTTTACTGTGAGTGCAGTGTTTAATATGTTATGACCAAATGCTGAAGGACGTTGCTTATTTTCTTCCTGAGCAGAGTTCTCACGGATTTTAACAGTAGTTTTTCACAACTTGGCCCTAAGTCTAGACACACACCTATTATTAGAACAGATTGCCTATAGTCTGTCTGGCCCTGAATGTGCCCCCTCTGTTGTTCTGTCTCAGCCTCATCACAGCTAAGAGGGTTGAGGGTAATTTGTTTTGTTTTTACATCCAGATCTGACCACTGCATAATGGCTTTAAGTCCTCAAGCTTTAGGAAAATTTTAATTGGGAGATTTTTCTTCTTATAGCTAATTTATTCCCTAGAGTCTTATTAGGGTGGCTTTGTTGTTTCTGCTTGTAAACAACATCCTTGGAGCTGAGCTAGGCTGAGTCTGTTCCATTTAACCTCCAACCCCTCAAGTGTGGCACTGAGCTGCTACTGCAATAAATGAGGCTGCCATTCAAAAAACCTGGGGTTGGTTGAACTTAAAAGACCATTTTGCCACATTTAATGCAGAGGCTTTTTCAGATATAAATTGTTACCTACTGGGAAAATACATTGTGTAAGGGTCTCGAGGCTCCTTATTATCTTTTCCTCGTAGACACATTTAGCAGTAGCAGTCACTGATCACAGAGATGCCATTGCAAGAAGCATGTTGCCTCTTAAAATTCCATTATGCAGGTATGAAACCAAATTCTCTTAAAGTGTAGAGGTTGTGCTGCCTTCTACATTGCCCAGAATCCAGACCTTGAGTCTGAAGAAGGGGTTTGAATCTTGGGGAGATCCTTCACCCCACCTCTCTTCTGCAGAGAACCTTCCAGTTCCCATAATTTCCCTTGTTCCTTTGACAGGAATACATTTCTCTCTAAATGGGAAAAGGAAGGTTAGATTTGTTTTCCATCAGAAATGTGCAAAGGGCATATGTGAGGCATCCAGGAGAGCAGAGCAGCATCAGCTTTGCCCTGTTAGGTGCCTGGTCAGTTGCATTGATTCTATGACATTACTTCACAACTGAGCTTAGCTGGGTTTAGGGGACATCACCCTGGGGAGCTGAACTTGAGCTCCATTTTGACAGATAAAATGCTTCATAGAGACATCAGCAGTCCTGTGCTAGTTTCTAAATCTGTCCAAAGTGAGTGGGAAGTTGTGCTGTTGTCCAGACCAGTATTAATATGAGTGTACCAAAGCAGCAAGTCAGCTGTTCCTACTCGGCCAGGGAAAACAAGGGTTTATTCCTTTCTTGACTTAAGAATATTCTCCTCTGCATAAATACAAGATGGGAAGACACATTCAGCTAAGGAGTATACAAGAAAAAAAGATCTTCTGTCCTCAGTCCCCTATCCTCTTCTAAAATACAGGTGGCATGCTGATAGTTTTGTAAAGGCTGAGAAAAATGTTATTGTTTTCCTTATTCATTTCTGTGAAGTTCTGTTATATAACCCAGCAGCAAATGCAATAATTTGCATTGCTTTTTTTTTGAAGAAAGTTCCACTGGGCAGAAGTGAGACTGCATAAGAAATGCAGCCATTGGTATGCAGAGCATGCTGTTGTGTTAGTGCCTTGTTATGGCATCACAGTTGCTTAAAGACGTGTGAAGCTGAAGAGAATGCATATCTCACTGAAAATATATTTTCCCTTGCCTAGATGAGAATTTACAAAAAAAAACTTAAGAAAAAACTTGTACTGGGAAGGAATATTGTGTTATGACTTGTTCAAAAAGACACTTGAAATTGAAACAATATTCTGTTGTAAAACATAGGATGGAGTTAAAGTAAGAGCATATACAAGAACTTTCCTAAAATATTTCTTGAGGAACACTTTAAAAAACAGTAATACTCAGATTGTTACCAACCCAGCTGTGTACATTTGCTGCAATTTTTAATTGAGGTGAGTGTACATCTGGGATTGAAACAGCCTTGAGGCCACTATACAGTTGATTCTCAAAGCTTATTTTGTGTATATACAGATGTACATGTATTTATTATAAGTAGTCATGACCTTCATGAATAATTCAAAGAATGCTTTCAACATTTTATTCCTTACAATAAAAACCTAGTTCTACAAGCCTTTCCCTTCTAAGAAACAGCTCTTCACAGAAGTAACTGCCTAATTAGTAGGACATTAAGGGTTTAAGACTGGACTCAAGCTGATTTCTCAGTTGCATATCAGGAAATTACTTCAAATCAAAAAATGGATTATTGGGACAACTGAGTACAGCATCAGCTATGTGGTAATATAAGCTGCTGTGGAGTAATAATAGCAATACTGTTCCAGCCCTGGTAAAAGAACTGCAGGGATACCCAAGGCAATACTGATTAACGATGATATTCCATTTTTTGGAAATGGGGAAAATGAAATACAGATGGAGGAGTAACTTTTCAAGGACCCAGCAGCAGGAAAATGGCAGGGATGATAATAAAATGACTCTGGAAAAAGGCAGTTGTGCATATCTTTCGAAAGTTTACATGCCCACCAAATCCAGGTGACTGTCTTGTATAAAGCCTGGCTGTCATTCAGGCCCTGGGATAGGGTTATACCAGCAACAATCAAAACTGGACCTTGAAAGCTAGAAGAGAGTGTGGGGCAAGTGTGGGTTTTACCATAGATATTCTAATGGTTTGCCACTCTGTCGACATGATAAACTCAACTTCATTGGCCTTTCAGGTCAGAAGGACATGTGTGCATAAAATAAGGATATCAGTTATGAGAAGCAGAGCTGTAAATGGCTTTAGGGGGAAAATAATTTTGGGTTTTTTAATCTTATCTTTGGTTGGAAACTGTGGGTTGTATAAGCATATAGAACATGTCTCATTTCAAACAATTGGCTGCTCCAAGTAGACTGGAGGCATCTTAATGGATTGGTAGTTTTAGTATTTTCAGTTTGAGCAATCTGAAAATCAGAGGAAGTGGACCTTAAACCTCTCTTTATCAGTCTTCTCCTTTTTGTGCTACACATGCCAAGCATAACAACATATGTAGGACTGCACTCACAATGTCCAATGAGTTCTGGAAATGTACTGAATATGGAAAGATTTTTGAGCTGTAGATTCTCTTGCTTAGTTACAGTCAACTAACCAGTGTGAACCCTGAGCTGTGATTCTTATAAGGTTTCTGATTTTTGTAGATTATGGAAAAAAAACCCAAACACTTGTGTCTGCAATGTGCTTGTATGATTGTAATGCTGTACTGATAAATTAAAAGAGGAATACTCTCATGCTTCTATTCAACATAATTTACGGGTACATCAGTCTGAATTTTAAAATGCATTAGTGCAGAGTTGTTCATGATGTACCTTATGTAGCATAGAATTCAGGTTCGAGTCAATTTATTTTTTCTTGTTGGCTCATCCATGGTCCATTAAAACTGTTCTCAAAGGTAAAAAATGACATGATGTCTGCTAAAAATAACAGCCTTGGTATCAAACATGCAAGATGGAACCTGAGTCTCAAAGGGGAAAGGACAGGTTTTCATGGGCATATGCTTGAGTCAGCAGCTAATGTATCAAAAGATTCCCCCATGTCCAACCTAAAATGTTGCTGTTACTGATTAGGTCAGCGTTTTGACCTGGTGACAAGAAAGCGAGTTTTCAAGTCTCACACAAACTGACATTTACCCCTGGGAAGGAGGCAAAATGACCCATGAAGTTTCCATCTGCTGATAGAATAAACATCTGTGGTACTCACGACTGGCATGAGCTCAGTAGCAGCGGAGTGATCTCTGGCCTCCTCACTTGTATTGCCATTGAATAGCAATGGCTTCAGATGGAAATCACCTCTGAGACTCCTCAAAAGACTGGATTCTGCCTATTGAAAATACCAGAAAAAATACAGCTCGAAGCATGCACAAAGTTTAAAGTCTTACCTGAAGGGTGAATATGAAAAATGAAGTATTCACAAAATTACGTGCTTGATAGCCACAGGTAACCAAATATTTGTGGTGGCTCAGTGGCCACAGAGGCTTTGAACAGGAAATCACAGGTCCTGTGTGCATTCATGCTTGTGAATATATTTTTCTATCTCTATTATAATAGCTCTTTTCATATATTAAAGAAGTACACAAATAAACTTCCATCAAGTATCTTAGCTCTTTATTGTCTGAGGATAAGTTTCGTTATATCATAAATAATAGACACATTGCTCCACTGTGCTGAAACCAGAGACTTTTTTTCCCTGGGACAGCTTGGAAGAGAAATTATTTAACATTCCAAAAGAAGGAAGCAAATGTTCAAAGAGGAGGAAAGCTCTTGTGATTTAAAAGGAAAGTTGAATACCTTGGAAACAATTAAACTGTTTTGTTTAGGAAAACTGCTTTTTGTATTAATGAAAGAAACTATGTCTGATTCTTAAGCCGTGGTATTTACACTACTTATCCACTGATATTATGTCCAGAGAAAAGCAGGAGAGTTGCAATATTTGAAGAAGATTTTGTCTAGAATTCTTACTGTATTTATTTGAAAGCAGACCTCTATTTTCCCTTGATAATATCCAATGCAGGAGATTCAGTTCTAGAAGATCAGAAAATTAATTGTGAAATAATTTTTTAGACAAGCTGACATCTTTGAGTGATGTCTGAAATGCTTTTAAGGCTTCTTCGTGGCACTTGAAAGATTACTGGGTTACAGTTTCTTGAATTTCTAAAGTGAATCCATGGCTCTAAACTGCTCTTGCACTCAGTGGAGGTACAAACCTGGTACTACCCCTCCAGGATCCCATGATGCACCTTCATCCAAAATCATGGTAGATTCCTGTACCCTTCACAGTGGTGCAGAAATCTGTGTAATGAATAATTAATTCCTAGTTAGGATCTACAGCATTTCATCTGTATCAAAAATATTTCCTTTTTTTTTTCTGTGTTTTACAACACAGAAAAATCTTTCCCAATTCTCCTTCTCTGTGCAACTCAAGCTGTCTAATAGATCTGTCTACCATCAGAGGAGAATGGTTGTCTTAAAAACTGCTGCTATTTTTCTGGTGAATTTTTTTTTTAATCATCATTACACCATATGAGAACCCAAGGGAAATAAAAAAACCTGTACTCATCATCTTCCATAGAAAGCTCGTTTACATAACCAGCATGATGATCTAAACAACAACTTGAATGCACATTTGAATCAATTAGACAGACAATCCCAGCTGTTCCCACTCAAATTGTTCCCCACAGTTGTAAATAGAAAGGATAACATGGATTCCCTCCCATGCCCACATCTCTTGGGGTTTTGTTTTTGCAGGCTCTGTATCATGTAACAAGTTCTGTATGAACAGCTCAATATGTTTGCTTAGTGGATGCATGGCTGTGCTATAAAATATTGTATATGCTGATATATAAAATATTAAATATATATTAATGCATATTAAAAATATGTGTATTATATTATAAAATATTGTATATGCTGATATAAAAACCTTTGCATCCTCTGTCAAAGCTTGTTCAAATAGTTCATTAGGCTGAACTTTTGATTGTACCATTAGTAGCAGAAAATGCTGTAGTTCAGGTAACAGAATAGTTTTGAACTTGTAGTTCACTGCAGGATCTGGGCTAAAAATCACCCTTTCCATCAATCCCTATCTCTTTTTAGCGTGTTTTCTGGGCAAAGCTAATCTCTTTATGTATGGATCTCTGTTGTTATTCCTCTATAACTGTTTGAGTGCCAGGGGTCTCGTTCCAGCAAACTCATGAAATAAAACACGATTAATGATAACGTCACAATTTTCACCAAGCAGACTTTTCAATCTAAATGTATTTGATTGGCATTCATGATGAAAATGGAGATTTATTTGAGATTATTCTGCTTTATTAGGTGGACATCCATGTTTCACAAGAGAATTGAATAAAAAATTAAGTTATACCGAAAGAATTTACATAGAGATTGAGGCTGAGTGCACTCAGGGAAGACTGGTGAGATTGATTGGTTATCAAGTAATTAAGGACACTCAGTTTTAAGGCTACTTCTTCCTCAAGTAATACTGGATGTTCAATTCCATGGCCGATTACCCCATCTTTGTTGAAGCAGCTGTGTGCATCTTTCTTCCCTGCCTTGTTCTGTAGCCCAGTGAGGACAGTGGTCACTTTGTCATTCAGTGCAGGATTAAGGGGGATAGCTAAATATTTAATTGCTGATAACCGTCACTCTCCAATGGGCTATGAAATCCATGCATTTGGTCAAGGATGAACCATGTGCTTCCCTGCAAAGTTATGAAATTAATAAATTTCACTTGAAGCAAATTAGAACTTCATAAAGTGTGTGCTTTGACTCCATACTTATGATATACCATGTTGTTCGACCCCAGTACTTGCTAAAGCCAAGAAATTGAAAACCAGAGAGAAGAGGTATATGACTTTCTGATGTGAACTGTACTTCCCTATAAAATAGATATTTAATTTTACTTAAAAAGCCATTCCTTCTGTAAAATTAGGAATTTTGAACCACCCTTCTGACCATCTGTGCCTTGGCTCATTGAAGTTTTAAAGTATGGTGATGGATGAATGTGCGTGACCATCTTAGTCTTAAGGAATTCTTCTCCTAGTGGGAAGTAGGAAGGTTTTCCAGTTACTGCTCTTTGTGCTCCTAGTAAATTAGAGTCAACAAAGGAAGCATTTTCAATCACCAATTGACTTATTAAAATGTTTATTCCTAGAGTTTATGCAAGAAGCACTTGTTTTCTGTACTTTGGGATATATTTGCCATGCTGATCTCTTCTAAAAAGTCAAGTCGCTATGAAAATAAGAAACAAAATGTGAATTGAACTTTTAATTAGAGCACCTTAGAGAGCAAAATGTCACTTTAATTCCAGGTTCTGACTGGATTGTATGAGGAAACCAACAGAAAAATAATTTAAACTCAGATCTAGTGTCACTTTGTTCACCTTGCAGGCAGTTGGTTGTTACTTATATCAGAGCAAGCATTGTTTGCACATGATGTAAAGTGCATGTATATTACTTTTATTTGTCTTCTACCATGCTGTATTTTCAAGTGTTAGGCATCTATACTTAGGGGTCACTGAAAATGTGTTGGAAGTGTGACATAACTCTTGTGTTCTCCACTCTCCAAATTTTAGTAGATATGAATACAGGCTTTGTCCTTACAAGTGTCTTGCAAATAAATATTACTAAGGACATGCTTGTGGTTAGTGAATCTGCAGGCATAGCAATAGTTCCAGGTTCTTGGCTGACTTCATTGACCACCACTGAGATTGTAGCTGTTGTGAGCAGGTCTGTACCAAGCCCAGACTCTGATCTTTGACTTCTTGAGACTCAAAATTTGGTTTAAGCATAGTGCCTCATACATCTCTTGCAGAAGAAGCACCAGCAAACCCTGTTCCACACTCCTGTCTTTCTACTGCCCCTTTCCAAAGCTGTTCATGTCACTGAGCAGCAGACAAGAGCAGGACTCCTGTCTGATTGAGAGAAGGTTGGAAGGGGAAGGGCCTAATTCTTCAGCCACATTAATTTCCAGTTTAACCCATTGCTTTGCTGATAGAAAAATGCAGGGGTTAAATGTGTAGGCCAGTTTGAGCAGCACGAGGACTGAATGTTAAAGCACAACCTACCACTGTAGAGTCACCTCCAGCTCAGGACAGGAAAATAACTGAAACAATCCCTGCCATAACTGCAGGTGTCGCAACTCAAACCCAAACATAAAATACCACGTCACAAGTCAATGCAGCTGGGAGGTACCTCAACACATGATATCTCAACTCCAGGTCTTATCCCAGGCAGAAAAATGCTACCCTAAAAGATCATGAGCCACAGCCGATGCATCCCTGGAGAATATTATTTCAATCCTGTAGAGGACTTTGCATGCTGTTAGCAATGCAGGAGACTACAGAAGAGAAAATACATTGCAGTTGCATGTTTTCCTAGTTTAATACTGTTCTCTGGCACATGTGTTGTCCTGTAGGCACAGCCTACTCTCATAGCTTCCCAAATACCATGGCCACCAAGTTAGTGACCAGACTCTCTGTCTTGACTGAAATGCATTCATTAATTTAATATTATACTGTGCAGGTCATGGAGTTGCACATTTTGCTGAGCTGAGCAGTGTAATGATTGAGATATTTATACTCTTCTTTGTATGTACTGTTAGTGAAGATGAATACACTCCTAATTTAGTTGAATTTGTCACAGATCCGGGCACCTGTCTCTCTAGCTGAGCTCCTCCACCTCTCAGCTGTGGATATTTTGAAGTACTTTGGCAACTGAGCTACAACTTCACTAGTTGAACAACACACTTCAGCTGCAAAGTTATTTACAAACTTTACTGATCAAGCTGCATATTCTTGGGCTGAATTTCCTACAGGCAGCACTTTGCAGATGGAATTGAATTCTTTACTAATCATAAGCAATGAATTAATTTATTTGATTAGCAGTAATTTGCATCATTTGCTGATTATGTTCTCCAGTTCCCACCGTTAAGAGCTGTGTTGTGTTGCTAGTGCTGGTTAATCACTTACTACACTGTACTTTAGAGAGGAAGGACTGTGGTTATAGACAAAGAGCCCTTTCTCTTCAAATACTCCTAAAAAACACTTCTCCCATGTCACATAGGGGAAGACATAATTTTCAAAAGAAAAATATTACAGGTGAAAGCACATTTTCCTATGAAGGCAGGTTATTGTTAGTTCCTTGTTCCACCATTTTTTAAATTTCTCATCATTTGTTATGGTTATGGAGGTACTGTTTCTATGGCCATTGCATGGGATGGTGCAGAGCTTTACTCACCAGTGGTGAATTAAGAGGAGACCACAGTGTACTCTGCACCCCTCACTGGGCCAAATTGCCTTTTTTTATCTTCTTCTGTGTATATATAAGCCTATCATGGTGTAATTCCTCTGTAAAAAAGTAAAATCCACGTAGGAAACAGTGTACAACCCTGGCTTCATAAAAATCTACCTGTGCTCTCTGCTGTCAATCTCCTCTGGACAGCTTTTGCAAGTATTTTTTACAAAGCATCTCTAAAATACCTGGCAGTCTGTTCTAGGCAATTAAGCCTTCCCCTACACCTAGTGCAAAGAAAGTATTCTTTACTTGTCTATGCAGTGCTTAGAGTAGCAAATTCTTCTCACCCACTGAAGTGGTTCCCACCCATCATTCACAGAACTCCAAACTCACCAGGAAAGTTTTCACTCCCTTGCTGGCTGAGAGAGCTGACACAGCCAGGTTTTCCTGCCAGGTCTGTGCCCTATTATTTCATTAACAAAAGGCAAAATTAGCTCACTGGTAAATAATCTGAAGAGTTAAATCAATCCTGGCCCCTGAATTGCATCCAGATAAGGAAATTATTTTTGCATATTAGGTTTGTTCAGAACACAGTATAAAAAGACTGAGGTTGAAGACTGCAAATGAGGGAAATAAGCCTTTTGCTTAATCAAAGATATAAAATACAAGTGGATTCTGACTTACAAGGGATATGACTTAGTCAAGTGCATGAAGATCCAGTGATTAATTTTTTTTCTTAGTTGGCTAAAATTTACTGGAATTCAAATAAGGATAGAAATGGAAATACTCTTTTGACTTCCATGTTGGACAGTTTATCTCTAAATTTTGTTTTGCTTCCAGATTTGGGGTTTCTCAGGGACCGCTAAAAACCTCTGGTTTAATTTCTCAGTTCCAAAAATTATGGTTAGCATCAGGAGTAGAATGAGAGCTTTCTGAAATCTTCACCAAAAGTAGGCATGAAAAAAGTAATGCAAATTCAAAGGCTTAGCTCTGTGTAAAGGTGCAATTTTTTCCCAATTTGTATCCCTTCAGATTTTTGTACATTAAATTTCATGTGGCCTTTTAGAACTCCATCCTTTGGTGCCCTGAGATTGTTCTGAAAGTCCTTGTAGCTGGGTTACTAGTCTGTAGTTCTCCAAATCCCCTAAGAACTGTCTTGAAATCTTGGTATTACATCAGAAACCTCTATTTTTCTGGCGCCAAGGTACTTATAAGCAAAAGATTACACATTACCACATTATAGTAATTTCATACCTGACTGCCTCTAGAACATCTTACTGAATATTGCTTGGTCTTGGGGATTTGCTGATTATTCATTTTACCAATCTGTTTTTAATTCTATGCTGCTGATACTTGGATTTGAGATGGTCTTTCTGACATGTCCATCATAAATGACTTTTGTGGTATAGCTTAACTGAATTCATTTTCAAGAAGTGTAGGAGAAAAAAAATTCATTCTTTTGGACATCTTTCTTACTGTAAACATGTATTTGCCCTACAGACCCTCTGGCATGTTTGAAAAAGATAGTTTTAGAATTTATGCTGTTAGCAAGTTCATCACTGATTTTGGTCGTCCTGTTTTATACCTATCCTGCCTATACTTGTGTAGAAATATAATTCTTTTAAAAATCTAAACAACATCTTCCAAATTATATCACTGATTTCATTTTTCAACTATACCAACTTAATTTTCTTTCTAAAACCATTTAGTAACTAACAAGCACTTTCTTCCAGTCTATAAACCTTTAACCATTGTAACCAATTTCAGTCACCCACAAATACAATACACCTTCTAAGTAAGTTTCCATAATAAAAGGAAAGGTTCCTTCTTATGATAAACTGATAAATTTAACCATTTTTATGTAGCTCTCCTTTGGAAACAGGAAACTGATAGATCAAATCTCTTGGCTCTCTTTGGTGTGATCTGCCAATTATATTGAATGCAAATACACCATACTTTTCTTTTCGTGCATCATTTAAAGTGATGTCATTCTTTACAACATTCCTCCTCAGTTTTTTTTTTCTTTTCGATTTTGTTTCTTTCACTCTGTCCTTGATTTTCCAACAAGAGGCTTCTGGAGCTGGCTTGGGCTTTCTGCCCTTCAGGATCCCTTGACTCTCCCATCCTGTTTCTTGTTACTTGTCAGTACAGATTCTGCATTCAAATGCAGAACACGTGGGATCCCAAGGCTCAGAAATATGGGAACAAGCTTTACAGGCACTTGTAGATTAAAGCAGGGTTTGTACCAATGAGATTAAAAACTGATTTAGGGGAAATGGAGGACAACAGAGGAGGTGACCCTAAACTTGCCCACTGCTGTGCCTGTGGCCCTTTTTCCCCCCATGCAAGCTGCCCTTTGCTGGCTGCTGGCAGAGGCAGTGTCAGAGCTGAAAGGCAGTCCCTGTGTGGGCACCTGGAAAAGCACAGCTTGTCCAGCTTATCCTTATCCACCATGAGTTGAAGCAGCACTGGTATTTTTCATCCAGGACCTGTGCACCACGTTTGCAGAGAGGGCAGAGTAACAGCTGGCACTGCTGCAAGGGGTTCTGAGGGATGATGGCCTTACTCATGAATTCCAGTGCTAAACTGGAGAACTTGGAGGCTCTGTGGAGCTGATGAAGGGCTGAAAGCCTCTGCCAGGGAAAACCAGTAGATGGTGGTGTTTTGTCAGTCTCAGCTGGTGGGTTTTGGGCTGTGTCAGGAACCTTGAGAATACTGGGTTTGTGACAGAGCAGCCAGAAATGAGCAATCAAGAGCTGATTCTATCTCCTAGCAGCCTTTTTGAAGGTTTTCTGCCTCGCTGCACCTAATTTATGTGTTTGCTGGGGTTCTTTTCATTCAGATACATTCTGAGTGAATGAAAACATTGGCTTGATGCATCAATAGGGTGACAGGCTTATCAATGAGCTGAAACAATTATTGCTTTGTGTTAGCAAGTTTTGGTAGAAGTTACCTTTGCTGTGAAACATCATTTCTCATCTTTTACCTTTTCTGGTAGAGCCTTGAGTCACTTGCTGCTTAGCAGTTCTGAAACTAATGTCATTATGCTTCAGAGCAGCTTTCTGTAACATTACATTGCAGTACATGCAGAAGGAAGGTGTGAACATGAAACTAGGCATTGTTACCGTCTTCAGATCAGTGCAGGCCAGCAGCTTTGTAGGTACCAGGGAGCAACTTTCATCCTTGTTGAGGCCAGAAATGTGAGTTCTTGATTCCAGCTCTCAACTGATTTTACCCCAGTTCATCATCAGAATCAGAAATATGAAACCTGAAATGCAAAAATCCAAACAGGAGGCTAAGGTAGCCGGTAGGAAGGATGTGTTATTGTAGCCTGCTATTCAGTGGGCTTTGGTTCATTTCTTTGCTAATCCAAAGAATGCTTCTATAACTCTGAACAAATCAATTTTGCCTGCAAACCCCCTTTGCTAAATTAGAAAGAAACTTCAGGCTCACAGGAGAGAATCTGAAGTAAGCTAACTTAGATATAATTCAGAAAGAAGAAAGGTAGCGAGAAAGGAGATTTTACAAACTATTGCAGGGAACTGAGAGCAGAGGTGCTACTGAGGGAGGCAGTGGCCACTAAGCAGGGGATGAGGATGGCAGGTCCTTCCCTGCACTGCATCTCACTGACTGAGGTACCAGCAATGCAGGTCTGAGGCACTGGCAGCATATTTGCCTTTCTGCTGTCAGTACCAGGGAAAATGACAACCTGGGGTGCCCAGAATCACCCCGTGGAAGGAAAATGGACTTAAACAGTGCTCAGTGATGGTGGGATGGGGAAAGAAGAGAGGAGAGGTAAGCTGCTTTCATGTAATACCTTTTGCAATAGAAAACAAGGAGAATGAGTAGGAAGATCTTACTTTTTAAAAAAAAATCCTGATACTTTCCAAATATCCAACACAGGAAGCCAGCAGAGGATACCCTTATTGCTTTCTTATTACCTTTTTCCCTTGTTATCACTCAAGTATTTGAAATCTCAAAACATGTTATTCCTAAATTCTCATTAATAAGCCACACTATAAATATGAGTATGCTGTTTTATAAACACTGCTTTTCTAAATTCCCTTTGGGCAATAAATAAGAAAGTCAACTCCCTGGAAACTAGCAGAATTAAGAAGCTGTAATGTAATAGCAGTGTCTGTCTCCTGAGCTACCATTTTTCAAGCTTTCATCCATTATTCCCTCTCCATCCCACTGGCAAAGCCAAGAGAAGGGAGCATTGTCAGTGACACTTCTGCTGAGAAATAAAGTTGTCTTGCTCCCAGTGACTGCCAGTGATGCCAATGACAGCCAAATATTGTTGCTCACATAAAGCTGGGGAAAAATGTATCCACGGTGAATCTGAGCGCACTGTAAGGCAACATCCTGTGCAAGGGCTGGATGTGAGGGCTGGGGGGGCTGGGGTTATTTTCCATGATGGATGTTGGCATGGAATAGAGTGATGTTTGTACGTGGCAGCATTAGGATGATCTATTCCATTTATTTTAGCAATGCAGCCTACAGGAGAGTAAAAGCCAGCTTGGCTTCTAAGGCTACTACTTTAAAAAGTTTTAAATTGATGGCTTGCAGGTTGCTCATGTAAGAAGTCCAATCCTGCAACTAAGGCAGGATATTCTCTCATCATAGTTACTCAGAGTTACTCACTAACCACAGTTACCAAGACAAGGGTTTGGTGATATTTTTCAAAGTTCATTTCCATTGACAACAGTGCAGAAAGACAGCAACTGTGGGACAATTCAATTTGCAATCCACGTTAAGAACTGGAGAGGGGATGATAACAAATCAAACAGTTGGATTTAATAGATGAAGTTTTTGCAGATGACAAGGGACTGTGACTGGTCTATTTCAGACAGCAAGTTGTGAAACATGTCTCCACCATGCAACCTCTACAGAGTAGTTAGGTCAGTCTGTTTGAATCTCTGAACACCTGAATTTTCTTTCCGAAATACAGCCAGTGAAATCGTGCCCAGTCTGTCACTTTTCTTTATTACAGCTGTGTTTCCTGCTGGCTTAGACCGTGCAGAGCTGACTCGAGCACGAGTTACGAGTGACACCAAGTGGTTAAGCATTGTATTTCGAGGCAATCTCTCCAAAGTATCTTTCTGCTTTATCTTTGATTTTGAAACACCACTCTTGGGCTTTTTCTTCTAAACACTCCTGATTATGTCACTGATTTTTTTTTTCTTTGAATAAACAGACACAGGCTCTCACTTGTTTTACAAGCAAATCATTCACAAATTTATGTGCCAATTCTTTCCGCCCATATAATACAATTTGCATATAATTTCTTTCCTCCAGAATAAGGCAATTTCTGGGTTTTAATGAGGTATTTGTTGAGAAACATGGGGAACTGTTTTCAAAGAGGAAGCTAGCCTGAGGTGTTCCTTTTTGTGGCAAGTAGACTAAGTCAAAGCAGATTTTTTTACCAAGTAACCTGGTTATCCTAGCCAAAGCTTACAGTGCACAGAAATCCAGTACCTTCACTTCTGTGGTCAAAAACACAAAGGAAAGGGAATCAGTGTTAAAGAGCCTTTGGGCAAATGACAGACAGAAAAGGCCTGTAGCCTGTCTGGAAGACAAGCCCAATAAAGGGAGCAAAGTGATATTGCAGAGTGAACATAAATTAGAATGGCACTCTTTGGAAAATCTGAGTTCATGGCCAGTCCTGCTACCCACATGGAAAATAGTAGCTTTGGAGTTGCCTGCATTAAAAATTATGGCAAACACAGACCAATTAGAGGTCTGTGGATAAAAAAAAAAAAATTACTTAGGTCAATCTGCTCTGCTTTCTAAAAATGTAATAATTAAATAACAGGCCTTTCAAAAAAAAAAAATAAAAAAAGCACCAAACAAAGGCAGCTATTTCAACTGCAGACACAGAATTGTTCCCATAAGTGAATTTTGCCATCACTAGTAAGCTCTCTGCTGTTCATGTAAGACAAGTGTTTTTGTGCCACTGAGCTGGAAGGTGACAATGTTTTTAGATGGCGCCCTTGCGATCTCAGTAATTATCACATCCCTTGCCAGGGTAACAAACTAGCAGAGTAAAATGCAGTTTGCTGGTAGAGTTGTGAGAATTCAAGTAATTCAACTGCTGCTTGATGTGTCAGGATGGAGTGAGAAAAAACTGCAAGGGATCCCACTGTGTTTTGTGGGAATGTAAGAGCACGATCACCATCAAGGGACTATAGCCACTTTATATTAATGTCTCCTGTTGGTGATCTAGTTGATTTCACAATTTTTACTTTTTTACTTTTTTTTTTTTTTTTTTTAAATTTCAGTAAATTCTGTGTTTGGACAGTGCTGTTATACTTTTGTTTCTTGCCAATCAGAATCTCCTAATAGTGAGTTCTTCAATTTTACAGTTAAAAATAGTATTTTTCATTCCATGTATGTATTTTATAGAAAAATTGTGAAGCTCTCCAGTAATTCCTTTGTGTGCCTATTAACTGTCGTTGCTTTGGCAACCTCTTCTTCGTGTGTTCCATTTTTCCACTTAATGGCTCAACAACCATTATCTTTGTGTGATATCATTATCAGTCAAATTTTTTAAGACACAAAATCAAGTTTGTTGGTAATAGTTGCTTTCATGACCTTTTTTTTTTTAGTTATCAATATAACTGGGTTTGTACGTAGGGATTTAAACACTTTTGAGTTTTAAATGAAAAGTAAAAATTCTGGGTGCAAGGCATTTGCCTCAGTGGACTGGTTTAGGTGTGAAGTGCCACCAAAGGCAATACCCAGACATTTCTGGCCACGCTTTTCAGTGCTCACCATTCAGGGATGGGGCAGCTGTTCCAGTGTCAGAATTGCCTGATTTCCCTAGAAATCTGATGTTCTCTCGTTATGAATTGAAAGTTGCCTAACAAGAAAAACTGCAAAAAGGACTGCCTGTGCCATAAAAGGAATACCATATGGCTTCACATTTCCCACATTAAAACTCATCTTGCTGTCTTCATTCATGCTTTAGCCAGTTGAGGGTTAGGTTACCATCTTCTTTTGCAAAAGGGCATCAGAGAGAGCACAGAGAATAAACAAAATGAAAAAAAAAAAAAATATATATATATATATATTTGTCAATTAGTAGCAAACTAGGACAGTTCCAAATGCTTCATTTGAAATCTGTATCTCCCACCCAAGGCCAACATGGGAGATTGTATCAGCAGGTGTTTGGAAGGATGTTGTTTGTCTCCATTTGCAATAGCTTTGTATTAATTTAATTAATAACAAGCCAATTTCTTCAGTGGCTCATGCCTGCAAATATCCAGAGAGTTCCAAGACCCCAAGTAGTAATTATTGGAAGATAAATATTCAATTTATCTAAGGGTGATATAAGCATAGAGCAGAATTTTTCTAAGATGGAGATCCAGGAGGGAGAGCATACTCGTGTTTGGTTGTTCTAATGTAGATTGGAGTCCTACATCGAAAAAAAAATCACCTTCACTCTCAAGATCCAGGCAGGTTTTGTGACATATGAGGCACCATATGGGATACTGCTGAATCGTGGGACTCAATTTAGCTCTTGCTAAAGCTGTTTTATCGAAGAGATATTTTGAATTGTTTTCATACAGTTTGCAGGAGTTAATAAAATATCATATGAAACAGTCTCTGAATCCATCAAAAGCATTTTGAATCTCTACTGACAGAAAAAAAAGGCTGAGAGCTGTTTAATATTTTCTGGCTTCCCTTGAGGTGCCAATCAAATCAGCTGCAACAAAGTGACCATGAAATTTTGCACTTTAGAATTGTCACTTTAGAATTGTTACTTTTTTTTTTTTTATGCAAATCAAATATGTGTTTCTGGTAAGCTCTCTGTTGACCCCAGCAAAATGGATATGATGCATGACAATTCTGGTAGTTTTTCTGCCTGGTACTAGAGTAGTGAAGCACCAGACTTTCAGGGAATACTCAGAAAATATTTTATACAGTTTGTGTGAAATAAGGTGAATTCTTGGCTTTTCTATTTCCAAGGAGCCTCTCTAGGTGCTATTTATATAGTGTTGATATAGCTTTTTTCTGAGACTGAGTATATCCTTTTGTTCTTTGTTCTCTTTATTTTAAATGATTTGTTGAGGTTTTTAAAGGCTTCCACAGGCTCATCTGTTAACGACTCCTTACCATAATCTTGACAGATTTTTGTCACAATACAAAAGCAAAACGATCCATCCTCTCTGTGCCAAAACAATACCCTCACCTCTCTCCCAGGATAAGTAAACTTACAGTTTTCCACAGAAATTCTGTATCTACTATTTAGAACTTCAAGGGAAATGTCTTCAGGAACGTAAAAGCAGCTGAGCACAGAGAAATCTGCTGGCAAATGGATATCATCAATACACAAAATAAAACCTAAATTTGTATCTCTTAGTGATGTATAGTTAATGATACACGACATGAGGCTAAATTATCTGTTAGGAATTCTCATCTAGTAAAGGTGCAGTTGCCAAAGTGTTTTCTTTAAGACTGCCCTGGATACTTCAGCTGTTTTTTCCATGCTGCATTGACCTCCTCAGGTGTGGGTTTAAATCTCTATCAGCCTTTATTATTGCACATTATTAACTGACAAGTAATAAATGATTAGTCATTATATTTCAATGAGGTAATGATGCATGAGGTCTTAACAAATCATTCCATAAAATCATGCCATGCATGTTAACTTTAGAGTAATACCCCATTCACACAGGGCAGGAAGGAAAAGGAGTCAGTAACAAAGGACTGAAATTTAAAAATATTAACTCCTTTTTCTGTCAGAATTAACTTGCCTTGTATAACACACAGGATTACCCAAGCCTTTTCTTATTCTAGGTTTTTGACTGCCATGCTAAAAAGTACAACTAATCAACAGTCTTGCCCTCTTTATAAGTGGCTTCTGCTGCTTTCTCCTGCTTCTTATATTCTTACACTTTTTAAGACTTGGAAATCAGTGGTACCTTTGGGCCTGGACCACATTTACTCAGATTTCTTGGAGGAAACATCAAATTGTTTCTGCAGATTTTAATTTTTTTTAAAAAATGAGCTTACCAAATTTTATTTCACTTTTTTCACATATACAAATTAAGTTATTTTACACTTTTTTACTTCTAACTTTTTCCCAAGCCTTTTCAGGAGGTCTTCCTTTCTCCCAGGAAAAGTTATATACTTCCCTCTAAAATCTGCAGAAATGATGCTGTCAGTACAAAAACCAGGTGGCCTGAACAAGCTTGGATGCATGTTATCAGAGGTTCCCCAAGGTCTATCATATCTTTGCACAGTTAATCATCAGGTAGAGTTTGTTAGAAGGCCCTTGGGCATCTGTAGATGCTGATTTTATTCCCTAAATAAATGTGATCAGAGAAATATCCAAAAATAAAAAGACAGTCTCAAAAAAATTAAAATCACTACCAATATATTTAGCCACTTTACATGCATCCTTGCTTCATGAATAGGCTCTGTTATCCAATATCAGCAGTGCTGTTCTGTCCCCAGAGCTGTGCTCTTTTGAGGAGGCTGCTCTGAATTTCTCAAATGCTATTTGGCACATATTGACTTTATTGATGTCTGGCTGATGCCTTCCCATGCAAAGAAATATACCTTGAATGGGATTTGTTCTGCTTCAGTGTTGAGAAAAGCAAGCAGAGCTTAGATGATTCATGATCCATTCTTTTTCTTCATTTGACTGCACTAGTAAACCAACAGTAAAAAATATATATAAATAAAAACTGTAACCTTAATGTCCCCTGCAGGTTTTTAAGGTCTCCTCTAAGGACATATTTCTGTGTATCCTAAATTGTGGCTGTAAGTAGGTAAATCAGCCTGTCAGCAAGACACAAAACAACTATCCCAAATTTCAACACTATGTTTGATACCTTAGAGACAAGACCACCATCTGAGAATTTACAAAGGTTTGTGAGAAATAAAGGCCAATGTTCCACTGAGAAAGGTTACAAGATGGGCAGAAACAACAGGGAAGCATTTTGCTTACATGAGAGGCAGCAGAGAACTGAGGATTTTAAAGACAACTCACAGCTAAGGTACTAAGAGGGATGAACCTTTCTTTATTTGTGAATTTACCCTCATACAAGAAACTGGGTATTTTAAAACTTATTTCCCAGTTATCTAGATTTAAAAAAAATATAATCAGGCAAAGAGTGGAATATTAGAGGCCAGACTAAATAAATTTGCCATGATTTTATAGTAAAGGATTTCAAGTTAGTCTTCAAAATATCTAAGTTGCAGAAGAATCATAAAATAAAATTTAAAAACTGTTCAATGTAAATGCTTCTGATAGCATTCTTAATCACACAGCTGCACTATTTAAAGAACAATTCTGTAAGAAACTGGGGTGTTTTTTACATGATTGGAATATTCATAAATAGAGTGAGCAGTACCAACTAAATCTTTTCTAAATGAGATCCTTATAGATTTACAATGGATGCCTCTCTCAATGAAAGTTGCCATGGTTACAGCACAATTCTGCATGGAGCACACTTTCATCACAAATTGTTACACATTTATATACAGATAGTTTGGGCACATTTTCCCAACTTCTTTTTAAATGAGAGCTACAAGGATAGCCTTGAAGAAAAATCCGTATTTGTGCCTGGGCACAGTGATGGTCCAGCTGCACTCGGAACCAGCAGATAATCCAGGCTGGGGTGGGCCTCAGGAGGTCTCTGATCACACCTCCTGTTCAGAGCAGAGTCAGCTTTCTGATAGGACTAGCTTAACTGGGGCTGTACCCACATGTAATTTGGAAAACTCCAAGATTGGACACAGCACAGCTTTCCCTGGGCCACAGACTTGTGTGCAAGAGATGGTAATAATGCCCCTTGGAAAACTCTTCCTCCTTCCTTCTTGTGGCTGGGGCAGAAAGCACTTTTCTACAATCTGTCTTACAAGACCTCACTGACTTATTCTCAGTCAGCTTTGCCCTCCATTCCTGCAGTGAGCCTCCCTTTTCACGTTCCTGCTCACACTGTGGGGTACAAACAGCTCTCTCTTCTCCCCTTTCCTGGAGTGGTGCTCAAAGGTAATTCCAAAAGCATCTTTGTGTACACACAAACGTTTGCTGAGTGCTCAGCTGTCCTGCTGAGGAGGTGCTATCAAAACAAGGTTTTTCTTTATTTCTCTGCTGCTCTGGTTGCATCAGAGTGTGCCGTAGTTATTAAACAGAGTGGTAGCTCCTGTACAGTCTCATGTCACAAAGTGCCTGGAGATCAGAGGTCATCTTGCTTTTCAGTGTGGGTACTGGATGATTTGTCAGTGTTCAAAGTAAATTCCACTTCTGAACACCCATCTGTGTCATTTTATTCAACAGCCTTCATGGCTGCCAGTGTCTGGACAAGTCTTTTTTAATAGGTTCATGCTAAAGTCCTGAGAATTAGTTTGGGGGAAGGCTTCATGCTATAATTTGAGGTTCAAATAGGAAAGTTCCCATAATTCTACTTTATGAAAACAAGGTTAAAAAAAGGAAAAGGTAGAATATCTTTGTTTAGGAAGTATTAAGCTGACAGCTCTTACATGTTATTTTCATTAACTGATTGCAATACTGTGGGAAGATATTTTGTTTGACTTTTGCTCCGTGAATTCCACCACCAGCAAGCCACAAGGGATGGAGTCACTCATTTTCATTATGCCTGTCTGCAGTGGACTGACTCCAGGTAGCCAGAGAACAGCTTTGTTGGGTTGCTTTTTTAAAATATGGAAAGTGTGAGGGGGATCTCTGGTGCTGTAGAGGGTATCCAGAGGCAACATTTATTGGAGTGGAGTTCTTGTAAAAGAGTAATACCAGATTATTGCATTTACAAGTTATCTGATGGTCTGCCAGCTGTTCAGTGCCGTCTTGCTGGAAGCAAGACACTAATCCTGTTCTTCATTCACCCTTCTGTGATATCTTTAACTCCTCTAATGGACCTCTCCATTTGTATAGGCTCAGACACAATTGATTTGAATATTACTTTTGATACAAACCTGAGAAAGAGGAAGGACAATTTTTTTTCACCAGTTTGATAAATTCTAAAATAAGCCAGCCTTTTTAATGACTCTGCCTGTAATTCTCATGTGACTAATTTGGCTCAAGGCTTCTTGGCATGATTTAGGAGACAAGGCACAATCTTTTTTCTCCTTTTTCCCTTGCTAGTCCCTGATAAGTAACATGAATTAGAAAAACTTCCACGAAGCATGGACTCTCCTCTGAATCTGAAATAAGTTTTCAACATATGATTATTGATGGTTTAATTGCAAATACATCTCAGAGGCAAGAAGAAAATTTAAGTTTCCAATCATACTGACATGTAATAAAAACCAGGCCCAAGTGCTGTCTCTGTCTACTGCTAAATATCCCTGTTGAAATTTCTGCCTATTTAGGAATAAATCTACATCCAAACACTGCTATGAGGAACCCTGATCTTAGGAAAGCCCTCAGAATCCATCTTGTCTCTGTTTGAGTTTGTCTTTTGTTCCTCTTTAGGGTTTATTTAAATAATTTTTGAAACATTACAAACTAAGGCTTCTTATCACTTACCCCAGCTCCAGCCAAACCCTTCACTGTGTGAAGCACGTTGTTATCTGTGTGTCTGCACAGCATGCACAGCTCTTTGCTCATGTTCATCCAAAAAGAAACATTGACTTTGTTGTTTGCTGTGAGGGGTTTTCAAAATAGGCTCTGGTCAGCTCTGCAAATGATCGTTTCAAAATAACACTCCCAGCTTATTTAATGACCTCTCTGTTGAAACTACTGTTAATTGGCTCTTATTCCTCTACTTTAACATCTTTCAGAATCTTCCAGTAGGGCAGAGAGTATTTTACTGGAGTTATTTTCTTTATCATTCAGCAATTGAAAAATCTAATCACTACTAAAAATCTTCTGGGCTTTTATTAAGTTAGGTCTGATTTATGTAATTTGCTGTAAAGTTCATTAAAGACTTCATTAATTTTTCACCAATCTGTAACAGTCTTATCACTGCTGTTTTTATTAGCTGAGATAAAATTAACTAGGTTTGACTTTTTAAATTTGGGGGCAAGTCATTTACCTGCCCTATCACCACTTTCATAATAATTACATTTTGCTTTGTCAGATGTGAAATGGTTCCCTTCTTATCCATCAGTTCCAGTGATTAGGATTCCATATTTCAGACCAATCACTTGTACTGACACTTTGATCTCAGCAGTTTATGTTCTCATTAGCTGACTGAACCTTTGGTCTTTCCCTTTTCCAAAAGAATCATTCGGTTTGAGATTTCTAATGAGAAAAAGACACGGAAAATTCCCATCACCCTGCAGTTTAACAATGAACCCTGAAGGGATTGATGTCGACCTGATTTCACTTGTATTTGTCCATCTGCCTTTTCTAGACCTCAGTGGTCCTTCCTTGGCACAAGGAAATATGAAAACCCTGCAGAGGTTAGGTTTCTTGTCAGCCACAACCCCAGGGTATTCTGTAAAACTTTTTGACTATTTTCTGCCCTCTGATAAAATTTTTCCATTCCACCATGCACCATCACCTGTGCTTTACCAACACCCATTTGCACTTGACTTCAAATATCAGCCAGTGATTTCCACAAAGAAATGTGCTGTCATTCCAGCACTTCTTGGAATGTTGGACCCATTAATGGCCTGGCAGATCAGCTGAACCATTCTGTTACATGGACCAGTGCCCACCAAATCAACCAAATCTGGTAGGTGATGACCTCTTTTCATTCAACAATCTAAAAATGGCTACAAGAAAAGTATGATTAAAGTATTTTCAAAGGAAAAATGAAGCCAGTACCTACTCTCTTTTTTCCTCCAGAACTAGTACTCAATAGTAATTTCCTCTAAAATGTATCAATACTAATTGAAGAACCATGATCTTGCAAGAGAAACCCTGCTTTATTCAGAATTACTGCTCTATATTTCAGATTTTCTTCCTTGGCCACTTTCACTTGATAAGAGGAAAAAAGCTATGTGAAAGGTGGTGCTTGTACGATAATCCTGAGCCTTCTGCCACCACAATGTTTGGAATCCTTTGTGCCAAAGGGATGTTTCAATGCACAGAGCAGAGCAAAGCACTTGGTAAGCACAGGGACTGTTTGAGGCATTCAAGGGAACTCTGTCACAGAGAGTGACCTGACAAATATGTGTGCTCTCTCTAACACCTCAGGTTAAGTGGTTTTAATCCCTACCTTTGTGAGGATTTTGATCAAGTCTCCATTTGAAGGACTTCTGAGATGCCCTGGTGACTCTGATTCACAGTGATTTTAAAGCTGTGTCACTTGTATGTTTTTACTAAAGAGTAGGCACGCAGAGAGGCTAAGAAGGAGCCTTTGCACATATTTTAAACACTACTTTGAAGCAGGAATGTGTTCTGACATTTAACTGAGAGTTTATTCAGAGACATATCCCTTAAAATTTATTTAGTAGCAAAAGAGTGAAAGCATCTCAATTGCCGAAACTTCTGACTTTTCCCTCTCAAAAGTTGAGGAAAAACTGTGAATGCAGTTTATTTGTAATTCTCATGATTGTTACAAGTAGCACTCTCCTTCTGCACAACATTTTGGATCTGAAGGCTTGGAAAAGTTTGTGTCAGAAAGGAAAAGAGAATTGCCATCCTTCTGATTACAGTCTCTGGAGATCCTGTGCTCTAAAATGCAAACTCTTCCAGTAGCTACTCATAATTCCCCACACACAAAAGTTGAATTAGACTTCATTTAACATCTAAATTAAAATATCTTGTTCTATTTAGGGTCCTTGGTTATTCTTTTTAAAGCTATTGTTCCAATTTTGGGGTTTTCTATAAATTAGCAATATTTCCTCTTCAGATTTCTCCTAAGAGGAAAGCCCTGTATCTGCACCAAGCAACATTAACTCCAATGGGAACAGGAGCTTGCTCACATAGAATTCACAGCTTTGATGACAAAGATTTAACCTTCTGATAGTGTTCATGTCAGATGAAATAACTTGCCTGCAAGGAAATTGCAGAACTAGGATTTCTTGTTGTATAATTGAAAGTTTGAATTCACAAAGACCAAAAGAAAACAAACAGAAAGAAAACTAAACAAATTACTTCTGTTTTCTTGGAAGTGGGATTTTCTTTTGTTGTTTCATGACTTTTTATAACTCAAAGGTAAAACAATAACATTATTGAGATGAATTCTTAATGTCAAAGAATGAAAGAATCTGTCAGTCTGCAATGAAAAATAAGCTATTTTAGCTTTGCAATGGAAAGGTAATTAAATTCTTCTCATAAAAATACAGTTTTAGGAATACATTTTTGCAATGCCCTTTGAGCCTGATGGAAGTTCGAGGACTGAGTACCTCTAAAATCAGAAATTAAAAGCTTTCTAATGTTGGCTATCTCTCTTCTTATTTCCCTTTCCCTCAAGTGGGTATTATGCAGGTGGAGATTTGAGAGTGACCTGAGCAAGTCTCCGCTGCAGACTTTTCTATGTCCTGCACGAATCTCTTATTCCAGCCTCACACTTGTCTTCCACACAGAATGACAATCCACAAAATTGCTTGCTCATTTCACTCAGGCACACCCACACACAGGCAAGAAATCCTTTAGGGAATATTAAAAATGTACAGATTATTTTGAAACACGATATAGAAAGTGTGGTCTGTATTGGGAGCAGCTCTATGTTATCCACTCCAGCTGCTGGCCTAAGAGCACAGGTTCTTTTTCCAATGAACACTTCATCCTCACAAAATCTTTGCTTGGCATTCTTCAATAGCCTTATGAATATTTTAAAGTATCTTCTACCAGCAATACTCTTCTTCCATATAATTTCCCCTACAATCATATCTCAATTTGGTGAATATCTTGCCCAGAACAACCATGCACTCTGTAATTCAGATCAGAACAGCAAGAGAACACAGATCTGTCCTGTGAATGTGTAGGTTTTTCTCCATGCTTTCTACATTTCTACGTTTCTATAGAACATTCATATGTTCTGAACATATTTTGTGCTGTGTTGTAAGAGCAGAATAGCACAGGGTTCCCTGTGGTGTGAATTTTGTAAGAGTTATCTACTCCCTGGTGAATGTCAATGTGCGACAGTATTCTATATATTCCATTAAGCAAAGGTGTATGTTGGCTTTTTACTTTCCACCAGAATTCTGTCTCATCCAGCTACAGTCAATTCTCATTGCCTGTTAACAGGAGTTGTCTCTAACATGTTTTATCAGACCATGTTTCACTGGAGAATCTTACCCAAAAGAGACAGTCAAAAAATACATTCTCACAGGAATCTCCTCAACCATCAAAGATAAATATCTTCTCTAGGAGAGACTTACCAAATATACAAAACAAGGCACAGCAGTATGCACAATGCTTTTCCAACGACATGAAAAGGAACAATTATATGGTATGGAAGCTGTTACTCTTAAACTAATTTTTTCCAGATGAATCCTTGAGAATTTTTATGCATTCTTTTAAAGGCAATAAATTACAACACGTTGTCATTGGATTAATTTTTAATATAGAAACAAGATATTTGAGAATTAAAATCAATAAAAAATTGGTGAAGCCTCCATTTGAATTGAATTTCAACACAGTGACACATTCATTGCTTGACCCACTGAGGTGGTTGTTTTATTACAGCTTGTTTCCTATGCACTTCTGTTATTCCATGCACTTTTTGTACATTTAGACCCATTTTTAGCCAATTTCATTTAATGTGTAGGCAGAAGAGAGGCTTACATTTATTGCCAGATCTACATAGAAACAGCAGCACTAAGATATTTTTTTAAATAAGGTGAAAGATAGAGGGAGCCTTTGGGCCAGCAGTAGAGTGGTTTTGTATTTCATGTTACTTTTAATTAAAACACCTGTCAATTGTAACTTATAAGTGAAACACCTGTACTGTATCGCTAATCCTGGGTTGGTCATTAATTCTCTTAAAATTTTATTAACCTGTTCCCTATTTACTATCCATATATATAGACAGATATACATATTCATTGCTTATAATTCGGAAACAAATACTTAGCCAGGAATTATTTAGTTAGTAAAATGAACATTTTTTCCTATGTTTTCTTACTCATTATTTCACCCTGTAATATAAGAATACAGTTAAAATGCTAGAACTAGCATTTTAAAACAGTTTCATGTTTTGAATTTTTTTTTCAGTGGGTGATTTTTAGTCTTTCTGTAAGGTGTTAAATCTGGGAGGCAGGCAGAGGGTTTCATTGCTCTGCCTTAGTGTCTGTGTTAGTGTCTCACTGCCAGCTCAATGCAGCCCTTTCCACTGTGAGTGGCAGAGACCAAAAGCTGCAATTTCTGTGCTGTGTTCAGAAATCAGATCAGGGCTCTGATAGAGAGGGGCTGCTCCCCACAACTGATCACTCAGTAAAACCCTCAGGCTCTGATGCTTCCAGGTTACTAATTTATGACACAGATACTGAGGGAAAGCAGCTGGCTGAGATCAGAGGTGGGACAAACACCCCTGCCACATTTTGGAGGACAAACAGGAGCCGTGATCGTTGTTTAGAAGGAACAGCAAAACTCATCTTCATAGAGGTGATAATAAGGGAGGAGTTGTCAGCTTTAAGGAAGTCTAATGAGGGGCTGGCAAAGCACTTGGACTACAGACTGGGAGATAACTGGGAGCAGGGGATAAATGGGAATCAAATCTTCTTTTTCTGAGTTCATTCAGAATCTGGGTTGTGTTTCTTCTCCCACCTTTCCACTGCCTTCTGTGTGTAGATTAGGAAAAGATTACTTGAATTTCCTGTACGAATTACAAATCCTATCTTTGTTCTGCAAAGAGTGTCTCTCATAAGGCATTTCTGGCATTGGCTGAATTTTGGGTTGTTTGGGGTGTTTTTAAATTCTGTTTGAAGAGAAATAGCATATCAACATTTTTCAGACCAGCATTCTGCAAAATGCTAGGGTGACTATTTTAGCTGCTGTATTTTTTAGCAAGACTGTCATTTAAATACGGGGTAAAAATAGGATACAGACATTTAAATGCATTTTGTGACAGACATTTTAATCCCTAGTGCATTATTGTTGAACAGCAAGTAAAAAGAGTATCTGAGATTTCTGAAGGTGTTACAGAAATAAAAAACCTTGAGAAAATATCAAAATAAGCTATATTTTGTAATTCTAATTCACTAGTATTTTGAAATTTGGTGCTGTGATCCCTAAGTGGATCCTTAACATTTCTGGAGTAAACCAAGGATAAATTCTATGGACAGAACTCAAGACTACAAGATTCCTTTTAAGCTAGTGAACTGATGGGACTTGCAAATATTTTGGGAAGTATGTTGCATACAGACATAGATCTAAGTTTACTCAGGTCCTTTAGCCCTGAAACATTTATGCCATGAAGAAACTCATCAGATGAAAAATGTCATCAAAATCTGCTTCTCAACTGAGTGTTATTTCTGTAAAGAACTATATCAGAACTCAGGTCTAAACACATCTAATCTTAGCTTAGACCCAGATCTAATTTTCATATTCCTGTTCATAGTATATTCTATCCTTAGTGGATCGATCTCAAATCTGCAAAAAAGGGGTGATATTTTAAAGTAAATATTAATAACATAGTACCCTGTGCTGTTATTTTAAGAGCCTTTCTTTAAAATTAAATTTAAAAAATTAATTTTAATTAAAAAGTCCAATTTTGAAATTCTGTCCTGTGGTGAAATTGCTTCTCTGAGCAATTATATTGAAATAATCAATCTGTATTCCATTTTTTGAGTTACAAATCATGGCTTTCAGAAGTAATTTTTCCTCAAAAATTATGTAAATCCTTGTGCAGCAAATCCAAATCAACTGAGATTTGGTGAGATTGGCTTTTCAAATATATCAGTCTTTGAAGGTAAAATGAGAAATATTTATATTTTCTAGTCTGCCAGAATAATCTGGATTTTGTGTCCTGTGAGAAGGAACCTGTTTGCAGCACAGGAACCTCTCTCTGACCATGCAAACAGGAAGAGGTGCAATGCTCAGCTCCAGTTACCAGTTCAGCTCGAGGCAGAGGGAGCTGGAATGTCACAGCAGCTGCCAACTCATCTGCTCCATCCCCATTTCCAGCCTGGTCTCTCTGTCCCTGGTCCTTGTTCAGATCTCACCCAAGTTCATGACCAGTTCCCTGCTCCTGCAAGACCTTGAGAGCAGAGCACTTCTGCTCTCCTCCACCTTTCCTTTGCTCTTTGTCTCCTGGCTCGTGGCACACTGAACACAGTCACATCATTTATTTAGAGATGATGCGGCACTGCAGGCTGCTGCCCATCAGCACCAGTGCAAGGCTGGCTCACAGAAAACAGAGCCAAGCTGTCCCAACCCTTTGCTGGAGGTCAGATTATCCTGGAAAAGTTCTTGGGTCAGTTCTGAATTTCACCACGACACAAAAGGCATGGCCTTACAGGAGATGCAGCTCGGGATTGGAAATACAGCTCCTTGCCATTCTGTTGTTACAAAGCACTGTGGAATTCTGCCAGACAGCCATGAAAAGAAGTAGCAGGTTTCTCTTTTAAAGCAGGCTATGAAAAGTAGAGAAGATTGTTCCAGCTATACAGCAGAGCCTGGATTTAAATTAAACAGTGACAAGCTGCATACATTTCTTAAACTCATTACAATTATTTAACAACATCTGTGCTCTGGTTGGGTAAATCATGGAAAGCAATGCTCTGTCACAAAGGTACTCCATGATTAACATTGAATAACTGCTTTACTAAGCACTTCTTGCTACTCCTGATAACAGAAGTGGCTGCTTACTCTCCATTATACAATTATCAGGCTCTAATCCTTTTATAGACTATAATCTAGCTTTAGGCCTTTCCCCATTCACAGCTATGCCTTTAATTGAGTTTACTTAGGAGGTGAATTATGCAGTTGTCAGTAACAAAACTGACAGCCTCATTTTTCTGCTTCTCAAACAGCTAGCCATGCAAACAGACATAATATCTGGCAGGATCTTGCTATTTGTCTTGTCAGCTCCACATTTTATCTTCATTGTTTGTCTAAAATACCTTCTCTCTCTAAAATAATTTATAGGTTCCTGTGGCCTCCTGAAAGCTGGGAGAGTCTGTAAAAATGCTGTCAATGTGGTGTCCAACCACACAAACTGATCAGGTTTTTGTATTAGTCTAATCTTTTATAAAAAGGAAATTTATTACCTAAAGCAATTTATCCAGAGTCTAATAGAGTTGCTGTTCTGTCTCAGTTCCATCCAGAAAAGTGGTGTAAGCCACTCAGAGGAAGACAAGTACTCCCCCCTTTGAAGCCAGTGTTGAACCTGAAAATGGAGATAGAAAATATGATTTTGTCACTGCCTCAGGTTGAAGTAATGTAGAGGGAAAATGTCATTCCTGGTCTGAAGGAACTTTCAAAAGAAGCAGTAAGAGGGAACTCTTGTTGTTCTGCAAAGAGAACTGGGCAAACTTGACCTACAGTCCAGCACAGGCCAGCAGAGATTGCTGTGTTTAGTCTGCTCTGGATGGACAGAGAGCTGCAGCACAGGGAGACATGTTCAAAAAGTGGCCATTACAAGAACTTTGCGGGATATTTAAAAAATATTTTTAAAACTATGAAGTTGAGATATGGCATAAGTCATCTTTCAGCTGCAGATACCCCATTGCATCATCAACGGCACTGCCAGAACTAAGGATGATTCCACAATAAGAAAATCTTTAACAATTCAGAAGGTGACAAACAGGTGTGACGCACAGAATGAGAGCAAGTAGATATTTTTTCAATCTCTCTGAACAAGCCTATGCTCCTGCAGATGTGTTTGTTACTGTGAAAGGCATTGCTCTTCTTCAAAGTGGAAAGGTCTTTTAATTTTCCATTATTATCATTTCAGCTTGGTATTGCCCAGGTTAAATCACTTGTGTGCCTCAGACGAAAGTTTACAAACAAAGCCCAAAGAAAGCAGGAGCAGGCCCACATTTCCTAGAAAATAGATCTATAATAGACAGGAAATCAGTCTGTGATGTTTCCAAACCCTGCAGTGCTCTCTGTTGCTCCCTCGTGTTGCAGCAGAGCTGAGGGGGAGGATGCTGTAAATGGCTGTGGGTCTCTGGCATGGTAAATAAATAAGACTAAATAAAGAGATTGACCCTTCTGCTCATGAAAGACAAAAACTTCCTGTCAGTGAGAACTTAACTTATTGCACTACAGGCTCAGTAAAAATCATGTTTCAGTCTGCATCAGCTTCCAGCAGAGGTTTATATTTTTTACTTGTATGTTTTGCAAAAATACAAAGACAGTATTAATTCTGATACTTACTTTCCTGAACAGCACCATAATGCCATTACATAAACCTGTTTTAACCAGTGTTTTATCTTCTTTGAAATTAGTGTTACAATGTTTCACAATTGAGTTTAAAAGCACTTCCAGAAATACAGTAGAACTAACACAAAACCTTCATATGATCTGATTTTTTTGAAGGTCTGACAGGCACCCTTAACACTTGCCAGAATAATAATAATCTCTGGTTTTCAGGACACCTCTAGTCTAAAATGAGAAACCTCAGCTTCTGAAGAGTTTTAGAAACATTTTATTTTCTTAAAAACTATTAGAAAACAACACATTAAAAAAGAACTAGTATTTTCTTATGATGTGTGTGTATTTCTGAGTACCAGTGGCAGTTTATCTGGCTAGCCATGAATGGTAATTAATCACACCAACATGTCCATCACAACGTCACCTCGTATCCTTTTTAATTCCAAGCAGCTTTCCCAAGCAAGGAAAATTTATAAATATAAAAATCCCAGAAACTTCAAAGCATAATTGCTCCAGACACTGTTTTTTTTTCCAAATCTACTTACTCCTGTGACTGTAAATAATAATAATAATAGTAATAGATATAGAGCTCTTGCCATTGAAGTATATTATTTCCTAAATAAAGGTCAGTGTATCTGAAATATTTTTTCAGAATCAGTCCATGAAGTGCTGCCTTAATGAGTCAGAGCAGCAAAATATTGTGGTTCATTTTACTCAAACAATGCCTCAGTTCATAATTAGCATGCATTTGGTTTAGACAGCTAAATGGGATTGCCTTCATACAGCTAAAAACAGAATGCAGGCACGTACAAAACCACAAAAAAGTAAAAGGTTGTTACCTAGGGTATTCCCTGTTTTTACTTCATGACACTGAACTATGCAGGCATCCAAGAGCACTCAAGTGTGATCATTTAGTAGTATCGAATATCAGTAACTTGGGAGAATCAGAGAGAAATACGACCTTCAGAGATACAGAAAATTTGCATAAACCAATAGCTTGTACAAGATTTTTTTTTTGTGCTACAGAACACCAGCAAGCTGCAGATCTAGATATGTTTTTATTATGTAATGATCAACATTAAAAATTCCATTATCAGAGTTAATAGCTTTGTGGTGGCTAAGGCATGATCAGAATATGCTGTCTTTATTGTCTGTATTAATGTCATCTTTCCATTTGCTGATAAGACTAAAACCTTCTTTTATTATGAGATTAGGCAGATTTGACTTGGAAGATATACACACACCCTGATACATGTGACATTGTTGAAGGTGCTTTTCCCCCCTCAAGTTTAAAATGTGCTTTTCCCCAGTAAATTGCCTGTGGTATATACATTTTTGTTTAAAGCATGTCACTGCTTCTCTTCTCAGGGGCAAAATTGCTGGGCTTTTTGTTTTAATTTCCTTTTGGATAAAACTTTAATCTATAGCTCCTAGAGGCACAAGAAGATCTGAAGTGGGATTACTGGTGAAAATTCTTCTGGAATTACCTTCTTTCCAGAATAAAATCAGAGTCTGAGAATTTTATATGAGAGGAGGTACCCTGCTGCAGCCTATCTTCCTCTTGCTGCTTTACACAAGCATATCAAAGTAATATTCCTTTAAATTTGTTTTCTATGTATTTAGACTTTCAAGACTTGCAAAAAGTCAACACCATTTTAAACTCAGTTTTTCAGTGAGAACTAGTACTGCTTCATTTTTATTTTGATGTGTCTTGTATCCAACACTATCCACCAGCAGATGAACCACAGACTTTTGTAAGCCAGAGGAAAAAATAAATAGCTCAAATCTTTCATCTTTGAGCAGAAATCACTGGGAAATTCAGCTGTTGCCCCCAGCCCTTCACAAAGGGGGCCCAGAGAGGTTCAGTTCTTTTCCTTTCTCTAATTCACCTGTATGAAGCTGTTGTTGGAAATGATGCTCTCTATATGGCAGCAGTGCAACAAAGCACAAGGGAAGAGCATCATTTTAAAATGCTACTGGCAAATTGAAATTTATTAGAACTCCATTGAAGAACGTGACTGAATGTGAAAAGAGAAAGAAAGCTGGTGGTAGAAAATTAACATAAACACAGTTAAGTCACTATACCAGAGGCAGTGGCCTCTGTTCACATAAGAAATATGCTCTCTGGAGGGTTTTGCTACATCTTAATGTCCTTAGTGGTGGCTGTTCAAACGTCACCTTCTCCCTGCAGCACCAGAAAACTGTCCTTTCATATCAGACTCTAATTTGGCAACAGCAATGCACACACATAACTTCTAGGCTTGATTATTGCAACCCATCTGAGCGAGGAATGAAGCCATTTGCCTGGAGACAGCTCCAGTTCTATCCACCCACTGGCTCAACAGCCAGAGCTGCCAGTTCCCTGCCATCAGCTTTGCCTCTACTCCCTGCCCTGGATCCCTGCAGAATCCACAATCCAATTGCAGGCTCTCATCTCCCTGCTGGGAGTGGGCTGCCTAATCAGAGCTGAAGCTGGTTCTGACTGGAGCCTGTGCTGGCACCAGCTGCTGGGCACTGGGGGAGGATTCTCTCCTGGACAAGGAGCTGACCACTCCCTCACGGATGGGCTCTCTCCAGCAGTTTGCCAAGCCAGCTCCTGGGTTCCTTGTCTATTCAAATTGCCCACTGAAATGAGGGTGATTTGCATGCACTCAGGGTGATCAGATTCCCAATCTCTTTCTTCTGGAGAATAATATTTAGTTAATTTAGATGCTGAAATAGAATTGAGGCCTTTATAGCTGTTATCTAAATTATTATTGTATGTCAATACTTTTATCTGAAAAGAGTGGGGTTTTTTACAGTTTATGTAGCATTACAAGAGGAGTAGGTGTAAACTACTGTTCGGTTCAACTTTTTTTTTTAAGAATTAGCAGAAATAGTTAAGCAAGAATCTGGTAAAAAAAAAAAAACATATTCTGATTACATTATAGGAAGAAACACTGGAAATTTGGTGAATGCCCTGTCCCATTTTACCCACTCCACAACTACTGAGCTTTAGGTTGTTATCCCCAAGCCTTGTAAATTCTAATTGTTATACTGGTTGTGGAAGAAATAAACTTTAATATTTTAAACTCAACCTTTTCATATTGTAAACAATTGTAGAAAACAAGCAAAGGGCATAGAATGGGACCTTTTTTAAAAGATATTACTGAATTCTACAGGGAGTAAGCACACTGTAAATTGGAATTGCAGCCACTAAAGACAACTCCCTATCACAAAGCTTGGACAAACACAGTTCTAGGAATATTTCCTGCTTTTCACTGTGCAGTTGCCATTTCTTGGAGCAAAGATTTTGAATCGGTAATCAAGGAGAAATGGTACTGTGACCCCAACCTCCTCAGCTACTTAAATGTAAGTACAGATGCTCAAGTGAAACATGAGCTATCTCTCTTCATCAGTTGGACAGGAATTATCACACACCAGTAGGTTAAAAGCTTCTTTTGCTGTTTGGCTCAATTCTAGGAATAGCTGGGCCAGAGCTAGTGCAGCATCCTGGCAAAGTCTTGTGCAGTTTATTCTCAACCCATCCTGTATTGAGGCAATAATAATTCGAGGCTAGGCTTCAGCTTGAAGGATGAGACTGCAGCTGTGGAGAAATAGCTGTTTCATCAATGTTTTCTCAGTGGCTGACACCAAAGGGAAAAGGTGTGTGATGCTGAATGCAGTGACAACAGTCACTTGAAAAGAAAGCTGAAAAGTATGGAGTGTTACCTCAAGCCACTAGAGAAAATCAAAGTGTATTTTAAAACATGTAGACTTACCTGCTTGGCTGGATTTCCTGTTGAATGCTCTCTAGAGATGCTTGGCCACAAAATTTCCTGGTTCATCATAATACCTGGGGTATGTTATCAATCTGAAAGCAGTGTTCCTTTAAATCCATACAAGAAATCAATATCCAGAAGGCTTTTCAAGGCTAGAATATGATGTAGCTGTAAAGCAAACAGAGGAGCAGAAGCATGAATGACAGTTTTACTAAAACATTAAGCTTCACCTAAGGCCAAAATCCTGTGTAAGTGGAATAAAATTGCCGCTAATGATCTTGGTCATTAATGTTTAATTATGCATTTCATTATGTAAAGTTATTATTGTAAAGGATTTCATTAGTAACAATTAGAATGCCTCACTTCTGATTTATATGCACCTGTTCTTAATTACCATGGTATTGAAATCAATACTGAAAGATGCTTAGGTACTTTACATTCAACATAATTTGCTGTATATTTAACTAGGATTACAATACCTTCCATGTTATTAGCTGACAATCAAGTTAACATCTGCTAAAATATGCTCTCTTTGTTCTAAAATGAGGTCAAATCATACTGCCTGAAAAATCTGAAGTCCTTAGCAAAGGCAAAGTTATCAGAATCTGTATGTAATTGATATTTGTAAGCTATTTTAAAATAATCTTTTTTAGTTTCTGTTGTTTTTAACTTCTTCATTCTAGAGTCTGTGTGTCACTATTATATACCACAGCTATATATAGTGTACACAATATAACTGCTAAGTCAGCTTTCTCAGCATACATTACCATAAGATATCCTGACAGAAAGAGCTGCTAGGGATAATAACTCTGTGCCAACCGGAGGATTGCAAACCCCACATGTTTCTGGTGAGGCAACACAAGAAGCCCATCATCAATTCACTTCTCACACATACTGGTTCGGCTTCCAAATCAGTCCTTATTCTTGCAATTTTTCATATATAGCTAGGCATTCCATATGGAAAGCCCAGTTTCTAAAACATTGAAATGTGTAATGGTGTTTTCTCGTGCAATTAATGAAAATGTTCCTTGATATGTATCAGTGATGATATTTAACAAGCAATCCTTCAACAAGTAAACAATCCTTCAGCAAAGCATCAGTGAGGTTTTAGAGCTGGGACCTAAAATTGCTCAGACATAGCAACAAGCACTGGTGTAGAAGGAGAACCCTCTCAGTTTCTCTCTTCCCTCTGGCATTTTAGTTTCGAAACCCTACAGCCCACTGAGATTTCAAACACGTTGTTATTTAAAGCCATTAAAGCTACAAACAGTTTGTGGTAAATGGATCCCCAAGGATGCTGGACACCTGTAGGAAGCCTGGCGTGGCTTTTTTGGATTGTATCTGGTTCCTCAGCTACCTGGCATGCTCCAGGCTAAACGTGGCCTCAGGCGTCCTCCCAGGTACCAGAGTTTTGTTTAACCTTAGGTGTACCTGAATCAGATCAACCATAGTGCCTTTATTTTCCTCTCTTCCCTGGCCATCCTCCCACTTATTCCAGCTGCAGCAGCATCAGAGCGAAGGCTCTAAGTGATGAACGGTCTTTAAACCACCTAAATCTGATAGGGTCCATGTGGTCAGTTGTGCTCCAAGCCAAAGCATTTTTGACATATGGGTGCTCTCTTGCACCCATCCCATAATTCACAGTATGCTCTTCCCCTCCAAAGGAGAAAAAGGGAAAGTGAGGAAATCTCACAGCACCAATGTGCTTGTAGGAAATAGTCTACACAGCCTATTCAGCATTTCCAAGACAAATGACCTATGATACAGTAATACACAGAATTAACAGAATCAACCTATTTTTCACAGGAACAAAACCAAAAGTTTATTACCAGTTATGACTTACAGGTATGGTACATCTATAATAAACCATAGCATCTTTTTTACATGAGATTGGAGTTCTCCAGCACATTTTCTTACCCAAAGATTTTCTTCCATGTTTCAAACATTTGCTGGCATTTCTAAATGACGCCAAAAGTTTTGCCTGTGAGATTCACAGGGTGATAGAGGGCGAAACTGTCTTCACAAGATGAGTTTAGCAGGAGGAAACTTCAAAGAAAAACTGACTGATGTGGCAAGTACATAAAAAGTACAAGAACAAAGCAATACTCTCGATTGTGGAGCAGTTAGGATTTGGATCCGAACACTTCAGACTTAAGTAAACACCAACAAACCAAATTAGCACAGGCAAACAACAGCTAAGGCTTGCTTTTAGTGCAAATTAAAGGCTCCTCTTTAGGGGTTTTTATTCTGAAATATGACTTATAGATGCTCCATTTGCTAGCCATATCTTAATTGCATTACTGTGATGTTCTGGCTTTAATGCATATTTTTAAACATGAAGCTGACAACGCAATGGCATTCCTGTAAAATGTTTATTTAAATTACTGTTTTGCATCCATTTCTTTAATTGTTTTATTTAAAATAGACATTCAAATGAACAGTCCTGAAAGATCCTGTTCAGAAGGACAATATCAATGCTGCAGAAATACCTGCAATATAATTACATTGTCAGTGTATTTTAAATTTTGCAAGTAATTGCAGTTTACCTTCAAGGACAAATAGTTTCGATAAAAGTAATTGTCAAATATAATCAGAGAGTCTACTTAAGTATCTTACTCAAATGTGGTAAATGTTTGTTTAGGGCTTGGTTTAATGCTTGTGAAAGACTAAGGAAGTAAAGCAAGTAAGATCCTTGCACTGGATAAGCATTCCAGCTTTCATCCTCCAGTTCACCAGAGACTGGTTGTTTCTATTTCTGGGACATTCCTGCATAAACTGCTACTTATATTGGATGTGTAGCACTTTTGTGACATGCACAAATTACATCTCCTTCTCCCTTTCCCTTTGTACAGAATCCCAGCTTTGTGATGCAGGACAAGGCTTTTTTCTGGTTTGGGATCAATCACTGAGACTCTTTTGCTACAGAGTGATTGGAATTATTCATTAATCTTCCAGACCAGTAGTTTTGTCTTTCATGAAGTAAAATTGATTTCCTTATCTGAGCTTGTGAAGAAGTGGGATGTGCACCTTTCTTGATTTATAGCTCAGGATGGACAGTAATGGAGAAGCCTTGAAAGCAGCAGCTTTTGGGACTCCAGAAATGACACGTCTTGGTGCAACAGCCTGATATTTACTCATGGGTGGGCTGCATATTGCACTAGATAGCACTATGAAAAGAGGATATTTAAATTTGGAGATGATAAATCCTTGGGGAGCACTAGCTTTTCTACAGATTTGCCTTATTCAATCTCTTCTGGAGAGCTTCAAGACAGTTTATAGCACAGAACAAATCTCTTTGGTTGCAAGAGGGGCAGATTTATTACACCATGTTTGAATCACCTGGGAGAAATAGGAGCAACTTTGAGTTGAATTGCTGAGTAATCTACATCTTTTTCAAGGAGCAGCAGGCCCAGGAATAGACAGCATTTCCATCAGAATTGTACCTGTTTTCTGGCCAGATGGTAGCAAGGAGCATAGAAAATCTGATTGATATCCTGTGGTGGTTTTTACCAGCTCCCTGGTCACTGGCCTTTCAAACACTCAGACCTTTGGAGAGTCTTCTGTTTGTAATATTAATACAGTTGTACCTCATAGCCCTTTAGGCCATTACAAAAAAAAGGTCAAATCATGGTTCTCCTCTTTGATTTAACTGAAGGTCTGTGGCACTTTCCTATCTAGAAACCAACATTTCAGGAGCTATATTGTTTCCCATTTCTTTCCAATGTAGTCTGGGAATGACTATGCAGTCCTTACAGAGCCAAAAACAGATTCTTGAATCAAAGCCTGAAAAAGAGGGTCAGTATTACTTTGGATTTAGTCTAGGCTTTAACCTTTCATCCACAATCTACACAGCCGACTTTGCGGTAAAAATGCAAATCATTTGAGCCTAGAGTATAATTAGAGTTCCAGACCTAGATACCAGTTCCCTATGGCTGCTGCTTGACTAATTTCTTATTTCATCCATTTTTCTTTCCACTGAGAAGATACTAAAAGTACTGTATTAATGTGCTGTGGACAGAAAAGAAACAGAGATAAATCGGCTTTGTATACCACAGCTATTCCCTGGTCTGCAAAATAATTGCCTTGAGAGCCATTTTTCTTACTGTTTGCTCCTACATTCAGAACTGTCTGCATTAATAACAAGGCTTTGCATCTCGATATTACTATAGCAGGGCATAATCTCTGCTACAGTAAAGTTTACCAGTCACTGTCTGTGCCAAGATCCTTTTTGCAGGTTGGACCCAAGTGGTTAGTTAGAAGAAGCCATAGGGAGTGTAATTGCATGTGTATTGCACCAATAAACAGAGCAGGGAATATGTGACTCTAATGACAAAGTGTCAAACCCCCAAAAGAGCAAAAAACTTAACACAGACCTTTGATGGTTCTAAATTCTATTCCTCATTTAAATTACATTGTCTTTTATCCCTTATAAACACTTGTGATTGCAGTGAGATAAACCTTTCACAGAGGTGTTACCCAGCAGGTGGTGTCACAGGCTATGAGTGTTTCCAGCAGCTGGAATAAATATCTGAAATGCGAGTCAGACACTGGCAAACTAAAAGCTTCCAAAGTGGCTTCTAACACCACTTGGAATCGCCGCACTGGGATGTCTGACCCACAGACATTGCAGTTTGGGATCTCCTGACACAGTGGTTCTTTTGTAATTTGTGGTAGCATCAGCAGGACTTAGCTAAGCATGCAAGAAAGGAGTCTGAAATAAATACCCTTCGTGCTCAACACTCCCAGAAGGTCACCTCGGGGAAAAGAAAATCAATGTATGCCAAGAACAAAGGGCCAACACACAATATAACATGCTATTATCCCAACCCACAGTGCTGCACACAGCTTACTGTCAACAAATGCTCAGGGAAACAAGAGTGATGGAGTGAAATCCCTCTTCTCACAGTTGTTTGGAAAGAAAAGCATTCCACCAGGGAGAAATCTCCATCTCCTATGCAATGGCTGACAACGAAGTTGTCTTAGACCAAGGCACAGGAGGAGAACCATAAATAGATTTTTACAGTCCATATTTAGCTATTTCTTGGAAAATTGTTATTTATCCTGATCTTCTTATTGTCACTAAATCTACTATGTGTAGTTTTCAAAGTTATAAGCTGGTGGTGTGCTAGATGGGGTTTGAAGGATTTGTTAAAACCCCAGTAAATGAAGAAACCCTGAACAGCATGAGGTTATAATCAGTAGTGCCTTTTTCTGGGTTGCATTTTGTCTTCATTTACCACATTCTAAAGTGATTTTTAAATTAGGACTGGCTGCAGCCTTGGTCCCTGCAGGACACACAGGGTACATACACAGCACATGAGGCATGAACTCATTCGGCTCTGCAGATAGGGGAGGGCTGAAGCAACTGTGCCATCCAAAAGGCATTGCCAAAAATTCCTCACGGGGGAGAATTGCATGGCTAATGAACCACACTGAGATATCAGAGTGCTAACTCCTTAACCTCAAAAAACCAGGACTCAGTCATCAGTTCTGCAGGATGAGTGAGAAGGGTGCTTTTGGCAGTACTTCTGAACAAAAGAACAGATCAGTTGGGAAAATATGACTTTGGTACTTCCCTTTTGCTTTGTCAGGCTAATGAAATCAAGATAAAATGAGGTATTAAGTATCATTTCTATGGGGCTAAAGTGGAAAGCCTTGATTGTCCAAATGCCAGCCTTGAAAGTGAAGGGAAAATCCAACTAAGAGTGCAAGGTAAATTTCTGCACAGAAAAAAATCAATGAGCTATGGCAGTTGTCTGAAAACTTTATTAGTTCAATGAATCACATTTATATAGACACTAATAATTATAATGTAAATAAGGCAGTCAGAGTAATGTAAAGTAGCCCATCATATAATACTCAGTATGTCGATGTTATTACCACAGTGTTACAATTACTGAAGTTTAATAGAGAAATATAAGACACACAGAGAAAGCAATTGAGATAAAAGAGCACAGTAAATTGGTATAGTACTGCAGAGAGTGATGAGCCACACTTATTATTTCAGCAATTACAAACCTACAGAGCAAATTCTACTTCTCTTATCCCAATGAATGATTGTGTTAAAGCAAATAGTCCACACTCCGAATGGAATTCCCCTACTTCATAAAACTGGAAGGTTTGCTAAACACCCCACCTGGATTTTCTGCAATGCTGTGCTGCTTGCACTTGAGTCTTTCTTCTGCAGCATTATTTGCAGAGCAGGAAATTCCTTGAAGAGCTGTAGAATGTCCCTGCACTTTGAAGTGTCTGTCATGAGCGTGGTAGACATGTCATCAGCCTGCCTCAGAGCTAAGGAGCTCCACAGTTTTTTACAATAATGAAATCAGTTCTTTTTTGTGTTCCCCTTACTCTAAAAATACCTCTCCTTTACCATCCCTGAAATCAGCTCATGTGCTCCTGCTCTTTTGAGTAGCTTTTTCAAAGGGAGGTAAAAAAATTGACTGGCTGTCAAAACAGCATTAAAAAAAAAAAAGAAAAGAGAAAGAAGAAAAGAGAAAGAAGAAAAAAAAAAAAAAAAAGACAAAATAACCCAGTAAGATACAGTAGTGTTCAAGCATCTACATGGCAAGGAGAAATGGTAGGGCTGAGATTTTGCATAACCAAAATAGTTGTCCTTATAAGGAACAAGTCAAATCCAGAGAAATGCTAAAATTCTAGCAAGAAATTCAGCCTGGTGGCACCTTGGCATGATTTACATCAGACATTTCCTGAAGAATTTCCATTGGAGAGGGACAGGGAGAGGCTCTGTGTCTAAGGAACAGAGGACTACCTGGTCCAGTTGGCTTTGGAAGTCAGCTGGAGGAGATTTTATGATTAATCAGAAAATGCATGAAGTGAAGTGTTTTATGGTAGGATATCCAGCAAAAACCTTGCTGAGCTCCTCCTGGCTGAGCTCACACATCCTGGGATCTCTCCCACTTGTACAGGTGTCTATGACTTGTCTAACAGTCCCATAAAAAACTCTCTGACCTTATTACACTGCTGGTTTGTGATTAGTTGCCTGATCTTAAAATAGTATGAAAAATTAGGGTGACCTAATTTTCCACACAGCCACAACATCCAGCAATTAATTCTTCTGTTCCCAAAACTATATTTCCTCCTGCTAGCTGCACAGGTGTTCCTTCTGTGGCTTAATCCCAGAGGACTGCAGAGGATTCTCAACCTGACTGCTCCACGGAGCAGCAAAAAGTCTGAAAAGAAAGCATAAGATTTAATGTCTCAGCTGGGGGCCAAGGGAAAAAATAAAAATGCAGGTATCCTGAGATGCTTCAGTACTTTTGATGAGTGAAATTGTGCTGTGAATAAAACGCTTTCAAAGAGAGAAGGAAACTATTTTTAAAATGTTTGCAAGTTCAATTTAGTAATTAATACTTTGCATGGATATTACTAAGGGAACAGTTAAAGCTGGGTGAGGCCAAAAATACCTGTTCTGAATTTGAATTTTCACAAGCAATTGGAAGGACAATTAAAAAGGATTATGTGCAAGTGATAACAGCTTGAGAATTCATTAAAGCAGAACCTCAAAACCTTTTGATTCACAGAACCCCTTCAGTATTGCATTTAATGACTTTTGCAGCATTCTCAGGATTTACAGTTCTAAACCTTTAGACTCTGGGAAAGATCAAAGTCTTGTGCCTGTTTAACAGTATCACCTGTGAGTCTGAATAGAAGGAAAAAATATGTAAAGCTGGGAGAGGGAATTACTGCTGGGACATATGTATGCATTTTCCTGCCACTGCAGGAATGTACGGATTATCAGTCTGGGTCACTTTGTCTCTGGAAGAAATTCAAGAATTCACCTAGACGCCTTGTTTTTCCAGCTGCTTTTCCTCAAAGGTATCCAAGTGAGTTCTGCCAGCATAAATCTTCCCATGAAAGAGCAGTATCTGCATGCTGACCCATAATACCCACAGGGTTTCACAGGCTGCTTCATGGGAGATGAGGTGTCCTGTCTGATGAGGTGAAGGAGCAGCGTCAGCTGTTGTAGGGCTCCTCTAAAAATTGTATCCAGGATGAGAGAATTCAGGAGCACCAGAACAACTTCTTGCTCTTATGAGAGGTGTCTTTATGTTTCTCTATGTCAGCTTAACTAGAATGGGATAGCACAAGCTGCTACTGAGAAAGCCAGATCTGTCATAGGAAAAAAAACTATAAAGTACTGCTTCAAAGGTATGCTTATATCTCTTTGGATACAGACCAAGTCCTAGGATTTAATAGAGTAAAATAAAAAGTTGAAATATACTTCATATTAAAGCAGAGTCAAAATAAAAAAAGGCATTAATGTTTCTTAAATGAGCTATTTCAAGCTTGAGAGCATTTTCTGAATTGCATTTCAGATACTGAAAATCCAAACTTTTTCACACTGGTTCATACCTAAAAGGGATGTAGAAACCTTGAAATTTTTCATATTATGGAAATCCTTTTCACCCACTAGTTATACCTTTATCTTTTATTCCTCTCCTTGCCCCACCCCCAAAAAAACAATAAAAGGAATCCATGACATTGGTCATTGAGGTATTCATATAAAAAATTAAAAGGAACCTCAGCTTTTTATAATATAATTATGTATGAATTCCCTTTAAAGTCTGATCCAGTATCTGCTGACTTCAAAGAACAGACCTTTTTTGGATGAGACTAGTCACTGAAGGGTTTGGATGATATTAGTCACTGAAATGCAGATTCTGTTACCAGACTCTCTGCCTATATTAGGAATCTTAGGTGAAGACATAATTATTAGCTTAAGCAACAAGCTTTACAAATTACCACAGCATTATGAAGTTACAGTGGTATATAATCTCTTCAGTGTTCAAATCTCTTCAGAATTCTCTCCTGTTATTATGAATTATATAAAAAAAATGCTGTTAGTTCATAATCAGGCTGCAAAAATTATACATAAAAGAGCATTTCTCTTTTGAGGAACCTTACACTAAGTTGAAGAAAAAAGAAAAAACCACAACAAAAATCTGTCTACCCGTAAAATTAATGCATCAAACTTTCAGACTGAAAAGAAAATGTCATAAATGCAGAAACTTACAACATTTGCATGGCTCGGACAAGAAATTTCCTGTAATCTACTGCCAGTTTTATCAGTGTTATGTTAAATGATCCTTTCCTGCATTTGCTTCATTGAGTCCTAATAACATTTGTCTTTTATTCTGATTTGAAATTATGTTAGCATGACAAACACTAGAAGAGAAATCTGCTGGGAATTATTTATGAGGAACTTGGCAGAGCAGCTTTTAACAAGACCTAATCCTGGAACCTTAGCCATGACCTTCATTAACCAGAGAAACATTCCCAGTTACTAAAAAAGATGAACTTCAAGTGCTGAATTTTACCTAAAAGCATGAAAAACAAAAGAAAACAAAGACCAAAACTAAAGAAAAGCAGGGGAGAAAAGGAGAGAAGAAATCTGCAGGGGAGGAAAAACACAAGTTTCCAAACCCAAATAATTCTTGAGGGCCAAATTCAGAACAGAAGCCCCAGATGTGACGTGACAGGCTGTTCCCCAGAGGTCACATCAGCTCCTGGTCAGCTGGGTGCCAGCTCAGGGGGCACTCAGTGGGATCCTGTCCTGATGGATGCTCCTGATGGGAGCACAGCCTCAGAGCTCCCCGATGGTGCAGAGCTCCTGACCCACGCTTCCCTGAGGATGCTGGGCAGGATGTGCAAGGCTGCAGCTCTCAAGCTGGCTCTCCCCCTCTCCTTTTGGAGGAGGCTGGGAGCAGATGAGGCTGGGGCTGTGTTTTCCTCGCCCGTGACAGATTTGCACAGTACCATAAGCTTGCTGTGCTTGGTTGTTTTCCTTCTATCGGAAGAAAGATGTTGCAAAACTGTTTAGAGTACAAATGAATCCATACCCCATATGTTGCTGTTTATATTTATATCCACTTAGGGCACCCAGCAGACCTGGTTATGGAGCAGGTCCTTGTTGTTTCCAGTCCCTCTTCTGCTCATAAACATTTAAGCGCAAACAACTGGGTATCGCCACGTCTGCACTTAAATTGCTCATTGTAATTTCACATCAGCTTCTATTCCACATCCATTTTCTATGCAGCATATTCTAGTATCTGCTCATGTATTTTGTGCAGACTGTGTAGGAAGAAGCTTAATCTAAAACATCTGCAGCAAGATGAGATGATCACATAAACATTATTTCTTGCAGAGGTTCTGTCTATAAACTGCAATGAAGTATGTTTCCACCACATCAGCACAATCCTACCTTTGTGTTTACCTTTTATCATCGAAATGGAGAACAAAGGAAAATAAAATACAAGAGGAAAAGTCAAATTCCCAGGCACATAAACACTGTGTTCAGACAGAAACTGACAAAGCTCTGAAAATTACATCCCTGATCTGAAACCTGTTCAGTAAACTACATTAATTATCACTGCTGAGTATCTGTTTATGTGCCTAAATTCCCAGTAAGCCATATGGAAAATTACTTTCTAATGTGGAATCGCCAGAGCTTTTTGATAGCAAATGCCACACACACACACACACACACATTAAACTGTTGCAGAGTAAGTAAATAATCAGTGAGCTGCAATTTTCAGAGCTTAATGGATTCAATAGACAACTAAGGGATATCTCAGCTTCAGCAGCAGCATTGTGCTCCATCACATTACCCTGCAACAGAAATGACTCACAACACAGCCTCCTAAAAGAGGGTATAAATTATCCTTGTCATTGAGATTTACCCTTGAAGGTCGGTCTCCATACCCAAGCAGTTTCTCTTCAATCCTGCCCTTCAGGCACTTTACCGAAAGATAGGAAAGGTGCTGGGTATCAGGCACGTTTCAGCTCTGAAGGTACCTACACGCAGTTTCATCTGCACATAAAATGCAGCACGGAAGCATCCTGCCATCAACACACAAATAGCTTTTGTCAGCAAACATGTTAATTACCAAAATTTGTGTTCCAAGACTTTCCATGTTAGTTCCTCAAAAAAAAAAAACCAAGCACATTAGGTGTTTTCTCATTACATCATTTTGAATATGAGAGTGAATGCAAGTCCCAACAACAGTTTCAGGCACTAGAGAAGGGCATATTATAAAGATTCACCTAATAGCTGAAAAATTTCACAAACAAAAGAATCCTTTTCACACATGAAAGTGCTCTGAATGGAGTATCTGCTAAACACTTAATGCATGCCTCTGGAAGTCAGTGGAACATTTGGATCTCCTCTTAGCTTGTAAGATTTTATAAATAAAAATAATCCCAAGTAAATTCTTGGGATTTGTAGCCTCCTATTTGATCCTTTCAGTCCTGAGTGTTCTTCACCATCCTCATTGGAACATAAGCAGAAGAGTTATATACTTGTATTTTTAAAAGCAGGTGAGTCTTTTTCCCTTTATTATGATCCACCAAACTGGAGTAGGATTCAATAAATAAACTACTCTTAACTCCAACTAAACTATAATATTGTAAGTCAGAATATCAGAAACTGGTGTAAATGCAAACAGGTCAAAAGTTGAATGTCTGGTGACAAGCAACCCATTGGCTTCTGTAATTTTAATCAATATAAATTCATTTGTGGGGGACACTATCGTAATTCCAAGACTATAGAAGGTAAATTACTCTGGCTTCTGCAGCTGAAGTAGTAAAAGGAGTAAGAGCAACAGGAAGTAAATCTGAGGGAAGAAGGCTCATTTTCAAACCTCAGAACTTGGTTCCATGTCCCAAAGTAGACTGAGGACACCATACTGTCACCCACTCGTGAATTCCCTTCTTCCAACTCTAAGAAGCCTGGGAGTTAAACAATGATAAAAATCCCTGGATGGTGGGAATACCTTTGTCCTGTGCAGTTATGCAGAGGAGGAACACTGCCCTGTGGTACTGGGTTCAGTCTCAGCCCACAGTGTGATCAACAGCCCTGTGCTTGGTGCCCAGGCAGAGCCTCCCTGGCGAGGAGAGTTCCTGCACACACAGGCACCGACACGTCACATCACCACAGGCACAACCTCTGCACTGGGGGGAGAGAAAACTGTGAGAACAAAACTGGAGGCCAAAAACTGCCTAGAGCCTAAACATTGGCAAGGATTTCGCTTTTCTATTTAGGATAGAAAGGAAGGTAGGAAGTCCTATTATGTGTGGGGAAGGAACAAAGTCCTTGAGGCTCATTGGTGAAGTCTAAGAATTGAAAAGTACTAATTTAACACAAGGATAGTAAGTGGAATGATGGCATCTCTTCAAATGGATCCGTAAATTAAAAGGTATTTTACATTTTTAAGGGAACACTTTTGTCGGTTATAAAGAAAGTAAGAAAACTGAAAACCTCTGAGTAAGATGTAATTGGATTCACAGGTTATCACTGAATGTTTGTGTGAAGAAAATAACAGCTGCAAAGAGTTTGAGCTTAAACTGAGAACTGTAGCAAGTCAGTCTCCTTGGCAACGCTTCTAAGGACACATTGACTGATCTCTGCCCACGTGAAAGAAGAACCTATACTTAGTGCCTTCAATAAATTGAAGCTTTGGGTATTCCAAGAAGGTGGAGAGAGTATGGGAGAAATGTAGATTCTTTAAAAATGCCAGGTATTTCCTGTTGCACAGGTACTGTGCTCCACACAGTGAATGCTGGATGAGATGCACAGTGTATATGGAAGAGAAGCCAGACTACAAGAGCCCTTTTGACCTTAAAATGGAGATAAAACTTAACTGCATTTTAGGGGCTCAGGAGCACAGGCATCTGGACAAAGCAAGTTTTGTGAGATTATTTCTTTGCATTATAGTTGTGTATTTAATACGACTTCATAATTTTACTCTAAATTGGTATCTGTATCAAAGTACCGGCTTGTTTCCCGTCTGCTTGTTGTTCCTTTTTCCTTCATATTTCTGTTCCTTCATATTCTTTTCTCCAATTGCTTTTCCACTGTAGTATCTCCAGTGATGTTCCTTCAGTCTTTACTTAACTGTGATACTTAATATCACTGTTCATTTTGTTTCTTGGTTTTTTTCACCATCACCATAAAATAGATACTGGTAATGTAGCATTTTGCTGCTCTGCCTGTATTACTAAACTTATTTTATGGCTGAGAGATTGGCACAGGTAATAAATAATTTGCTGGTTTACTCGTGCACCTTTAAAGTATGTGTCACTAAAACAAGAAAAGGGACCTCCTGCCTTACTGGACAAAGCCTTAATTTGAATATTTTTCTTCTCTTTTACAAAACTGAAAGAACTTTGTTACAATTGTAAATATGAGAGATCCGAAGAAGGGTTTTGGGAGACCTTTGTCTCATTCCCCATGGCCAGGCAGAGCTGCCAGATTCAGCCAGTGAGCACACTGGCACCACTGCCCCTAAATGGAAGTTCTTCCACAAAACTGTGCTCCTAAATCCACTCCCACCTTTTTCATACAACAGTTGAGTTTCATTTCTGTGGTTTTCTTGTCTGCATTAACTTGTCATTCCCCAAATTAGACATCGACCTGGCTTCCAATGCAGTCTCCACAGAGGATGCAGAAGGCACAGAAGTGTCTCACAGAACTCACTGATCACACCGTGATTTATTAAGAAATAATGAAGAATCTGATTGGCATTAGTTCCAAAGCTGTGAATCGAGCCCTTTGAGAATGGATGCAATTGGATTGCATGATATTATAAGCTAGCAGATTTAAAGAACAATTCTTTAACTTTGGGTTATATTACAAAATATGCTGAAGATATTTATTAAAAAGAAAAAAAAACAAGCAGCCATTCCTGTTTGTGAACACAAGAAGAACAAGTTAACCATCTTACAAAGCTGAGCTATGACACTCCTAGCCAGCTTCATCATCTATCTTGTGAATTAGACAATTGTTTATATACGTGACATTCTCACTACAAGTTTAAAAGCATATTTATTCATTGTACAGCAATTCAGTGTAGAACCACTGACTGAAAATCATAATCAGTCATAATGTGAGTTTATACTAAGGCCATAATCAGAACTATTTATAGACAATTGGTACTAAAGAAACTTTTCTCTATCAAGGATTTATCAGTGGGAAAAGGAAATTATCTGAATTATTTATACCTCCACATGTTACCAGTTAATCAAATAATAATTTTTTTTTTTCACCTGAAACTTTTATTGCTGAGAATTGAAGTGTGTGGGTACTAAACAGAGTCTTGTTTTGAGCAGTCACAGATTTTATAGTGCACAAGGAACTACCATGACTTTTTAATTAAGCTTTCAAGGAATCTAACTTTTCACCTGAGCCTGCACAGGGTCATGATTTCTCTTTTTATGCCTCTATGACACTAAAAAAAGTAATTTTATTTTGTAAATGAACGTTTATTCCTCTTAAAGCAAATAGTTGAGGCTACACCTTGTTCATTACCACAATTACTGATGTAGCCAGAATTAAATGAACTCTGCATTTAAACTAATATTCTGTAAATAGCAACGAATAAGGGCACCTGAACAGCAATTTAAATGCATCCATTTTCGTGGAATGAGTGTTATAAAAGAGAGACTTACTTCATATTAGAAATAATTTCCTGCCCAACTCAGCATCTCTGTATTATCTCCTGTGCTTATTTACTTTTCATATCATTACTACCGTGGCTTTGCCAGATCTTTTTTTTGAATGATAACATCAGTTTCTCTTAGCCAAGAATCTCATTTGACATAATTGCTTCTCATATTAGAACTTTTCGTAAATTAATGTTGATTTGGCACATTTCTGAGGTGATGCTGAGGACTTTCTAGACATCTAGATCAAAAAATACACTTCCAGAAGAGGCACTGGTAAGCAGTTCCACCACCAACCGAAGGTTCCTAATTCAGCTGGTGACACTGACCAACATTAAGTCAGCAAGTCCTTCCAGGGGACTTCTGAATTTAGGAGAGATAGCCAGGTTCTGTGTAAACTGGAGGCCAGGAATGCTGAGGGGTTTGGACTAAAAGATGGTAAAGAAGGTTCAAGTTAGAAGCCCTCAGAAACAACAGCTACTGAATAAAAATAGTATTATGTTACAGTATTGATATTATGGGCCATCAATGGGGATGTGCACTGATTCGTTCTCACCTTCCCTGAACCCACATTGTGGCTGTATAATCCTGGCCAAATGCATCCTGTAGGCAAGTCTGAGTATCTGCTGCTGGAACCTCCCTATTTCAGCAGAGTTTGAGGGGCATGCTGCTCATTACATATCCCATATATTCTGTTTTACAACAGCCACTGGCCAGAATCAGGAAATCAAACCATCCCTGCCTGCGTTTGCCGCAGGGCGGCTGCAGCTCAGGCTGCTGCTGTAGCCATGTGTAGCTAAAGGTCCTGAAAAACAGCTGGATAGCTATTTCATTATCAAGGCAGGCTCCTGTTTGGGTACTGCAATCAGTGAAAATGCATCCTGGGTAGTTCTGAAAATAGCCATGGATGTGTGGAAGTACAGAGACATTCAAACCATCCTTCTTAAATTGATCCGTAAGTTAGCTAAGATAAATTCAATCAAAATTTAACCTAGAGGTTCTCTCTGGGAAGACTTTAAATATGAATGCATTTCGTGTTGATGTCTCCTGAATCCACTACAGAAATTGCATAACTTTATTTTGGGACCTTCTCAGGTGGTCCAAATTTCCTCACAGCTCAGTTGTTGATTCTATATAGTTAGATGATGAGAAGCCCAGAGGTAAAAGCTGATGTTCTTAGGTTTTCTATAAACATTAACAGAGAGTGGGGACAGTTATGGGACATGGTTCAGTTGTGACTCTCAAAATTTTATTTAGATGGCACAGTCCAATACCTAGGAAAGACCGAGGCTTTGTGTTATCCCTGAACTCTCAGAGATGTCCCAGGTACTACTACAGCACTCCAAATATAATAGCATAGGTCTAGAGCTTTTTCTAACCTGCTCATGTTGCTTTTGCACAGGTGGAATCGTGACCTGGCCCCTTCAATCCTGACATCTTCCTGAAATTCCTCTGGAGCTGGTGATCTGAAGAGTCCTGAAACATTGCAACACCTTCAGGATGGTTTGCAGCAGGACCCCCCAGGAGCACAGTCCCACTGCAGAGAACCTGGTAGGGAATTTCCACGGGCCATAAACGATCCTCACTCCCTCAACAAACAAAAATTAAGGTCCAACCCACTCAGCCACCAAACAGGTCTGCTGTTCATGATTGAGGGAGCATGAAAATGCTGCACTGACAACATTTTATGACACTTGAAAAGACAAATGTCTATGGTCCCAGACCTTCTAGTTGCTTTAAATGATAGATTCCTTGATAGATTGCTCTGGAAATTTGGTGCTTGGAAAGACGGGTCTCTTGTTTTGGAGAATCCTTTGGGGTATGACAGTGACAATGCTTTTGTAAGCCTGTCTCATTTTATCCAGCATTAAGAGGTCTAATATATTTCATGGCACTGTGTGGCATAATTGCTTGTATCTTTTTTCCCTCTGACTCTTTCAAAATGAAGAATGGTACTTCCACACATCCTCACAGGCTGTGCATCATTAATGACCATCAGGCCACAGCTGCATATTTATTTCCATGCATGGTTTCACGCTGTCTCTCTGAAGTCTTTGCTTTTTAAAGTCATTCAGTCTTCTCTTGAAAATGTGAATAAGAGAATAATCATTTTGGGTGATTTGTTCCCAAGAATAATCACATTCTGCAAGAAGTCTCCATGCTGTTTTTTTTATACACAACTCTTACCTCTAAGGACAGAAGTACTTTTAAATCCAAGTGCTAAAGCAAGTCAAAGACAGGAAGGTGAATCAACCACGCACTCACATTAGGATGAGATAACTCAATGCCTTCATACTGCAGGATAGCTATTTCATTATCTTTTGCTTGCAAAGGGAAGCAGCAGCTCTGATTAAACACTATTTCATCCGTGCTCTTTGTAAGCATAACTCAGCGAAGATGACGGTATGATAGGGCTGAGTTTTGAAGGCTGGTGCTTAGAAGCCATATATCTTTAAGGCTTGTACCTTCCGTGGATTCTCTCCTAATTAAGAACACCTGTAGAGGCCTGACCAGACCCTGTGGTTTGCAGCAGAACTGCCGAAGGGCTCTGAAAAGGCAGAAACTTCGTGTTGTCTTTTAACCTAAATTATAACAGGGTTCAAGCCCGTGCCAAGCAGAGTAAAACTATATAATTTATGAGCTATGAGGGCAGCTCTGGGCCCCTCTGAGGTGATTTTTATCAGTGCGGTAGCATAAACAGTTCTCCTTTAGTGGAACATTGGGAACAGGGAGCAGTGGAAGGCCTGCCGTATAAAGGGGCTCCAGCCTGTGCCAGGACCTCTGCAGCCCAGGGACAGCCAGGTAAGTGTGTTTGCACTGCTCTCCTTTCTGAGCAACAGCTGAGGAAAAGGTGTGCACTGTCCTGAGACTGAGCACGGGCTGGGGGACTGCAGGAGCTGCGCTTCCAGGCCAATGATTCGCCTTTTACTCTGAAAATTTTAAGCTCGTTACAGAGGATCTGCTTTGATTCATTGTCTGCCTTTGTCTTGGAAGGCTCAGTGGTGCCAAACCTCACCAGGGGTGTAATAGAACTACCCACAGTATTACAAACTGCACTTGGCTGTAATGATGGGTTTGGGCCCTTGCTCTCTCTGGGTTTTGAAGTCAGATTCCTATGAACAAGCAGGTGCTGCTCAAGGACTGGTCCTTGAGTCAAGTGGAAAACTATCAGATATAAGCATAACATGTAAAATTTTTGATTTTTTTTTCCTATGTATTAATAATGTACTTATAGATAAACCATAAAATTTAGTTTGTAACTCAAAATTACAGTATAGAACAGAACTCAGTCTATTCATTTTTTTCTGTCATGGTTTGAGGGGCTTTTAGGAGACTTAGCTAATAAGATATTACTGCAGTTTCGTGTTCTTTTCAGCAAATTGTATGCACAAAGTGGGAATAGCCTAAAAATATCAGCTAACTGGAAACAGATCTAAGACAATGTCCAGCTGACCCACCTCCAGGAACAACAGACAGTCTCCAGGGACTTCTGGGTTTTGTTTCTGTCTCAGAAGGTTTGGGGCTTGTGGTGTGGAGGCTGAGAGGGAGGAAGCGGGGGCAGGTTTTTGTTTGGTTTAAACTGACATTTTGAGTCTAATCTTTATAGGAAAAGGGACACCTTGAAAATCTTAGTGCTATGTTTCCTTATTGCATATCTCCAGGAAGAATGAAGCCTTTGCTGGTATTGGTTTCTGATGGTTAAAACAGCTACAATAGTTGATGTCTTAATTGAAAAAAAAAACCAACTCCTTTGAAGTTGCTCTAATTTTTATTTTCTCTGTAATGTTACATGCAGCCTGCTGCAGAGGGAGAGCTGGGGAGGGTAAGTTTCAGGCTCAGCTTGCCAGCTGCAGCAGAAGGGGACTTGTTATTTAAAAGATTTTCTTGATGAAAAGCTAGAGCTCTGCCCTTTTTAAGCACTGTCAGTTGGCACAGCTCTCCTGTGCTGTCCTGTTATGCCCCATAAGTCTGGGATAAGAAGCACTTCTTGCTAAAAGATTAGGAGGGAGGCTCTTAGAAATATTTTACCATGTTATATAAGAACTGTGTCTGGCTGTAGGTTGCCCTTGGACTTGAAACAAGCAGGGTCACAGTTCCAGCCTAAACATGAGCTCGGTGCTCTCATCTTGAAGTTCTTCTAAATTTTAAGCCATTATGGTCTATGACTAACTCTGTAGTTTAGATTGGCACAGTCTCAAAGGAAGGCATTTCCCTGCATCTGGGAAAAAAGTGGACGCAGCCAATGGCCTCTTAAAGCATACTGCAAGAAAACTGTACAACAGCTTGAGGCATCGTGTGTAGGTTGTTTAATTTCTTCAGCATAATTATCCTTTTAATAGGTGTGTGCTAGTACCATAATCATTCTTTCAGCATTCCACTACAAGATTAATGCTTGGTTTAGTTCAGGCCAATGACTTCTATGGGATCTGTACTGTACTTTTTTGCAAATCTAATGTAATGGGCTTGGTCTGTAAACACAAGATCAAAGTTGGATTTCTCTTGTAGAACTGAGCATCAAAAAAAGTTAGTGCTTTTTTATTAAAAACTCGCAATGTATGAAGTATTTTATGTGATGCTGATAGCATTGCTCATAGTATGATTGAATAATACCATAACTTTAAGCAAACAACATCTTCAAAATATACATTATAGACAGAGCCCAGCAGTTTGTGTATCGGGGTTTTGTACAGGTTTCTTTGTGTAGGTCTTCATTAACCAGGCAAATCCGCTGGTCAGCTCCCTGAGTAGGTGTGTCTCCGGAATATTTCATACTCATCCAGTTGTCTAATGTCTCCCTAGACATAGCCTATTTCAGGATTATGGTTTTTTATTCACATCCTTTTTGCCTGACAGCTGCAGTGGTCCTATTGCTGAGAGTAGATCTGTCTAAAAAACCTCGTTAGCTTATTTTCTGTACTGTTTGTGTTTAAGCCTCAGTGGTGTTCAGTCGGTTCTAGTGGCATAGCAGGTGGGAAGAGTACAGCAGGGAATTTGGGGAGGTCCATGATGAAATGTCTGTTTTAGTAGAAGAGAAGCACAGCAAAATTTGTAATCCTTATCTTCACTATCATCACCACCAGCTGCACTCTAGAGAGCACCTGGAAAAGGATATTTGCTCATCCCATCACTTCTGGTGGACTTGGCAGCGTTAGGTTTGTGGTTGAAGTCAATCTTAAATGTCTTTTCCAACCTAAATGATTCTAGAAGATGATCTAGATACTTCTATAAAGGCGTTATTCTTATCTAGCTACACAACTGGCCACAGTCACAGCAGGTAAGAGTCTGGAAGATCAGGAAATGGCAGCATGGTTACCAGAGAAGGCTCAGTGCATCTTCTGTTGGATTTTTGTATCCTATTTAATCCTTAAAAAATGGGATTAAACACAGCAGTGGTTTTTAGCTAAGAGAATTTCTTGGATGGCAGGAGGAAAAGCACCATTAGGAAGGTGCATGAAATCAGGACAGGCTGCTAGAACAGAGCAATGTCTGCTGTTGATCCTGCTGCTCACTGAGCCTGTGTAAGGCAAAGGAAAATCTGTAAGATATCAGTGGAAGACTAAGGTTACATACGCTCCTAGCCCCAAAAGCTGAGGAAAGAAGGCAGGAAATATTTGGGGTTATGGAGGGAGCCAAACCTGTTTTGTACAAGGATGGCATGTTTGAATAACAAGAAAAAAATGGGTGTTATCAGGTGTGGAATACACAGCACTAGGAGGCATGGCTTCATATAGCTTTGCACAGCTTTCAGTTTTCTTCAAAAGAAAACAATAGATAGCTGTCTCCTGGGTAACAGGAGAGGTGGAAATGGTGCCACAAGGACTAAAAATAATCAAATCTCAAGTATGAATTCTGGCTGTGCCCATTAAATTCTCAAAAAGCCAGAAATAAAGTATAACAATCTTGTTTAGGGGTAGGGTTTGTTTATGCTCTTAGAACTGACTTCAAATGCAGCTGGGTAATTGCACTGAAAGGCCTAGGAAAACTGAGAAGAACTAATTGTATTCTCTGTAAGACTTCTGTCACACTCAAGACATTTAAATTTTGTAAAAACTCTACAGATTCCTTCCCTCCTTTACCTGGGTACTTCTTGTATAAAGCTGCTACAACTCTTTCTCTTTATCAAGAAAGAAGTTTAACCCTGCAAACTTTCTTTACTAACTTTCCCTTTCAGCTAACCATAAAATTCCATGTGTGTGATGTAGCTACTGTGTTTTATGGGATCACAGCCACCTTGCTAGTAACTTTAATCTCTCAAACTCTTTGGACCTGCCTTTGGAACACTGTGGTCTGTGTTCCTTGGATGTTTGCATTGATGAACATTGCTTATTCACACTCAGCTTCAGCACAGTTCAGGTGGAGCTGCTGTAGTTTTTATCCATCAACAGAAATGTCAGTGTGCTTCACTCAATGTTAGTATGGTTTATGATTTCTTTTCAATCTGTGCTAATTTGGGGGCTACTTGGCATTAATTGAAAAAGAGCATTAGTGACTCAATTAGTTGCCAGGTTTCTGTGGTTTAATTTTACCCATACCAAGCATTAAGCAATTAATCTCAAGGTCTTACGTATGGCAAAACAAAACAACCTCTGAGATGTGGCTGAGATTTGAGAAAAACTTTCATTGGAAATGAGGAATTTGAAAGAAAGAAGAACAGAGTATTTACAAACAATAAGTATATGACAAAATGCTTCTGTAAGAAGAGGCTAAACTTAGCATTTGCACCATCTAAATATGTTGGATATTTATAATTATGCAAGCCAGAATAAACCAGCTACAGAAAATTGCCCAAAATTTTGGACTACATAGGACAGTAACTATCTGCATACCTGGGCCAGGTACCATAGCTTATCATACTTTAGGCTTCCTCCCCTTTGGTGAAATCCCCAAACTTTGCCTGAGACCATGCCAAGATGAAGTGTAAGCTCTGCAAATCTTCCTGAACTCCATCACATCAGCCTCAAGTGGCTTTTTCTTCTAGGTCAAGATGACCAAATGCCCTGTCGAAATGCAGACAGATTGGCCAATGACCGCTGCAAAAAGCCAAGGCTGGGTGGCCACACAGCAGATCTGGAAAAGTTTTCCTCTCTGCTTGACGCCATTCTTTGCTGAAAACCAGGGTGAACAGCATATAAAACAACAGATCACCAAATTATTTGAAGCAAAAAAAGGTTTTGATGATACAGGTTGCTCTAAAAATACACCTGTGCCTTCAATGCAAGTACAGCTCTCACATACCCTCTTTCCATCTGTCTAGGGACATATTCCAAACTCATAAGGGATTGAAGCATTACTCTTCTGGGGGATTGGGTTTTTCTTCTGAAAAATTTGTGGGAATCAAGACAGAAAATGTTTGAACAATAGCCTTGTTATTACTGGAACATTTCTTAATTGTGATAGTTCAGAGAAATCTTAGCAGAGTCCTATCAGAAGTGTAAACCGAATCCAGGTAAAATAGCTTTTGCAGAGAAGGTAGCGGAAGTTTTTGGATTTCCTGTCATGAGGCATGCAAAGATTTCAGATCTTTGTAGGGGAAATCAAAGAGATTGGGAGGAAAGAACCACCAGCCAAATACTTTTGGTGTTTATAACAGGTGTGCAGAAGGTACATAATTTGGTACAGCCTTTGCAGGCTTCATTAGAATGCAAAGACAAAGACCTAAAGTAACCAATGTTTTTAGAATTATATTGCCTCATTTCTCACAGCTTTGTAGATGTTGGATACTTTTAACCAATTTGGCAGCAAAGCTTTTTAATTCAGTGAAGTTCCCTGAAGTTTTATGAGAGCTGTTGTATGAGCAGGGAAGAGAGTTCCTACAATGAGTGCTAGAGAAGTTGCACATGAGTGTTTGGTGTTGCCCAGGCTGATCCTGATGAGGTTTGAGAAAAGCTGCAGGGGCTTCTCCCAACAAGCACAGTGAGCCACAAGAAACATGGGAAAGTAAAGTAGGAGTAGCTAAGGATGTGAGTCTGAGGGCATGAATATGGCTTCTCTCCTTGTTCTGCGCTGCTAATGAAGTAATTTTTAAAACAGCTTTTTGCAACAGCTCACTAAAGAGCTGTCCTTCTCTCCTAACTGTTCCACTACTATTTAACAAAGTGGAAATCTCAGTTTTCTTCTTCTTTATGAAGCAATGGACTTGGCTTTCTCACAGTCAGTCTGCACCACAGCTTTCTTCTTTAATACACGTTAGCCAAATCTCATCTGTGTGGTTCCCCAAAACCCCTTGCCTACCTTCACATTACCTATTATCATAACTCCATTTATTTGAAATGATTGGTCTCTGTAGTTAAATCTTATCTGTTCTACACTTGTGGGCCCATTTCCTCTTCTGGTGAGCCCCTGGAGTGCTCTGTGCCTTTCCATGGAACTGTTTACAAGCTGCTTTTGAGGGCACAGCTGTCACTATAAGACTAAAACTGAATCCAAAATCAGCTAAATATAGCTGTTCCACAGGGAGCCATCTTTACTGATAAGGCCAATAAATTACAGGAAAAAACAGAGATCTAGAACATAAGTCCTGTACAGCCAAGACCTGAACAATGGCTAAAACAAAACAAGGTTCAACACAGCCAGGGAAAAACCCAACAATGTGGCAAACAAAGCAGTGAGGTTCAGGCAGCTTTGCCTTTCCTCCTACCTAGGTGAGAGGCAGTCTGGGCTTTTCTCTGCTGCCCAAAAGGCAGGATTACTGCACACTGGGGATCACAAGGAAGTCGGGGCTGGAGTGAGTAACATGCCACACCAAACCCACCACTAGCTCTGCCAATAATGGGCAAAGGAATCCCACAACTCCTCTCCTTAACTCTTGATTTAAAACTGGGATCCTGTGATGAAGTAAACTCTGTTTCCCCCTGTTCAATGGGATTTGACAGGGAGCAAGACAACAGTAAATGAAAAGCCACCTTAATTTCAGTAGCTATCATTTCCAAACAGTATGGACATGATAGCCCTGTAATGACTTCGGGGAGTTGTGGAAGGCCAAAGATCAAAAAAGGGACCATAACAGAGGTGCCAGGTAAGCACAGCAAGCTACAAGATGCCATGAAGCCCACAATTCAAATATTGACTTGGACAGGATAGATTGAATTACAAAGTTTAACTTTAAAATAGGGACTCATTTGCATATTGTTGATACTAGGGTAAGATTTAGAATATGAGAATCTGTACAACGCGCTGTGCTGTTCTCTCTTTGTTAACCTGCAGAGCAAGAAGGATGCTGGGGTTGAAAGGCAGCTATCATTTTACATTCATCTTGATGACTGTAGAGGTCATACATATATTTTCAGGTCATTGACATCAGGGAAATAAGATTTTGCATTTAAAAAAAAAAAAAAAGAGCAGGGGAGCTTGTAATTGCTTTTCCTAATAAGGTCTCCAGAGGTAATCCTGCTGGTCTGCACAAAACTCTGTGCACAGTAACAGTGAGCCTCAAGAGGGCCAAGGCACCTTGTGCTGATTCCAAGCCTCCAGGTTTTGGTGTTGCCCAGAGAACATGGCTTCTTATGTAGCCTGGCCAGAAACTCTCCCCATGACTGCTTAGGAAGTGAATTTTCTGCAGCAATGGAAACAGGATGTAAATTAGCACACGTTCTGCAGCACAAAATGTGCTTGCACTGAAAATCCCCTGTGGGAGTGCACACAGCTTTGGGCCAGAGGGAAGCTTGATAGACAGAGCAGTGAGTTCTCCTTTCCCTTTCCAGTTCCTCTGTAGGAGGGCAAAGCTTTGAGGGGTTTTCTATCATGGCAGGTGCAGTGGGGAGGAAAGGAGATGTGGAAGGGATGTTTATTGTAAGAACTGAGTGAACATCCATATTATCTCTAGCAGTACAGCATCCCATTTCCTGTATGCAAATATTTATTAACATTCCAACTGAGCCACAGATGTTCAGTTTAATGTTGGTGTAAGCAAATCAGAAGGCTGGAGTCAATAATCTTCTGATTCACAAGTTTTAGGGAAATGAATCAAGGATAGTGAAGAATGAAGACAACACTGGGCTAGTACAAAAGAGAGTATGAAACTTGCACACAAGCAACATTCCAGGAATTTCATGCAAAGCAGGAAATTACCTTGAAGGTCTTGGGGCTCTTTCTGTTCCAGTGAAGTAATGGAGATGGACATGGAGAAGTATTTGACTTCCTTGACCTACAGGTGGCTTGAACCTTGCTATTACTTCAGCTAGCAGTGATCTACTGACATGAAGCTCACAAAAGGTATAGTAACATGGTCATGGTTCAGAGAGAAAACAGATTTCTGCAGCAGGAAGGGAATCAAGATCTTCAGGGGTGGCACTGATGGTCAAGGGAAGGACAGAGAGCAAAACATGACAGAAAAAGGAGAGAGCACACATGTGAGTGACCTGATGAAGGTAAAAGCAGCACTCTAGGTGTGAAAGAAATCTTACCAGTGCCCCACTGAAGGGGCAAAAGTCTTAGTCAGAGCCTGAAACAACTGCAAAAAACTGAGCAGTTGAAAATTATGGGTTGGCATGGTGAAATCTTGAACTGTTCCTTCATTTTCCACTGTTATCAGTCAGATTCCTTTTCTCCTTGTTTTGCTTGTCCTCTCTCCCTTTCCCAGTAGAATTCCTCTGGGGTCACAAATGATTAGTCAAGTTTCCTTAGTATCAATTCTCTCATGATCTGATCTTCTTTTAATCTTGCAGCTGAGATATTATAACATGGTAGGATATCATATGTGTCAGACTTTTTCTTGTCATTGTTTGGGTTTTTTTATGGGCTTGGCTTTTTAGGTTTTTTTTTTAATACAAGGCACATGCAGATTATCCTATCTCACATTAGTTCTGCTTGGTCCAAACCAAAATATTCAGCACTAGACAGTGGCCTGGTCTGAGCACTGAGACATACAACTGGCTTCTGATTCAGTGTCAGTGTAACTGAGGAGAACAAACTCCTCTCCAGAGATGGATATTTACATCATTAGCATCTGGACAAGCCAGCTGAGATCAGCTCACTGTTTCTCTAAATACTATGCTCTACACAAAGCAAGACCATAAAACCTTTGCAATGTGAAGATTAAAGACAATCAGCCCTTAATGAACAGTGTGTTGGGGAGCAGGCTGCAAGTTGAAAATCTGAAATACGAGAAAGCAGGTCTTTGTTCAGTCTGGCTGAACTGTGGTTTCAGCACACAGTAAAATTACAGTCTTTTACAAATAGCTGTCTGCCAAATGAGTCACAATAATATCCACATTGACACCCTTTATCTGGCCCTGTAGTCAGGTAATGCAGCTTAGTGTGAAAAATAATAGACTCTGTGTGAAAAATAAACATACTGTGTCTTGGAAGAAATCTACTTCCATGTAGAAACACTGATAGCATCAAGGAAAGTGAATTGATGAACCATTTTATTGACTCTTTAATGTAAAACTCAAATGAAAGGAGAAAGTCTTAGAGCATTAGAGAAACAAATTCTGTTTTTTCTTCTGAAACACGGGACATATTGTGGCAGCACCTCAAGCACAGGCTCTGAAGTTCCCTGAATTTCAGGGTCAGAAGATGTGTCCAGGGAGAACTGAAAGTCATCTCTTAAGCTGAAAACTCCTAACTAGATGCAGTTCATTTCACTGCTTCTCTCTGCAGTGAACAAGGCACACACCATTTTACACTCCATGTTCCAGATTTGAGGCCTTTGGAGAACTGGAGTGTGCAAGGGACTGGGTAGTGAAAATCCAGCACGTTTGGTTGGGGAACAGGTGGGAAGAAAGTCGAGTCCTTGAGGCTTTGAAGACTTCCATGCCTGCTTATTTTACGCAGATAAATAATCTTGTCTACTCCACTGAGTAGCTCATATGTAAAGCTCTGTAAATCTGTGTGTGCAAGTAAAATGCCTTCTGCTGATCCTGCAGGGACTGTCTGCCCCTGTTGTAGAGCAAAGCTGCCTGCAAGCCTGTACCACTGCCTTTAATCCTCTGTGTGTGTGTGCATTGTTATGTGACAGCCTTGCGTCCCTGTGAGCATTCCAAAGCCTTTATCCACTCCTGAGAACGCTTTATTGCTGACCTGATGGTAAGCACACAGAAATGTGGAGAAATGAGCTGCTGATCTACAGGTGAAAAGATTCAATAAACGGGAATTTTCACAGTCAAGTTGCAATAAATATTGTGGGTCTTCAGCAGATTGATCTTACTCTGGTGTGAAACCTAACTGTAGTGTATTTTAAAATATCACAAGGTACTATCAGCACTAATTCTTGCTAAAGTTGCACTGGAAGAGGTGACTAAAGTTTAGTAGTTGGGCCTTTACTCAAAGTGTAAACATATGATTTAACAGATTGCTGGAACAGATGATATACATAAATAAACCTGGATCGTGTTACTTCTTTAGAATATTAACTGAGGTTAACAAATGCTGCATGAAGGAAAAGAAATTGCCTGGGATTCCACTGTCAGCAGTTTAAAATGCATTCACTGCTAATCTCGTGACAAGCATAAAACCAACCCCAGCTGGACCCGGGGTTCTCGATTGTGTTGGCATTGTGACTGTTTGAAACTGAATTCCAGACCCATCTCCCTGCTGCTGCCATGCCATAAATATCAAACTTATAAAGCATTTTATATCGAACTTATAAAGCATTTGTCATCCTCTAGATGTTAAAGAATTTTAGCAAGTGACGTGGGAGTTTAGGATGTCAGGATGAATAGGGTATGAGCTTGGAAAGAAAGAAAGTTTAAAATGCCTTCTAGCTTTTTGATCCCAAAGGACTTGAAGCAAGGAAACAACAACAATCACATCCTGTTTTGTCAGTCATGTTAAGTGCCAGTACCAATTGCCATTCCTTCAGCCTTACTGTCCATATTCCCAGCTGTGCTCAGCATTAATTAAGCCAAATATGCTGGCTCTATTTAGAACCTCTGTAGTTATAATTCAACTCTTAATACCAATAATTAATCATACCTTCTTGAAATTCATCTCTCTACTGGAAATGGCACTGGTAACCAGACTTTCCTTTTCCTTTTTGCTCTTGTCTCTTTCTGTATCTATTATACGTAAATTGTTTTTATTTGTTTTGTGAATAGAAATACTTTATTGATACAAGCTGAAAGTTAAAGTAACTTTCAGTGTCAGGCAGAAAAATTTAATTCAAGGAACTGAATTTTCAAACTTAACTAGTGATGGATCATAAGGGTTTTGTGGATTTTTTTGTTGTTCTAAGTATTAAAATGCTCCATAATATTTGGTTCATTTCTTTATTTCACAGATAACGTTTTATCAAGAAAAGTTAGGAGATCAAATAGTTTACAAAAGTATAATGACCAACTGTGTTTAGAATTGCTCATTATCTGTACAGCAAAGTATAGAAATTCAGAAAGTACAGGGAAATTCAAAGAGGCTAGTTTTTAAATTAACTACCTGACCCATGTGATCTAGCAAAGCCTCCAAAAAATGAAAAGCATGTTTAATCTGGTAATGACTTTTTTGATCTCCTACTCCCAAAGTAACATAATTAGTGCTGGTTTCTGGAAAGTTTCTCTCTGAAATCCACTTAACTTTACTCTCAATAACATGTAAAAAATTCTCCCTTAAACCTCCATAGCAAAAGTTTAAGGCTGAGATTTTTGAGTCCAGTAAAACCCAGGTGCCCAATGTCTACTGAAATCTAGTCGAAGCAAATGGACTTTCACAAAAGGCATAGCCCAGCATGTTGTTTTCCAATATATTCAATTAAAGACACATTTTTACTTTACTGTGGCTGTCACTGCAATGACAGGAAGCTGTGCTGTTTAAAATAGACCTCAATAATTTATTGCCAGCATTGCATCTTCCTGACTCCTTGATGTTCCTCTTCTCCCCCACCCCTCACCTGCTGCAGCTCTTGAGAAGAGCCAGAAGGATCAGGGCAGAGAGTGGCACCTCCAGCCTTCAGCCCATCCCCCTGCAACTGAGATTATTAAGCTCTTCTCAAACTACAGTGGACTTGGCAGGGGGCAGCTTTCCATATTCAGCATCAGAATATCTCCTGTTGCACCATACTTCTATCTAAGCCTTCTGAGGGTTGGGATTTTGGGGTTGGGATGGGATTTTTGCACTCAGCTTGGCGGTCAGGGTGTGTTATTGGTGCTGTAGAGAATGGATAACCATGGTTAGTCAGTGTTTGAACACCTCAGTCATGTCATTAATTCACTTTCCTAGCTGGTGTGGGGCAAAGGTTTCCTTTGTACTCTTTATCCACCCTCTGTTTTGGAGTTACTGTGAGATGCTGGTGCTGTAATATTGATGCCTTTTACATCATAACTCATTCTGCCATTCCTAGTTATTCTATGCTGGAGTTTTTTGGGGTTGATTTCCCTTTTTTTTGTTTTTCCCTTAGTGGTGCTGGCTTGTTCTCAGCTTCATTTATGGCCTGTAATTAGCTGTAGGTTTTCAGTAGTTTTATATGGACCTACAGTTAGCTTGGACTCTTAGCATCATAATTCAAAATATGCTATCCTTAGCTTTCCTAATAACTTCTCGTAAATGAGTTCATATGTATGTCACTTAATAATTATATATAATATATATTGAGTAAACCTGGAAACATAGCCACTCACAGCTTCTTCTAGACTCTCCAATGAAAATAGTTTTATTCGTTGTAATTTTGGGGGGGTGGCTTGGAGGTTTTGAGCTGGGTTTTTGGTTTCGGTTGTGTTCCGGTTTTGTTTGTTTGGATTTCCTTTAATGATCCTGCAAATCTGTTGTTAAATCCAGGTGATGCTGGCGCACCTGACAACCACTGAATGTTAGTGAAGCTATTTCTGTGTTCTTACTTCAGTTCAACATCCCATAAGCTGGTAGTTTTCCCACTGATGACCACTGATGCAGAGAGTTAACGCAATACCTCCATACTTTCAATACTGCATTTGGGTCCAACCTGCAGGTACTTTCCACATGGTTAATGGTGCCCAGTTCTAAGCTGAATGCTTATCTTCAGCCCATCATTTGGGGCAGCTGTTTTGAATGGTAAAGCTCCCTGCATCTAAAGAAATCACGTGCATGTTTGTGCGTGGCCATCACTTGTTTGCTGTCTGGCAAACACATCCACATGCCATATTACATCAGGTTTTATGTCTAAACAGTCCACATAAAGCTCTCACCTAACAGTGGTCACGAGCTGCAGAGCTCCAATCCATAGCTAAGATCAGCACATCTCATACCTGAAGAGTTACTCAGATTTCGTTTGGGCCCATCTCGAAAAAGTCCATGCTAAGAGAAATTTTACACATTTTTTCTGCTGCCACTCCCCCAGAGCACTTACAACGCTTGCTTACCTTGGGGCTCAGGAGGGAAGCAGTCTTTCCAGCCAAGCTGCTGTGTTAGCTTTTAATCAGTTGTTGGGAGGAGCCATAGTTAAAACTTTTACTTTTTTCCTAGATTGATGACTTCCTGGCTTTCCTTCATTCTTTGTTTCTTGCTTACAATCCCAAATGTGTGCTTTTGGATCCACTGAAAGGTACAGAGGGCTTTGGAGGCCCATTGGGCAAAGATTAAGGACACTTCAGTAGATTTCAACTTAGGAGCTAAAGAGAACAACAAAGGCTAATCAGGAAACTGCTTTTATCAAAATGTTTCTAGTCTGTAGTGGTGAAAATCTAAAATATATAAACTGAACAACGCCTTTAAAAGAGAATCAATTGATTCTCTTCCTTTGATGCTTTTTCCAAAACAGTCCTTTCCAAAAGCACAGGATAACTTTGGAAACTGCAGACAAGCTTCCTGGAGCTCCATCCCGTCTTCAGCAGAGCTAGTACTTATTCCATCTTCTTTCTGTTTTGGACATGCTAGAAGGAGATTGAGAGCCTAAAGGAGTTGGATTTCTGCAGAACCATCAGCATAATTTTCTATGCTCCAACGAGGCACTTCTACTGCCTCTGAAACTGCCCTTCTGGGACCATGACACTGATTTAGCTCCAGCTGGTTTAGCATGACAGGCAAGACCTTCTTATTGGCAGATATTGGGGCTTAATATAAGAAAACACATACTCCATAAAGTAAAGATGATAATCATAAACTTGGGGACTTCAGTACTCCAGTATTGTCCTCAGGATCTCTGCACCATGTTCCGGTTTATAATGTAGATAAGGCAGCAAATCATCACACTGCCTCATCTTAAAGGAGAGGCTTTTCCAATTTAGGATCACTGATTGCTCTGTCCCACAGGTTTGTTTCTCTTGCCCCTTTTTTCCTCACTCAAAAGTTGGAAACATTGTCAGGAACACATTACTTCAGAAAAGGAGAAGACAAGGTAATATACAGCACCACTAAATCTAGTGACCTCCATCAACTTCCTATGAACACACTCAGTTTGCAGGAATGCTTTTTAATTCAGCTGATTAAAGAGCAAGTAAACAGACAGATAATCCTTAAATTGTGTGTATACATGGATGTAGATTCTAAGGATGGAAGACAGCCTAAAAAATTCTTAAACTATACAAGAACTAGGCTTTACAAACTACTTTCACTTTGGACTTGGGCCCAGAGTAACCATATTATGATTTCTTGGCATGAAACTACAGCTCTGATGGTTTAATTCTTCTGTGAATTAATGACTCACACTTCACCAAAAACTTTATTTAAGCACAGAAGAATGGGTGACCTTCAAACAAATCACTTTTCAGTACCTGAGAACCTGGCTAGGAAGCACATGGAGCAGGGCATTGTACCATGAACACCATCCCTTCCTTTCATCCTGCCATCCCCAGGCCCTCTCTGATTGGTGTCACTGCAGGGAAGTGTCTCCACCTTACTCTTTGTGAGAACAAAGGGCTTCATTACGTGTTTGCAAACCAGTTTACTTCTTGCAGCCTTCCAAAGTGGTTCACCAGGTGGTGCTTTTCTTGCCAAAAAGGGAGGCTAAGCTCAGCTCTTGGGTTCCTGTTGACTGCCAGACTCACTGGGAACTGGATGCTGGATGACCTCAGAGTTCTGGGTAAAGCAAAAAAGATGCATCCTTGGTTACTAAATATTTGTTATCTACCATCACCCTTTAGCTATTGGTAAAATAGGTAAGTGGCTGTAAATAGGTAAATGCTTGGGGGAATGTCAAACAGGAGAACAAACATTTATGTGAGTTGTTTCCTTGCTCACAAAACCCTAGGTTTCAAATACACTGTTAGCAAGGACTTTTGAGATTCATTTTGCTGCTTTCTGAATAGGAGAGAAAGAGGCTTTGCACTGTAGTGGGGAAGAGTGTCTGGTCTGGAGAGAGAGACAAATAACAGGAATTAACACCTACACAATTCAGAAAACACGTTCCCTCCAAACCATCAATAGCCTTGCACACTGGCAGCTTCTCTGTCAAAAACTCGACTGTTACAGGGCCAGCTACTGACTGTCAGTCAGCTCAAACCAGAGAGCTGCTGGGTGAGAGGAGGTGGCATCCTCCTGCCCCTGAGAATCCACTGAAGCCCCAAATTTCAGTGTGGTGCTGCTCCTGCTGAGCATCAGCATTCTGCTTTGACTCCTCTACATGCAGTGAGTTCCTCACTTACCTTCCTTCAATGCTAATTAGCCAAATTCATATGCAATGCTGCCGAGTGAAGCAGCTCCAGGTATAGGCTGTGTGGAGATGACTTTGCCCTCGGAAAACAGTCCAGATTTTAATCAGACTGTGTGAGTTAGTTAAAGCCACTGTGTGGCTTTAGGTGGCCATTGACAGTGACCTTGGTGGGAGCCTGTCCTAAGAGCTTGGGATCCTGCTCAATCTCACTTCTTCACCTGCTGGGCATCCACATGAAAAAACAGAGAACACTCAACAATTTTGTTATCCTTCAACACCAGGCTACCTGGTTGAGAAGTGCACAGGATGCCAAAAGCTGCACTTGATAATAAGCATATTAACTGTTAAATGCATACCCTGCAGCTTGATGTTCTTCCCAATAAAACAGGCAGCAACAAATCCAGATTGCTCTGGATAGGGAGCGTTCAACAGCCCAAACTGGATTTTGGCAGGATGAACATCACAAACAGTAACACACCCCCTCTTGTTAAAAAAAAAAAAAAAAAAAAAAAAAAAAGACATTAAATTGTTAATTCCACTATATAATCACAGCTTTGATCTTGATTCCAAGAAAAGAAACCTCAAGCAGTAGTTGGAATCTCTAAGGCCAGCATAGGCACTGGTTTAATAATGGCACAGAATAAGCCTCATGGTGCTGTCTGCTGCTAGCTCTCCCACTCTGCTTGGCCTAAGCCTACCTACTTAATCTACAAAATCTAAGAGGTTTGGATTTTATTGATCACCAAAGAGTGATTTTTAAATGCAGAGTTTTTAATGAGTTTTTAAATGCATTCCAAAAACAGATGAGAACCCTCCATTCTCCGGGAAAGGATGTCCCATGGCAGACCCTAGCCATCACTTCCCTTGCTTCCCAAGCAAATCTGAAATGATTGCAACAAAGTTTGCTTTGGTATTAATTTACTAATGGATAGCTCTGTTTGGAGCCCTCATTCTTTCAGTGACACGTTACATGTCAAATCCTAATTGTTCCAAATCTTACCCTTATGAAAACAAATTCATTCTCTTGCTACTTCTTTCGTGAGAGCATGCAGAAACTGGAGGTTCTCTGACCATCCCCCAAATAGTTAAAAAATGGCTTCCAGGACTCTACTTTTAGGGTGTTTGAGGTTTTCTTAAACAGCCTTTACAGAACTCAGCTGGTAAATGCAAGGTGAGTTACAAGGGCAACTGAGAGACAGCAATGAAGGGAAAGATTCAGCAAGTCGAGGCATTGCAATTAGTGGGATTACAGCAGAAATTAAGTACTGTGTGTCTTCAGTATTCAGGCCTTAAGTAAAAGCTTTGCTTTTGATGTATTTTTCTTCCTGAGTATTCTGAAATATATTTGTGCCTCAAGTGTGGTTAGTGATGTATTTCAGAAAAAGGATTGTCGCAAGGGAGATCTAAAACAGTACAAAATCAGGCCACTGCTTATGTTTATTATGTGAGCGGCAATTTGGGCATTTCCCTGCTGGAATCCACCCTCGTTACATAGTGATGTTTTCCCAAATTACTCAGGCACTTTAGGTATCTCTTTAACAGATGTGTCTATTTTTATTTGCCCTGCACTCACATCTGTTTCCTTCTTATCAGCAAATATCTATTCATTGGTCCTATCTAACTCTTTTACATCTATCTGCATTAAAATGTGTGTCACTCATTAATTCAGGGTTTGTACATAAATTAGTCTCCTGTATCTCCTGTAGCAGTGTTACTCTTTCTGCTTGTTGCATCCCCTAAAATAAAATTACATTTCATTTACAGCAGATTTCTGAATTTGTATCCTTTAACTATTTCTTAGTTCAGTCGGTCAATTTTTGCAGTAAGATTGTGTTTGAAGTCCTGTGAGTTTGACAGTTGTATTCAGAACATTGTTTCCAAACTTGATGGATATAGGGAGTTTTTTGTTTGTTTGTTTGTTTGTTCTTTGTGCAAGAAATAAAAGGTTTCTGACTAATTTTTAAGAACTGAGAATAATTTAAGTAGAAAACTCACAGGTTTACAAGCCTGGACTGTATTAGCCTTAACCCTGTAATGAAAGTCCAGCACCTAGAAGACAGTTCATATTTAAATATGAATTTTTAGTAAGCTTGTAAGTTGATGTTGTTTTTTGTCCTAGAAATCTACTTGAGAGATAATCTTAGAGCAGTTCTGCTAACTGCTCTGTAATCATGATGATTTTTTTACTTCTCAGAGTACTAAAATAGTCTCTGTGTAGGTATGTTCACATTGGTTTTTTACACAATTTAAAAATCTTTCCACACATAATATGATTTCTTCTAATAAAATAAGATGCTCATGGCAAAGCATTATATTATACAGAGAATGCACTACTGCAAAAATGAAAGGTAACCTCGACCATTTAAATTACATCTTGAAAATTAATGCTGATTCATAATCTTTGCCCAGGAGAAATGTAATAAGTCTTCACAAACAGCTGCATCAGATTTCTAGCATTTTACCTGAGTAAGTATGTAATTCTACCCCAGCTGAATGATTAAATACTTAGCACTCAAATATGGGTTTGTAATGGGGAGCATTTAATTTGTCTCAGTTACCTGTACAAATAATTCTAATCTACAGATCAGTTGCCCTGGTTTGAATAATGTATATATTTAACACAGCAAGATGCATTTGTCTAAACTTGGCTTGTAGTGTTGAAGCAGCTTATTTAGACAGATATTTGATGGATATTCAGTATCTCAGATACATTCATCACACTAATTCTATTACGTTAATAACACCAATTCTATTTAGTTAAAAGTGCAGTTTTTCCAGCAGATACACAAAGAATATTAGTATCATGTCTGAGCAAACCACCTGTAATTACTTCCTCTCAAAACTGACGTAAAAGCAACAGGAAAGAAATTAACTCTCGTAATTCTTTGATAGTTGATGTTCTATTGTCTGATGCGAGGAAAAAAAAAGGAAATAATTTATTACTACTATAATCTTATTTCTCTAGCACAGAAATTGCCTCCCAATTACATAACCATGTCCTTTGCACACTTTGGTGCCCTTTGTTTGTAAATCATCTCAGGGGAATCCACCAAGCCACTACTGGCAGTCAGAGGCAGGAATTTTACGTAGTTTTCATGATAAGCTTTTTCCCAAAAGTGCCCTGTTTCATGGTCAGTTCCTGGTAGCAGTACCATGTAAACATCCTCCACGTGTTTTAGGTCTCCTTCTCCATAAAATGTTGTCCCAGTAGTCTTCTGTGGCACATCTGTGGATGGAGAGGCTTAGGGAATGCTTTACATTTATTAGAGTAAGATCTCTAGTCTCTTTTCCCTCCCTGTGAAGACAGAGTCCAGTCATCTCCAGGACAGGCAGTAAGTATAGTGGGATATCTAATTTATTTCTCTTATCCTTGCTGAGCAGACAGTATGTTACCAGACAATGAAATGGTGAAACATAATAAACCTCTACAGAATTCTTAAGGAAGTTGCAGATGTAGAACAATTATTTGAGTTTGCTCCAAAACTTTGCTTAACTCTAAGGATGTAGGTAAACCCAAGGATTAAAAATTGGCTTACTTCATAAATCAGGAGTTACAAGAAATCATTTAGCTTGTCCTGTCCCACAGATTGTGAAATATCAGGGAGAGCAAAGAGAGAGAAGTAATCCTTCAGTTTGTAAAGAGAAGCAATAAACATGAAAATACAGGCTCATACTTTTAGATTAAAATTTATTGTGGGCATAAAATACTCTTCCAGGAAATTGCTTCGCAAGTGGGAAACATGCTATCAGATGTAATAATGACAAATGGGACCATGTCTCGTATTAATTCAAAAGTGCTGTAAGTTTTGGAACATCTTCATTTGAGAGGGTTGGGTGTTAAAGCTCTGAGCAGAGCTTTATGAGGTGAAAGCGTGTTGCACACTAAATGCACTTGGCAGCTGGATGAACAGCACAAGGCTGGCTCCCAGTATGTGCCATTTACTTTGCAAACAGGGAGCTTGATAAGTAAAGACCTGCTGGATGGTTGCAAAAAATAATAAAATAAAATAAGCCAGCATTTATGGAATAAGAGAAGAATATAGCTGGATCAGCTGTGTTGTGTTTGAGCAGTAATGAATGAGAGGAATTTGCTGTCAGTGCGTTCATCACCAGCCTTTAATGACACACCACGACTGTTTGCCCATCATTCATGTATGGAGTGGTGATGGCACGTGCTCAGAAGCAGCTCCAAAAGAAACAAGTAAATTATATCACTTCCTCCTGGACTGCTCTCTAGGGTTGGTTTAGACATTAAACAGATCAGCAGTAATGTGAAAGTGGTAGAGCAGAAGGTTACATTGTTGTTCATACGGATTTATCAAACACCTGCATTTAAAAAGGATTATTATAAATTGGTCACATTCTCATGAGGCAAGGAATGTTTTTAAGTGTGCATAAAAGTGATTTTTTTTGTTGTTTTTAGATTAAGAAACGTGTCATATAATTAAAAATTTAATTTGCCAGTGATGCATAATCTGTAGCTAAAATCAAGCAAAGATAAGGGCTGCCACCTCAAGTCAGATACCAAATCTAGGGGTGGCAACATCATAGTGTCCCCCAAAAACAGTTTTTGGAGGGAAAGGGCACAGGGAACCGGAGTGACAGTCTTCACAAATGCACTTCTACAAAATGCAGTGTTTGATTTTATAATCCTGCTTGGATAAAGTGCAGGTAAACTGAGTTATGCAATTCAATCAGACCGCCAAGTTGCATATGCACATGAAATATCAGGTTGCATGACAAGCTGTGTGTGAAAGCAGCATCAGAGTGGGTCTTGAATTGCTCGAAATGAAAGGGAGTTTTACATCCCAGCAGGTTAAAACTTTACTTGGGCTCCGGGAGCACCATTAGCATAATCTGATTACCGTCTAGGCAGGTGGTGGTTGCTCCTGGATAGGCCTAAAGGAAATGAGCGTTTTGACAGAAAAAAGGAGTGCTCAGCAGAAGGGGGAGGAATTCTGAAGTTATTTGAGACTGAATGAATATTAAAAAATAATCAGTGCTGATAAATTTTAAGGAATGTCTTGCCTGTTCAGATTTCTGAAGGTTTTAAGTACTGCTTAAACTTCTTCTCTATCAAACTTGTTCTTATATCCATTGCTTTTATGATTTCTTACTTGGTCCGAGAGACATATTTGAGAGGGATGTGGTGTTGGGCAGGGAGAGGGGGTATTTCTGATTATTATCAGAATTGTCAGGGGTATTAGCATTTCTGATTATTATCTTCTCTCACATCATTTGGTATATTCTCATTATTCCCTCTAACTAATTCTACTAAGCTCCCATTTCAACGCTAATATCTCATTCCAGGTGTTAAGGAAGTACTGGCTATTAAATTCTTTCAAAGTAAAGCCATGAGCTGTACTCCTTTCTTCTAAAGGAAATTATGATTTACTGGCAAAGAGCCAGGGTGAAACTAACTGTCAAAAACTCTATATTGTCTTTCCAGTTGTGTATGTCTTACTGGGATTTTCTTGTGCTTCTAATTTTAAGCTCCAAGCTTATGCATTGCAATGCTTAATTCTTGCTAGCATAGTTTAATTATTTACATTCATTTACAAGCCTTGTTCCTAAGTCCAGTAGAAATTATATTGCTAATTATTGTGTCTAACTGAAACATTAAGTGGATTTTTAGGTCCATACAGGAAAGCTACTAAAAATTAAAGACAGTAATTTTTTTTTAATACCAAACATATTAAATGGCTTCTAGGTTTTGCATTTCTCATCACTGGTTTTAAGTCACTTTTAGTCCCTCTGCATAGGGTTTGAGTAGCACCAGGCATGACAGTGTGCCGTTCTTTTTTTAATGTCATCATTTATAATACAGTTAATGTTAAATTGAAATGTCAAATTAATGTTCAGAACATGATCCTTTAGACATCATTGAAAGAGAACTCTAGAAGAATATTTTTTTCTTTATGTCTCTGTCAGCTAAGGCTCAGTTTTCCATTCTGGTTAAGGTGACAAGACAACATCTCTGAGGTTTTATGCAGGTTGAAGGGCCTGTCTGCTCAAAGCTACGACTTTGCAAGGACACCCCTTTCTATGTCCATAATCAACGTGACACATACAGGGAACACCAACTTCCTGTACGTAAGCTGCAGTAAAATACCACAGATTTCCAGATAAAAGCCAATCCTGCATTAAAACCCTTGTACAACTATAAGAATCTGCAATAACTGCATGTGAGGAGTCTGAAGGCTTTCACTGAGAATGGGATCAATATGCCAAAGTGGTCACTCTCTCAAAAAAGATTCTACCTAGGACCTGAAGATTCCTGGGAAGCATAAAAGTATTACTGGCCAGATCATCTCACACCAGTAGATTTACATGGGTATGTCACATTTGAATTTTAAGACTGCTAGAGAGTATTATTCTCTATTGCTAAAGGAACTTCTTAGACTTTTCCCTAGAGATGTACCAGTGAGAGATATCTAGATCTGGAATCTTAATCTACTCAGAGCCTGGATGTGGGAAAAGGAGTTTATGAATGACAAATGGTTAGAAGTGCTTTCCAAGAGCTTCAGGGACAGTATTATACAGCCTGGAGATTGCTGAAACTGAAGATAAAAAAATCTCTCATAACCTGTGTCCCTTGGACAATTGGTTAAGTATGTCAGAAGAGATGCTTTAATGTTCTCAAACACTTCCTTTCAGGCATTCTTCCAGGCCAGGAATGGCTTTTGAATTTTCCCTAAAATACTATTTCAGTTCATCACCTTTGCAAAGGGGAAGGTGGGAGCAGAAAGCTTCTGACACTGCCAGTTCCTTTAGGCACCTGACTTAAGTGACACTTGTATATTGCAGATTAGTTTCCATTTTCCATTTCAGGTCAAACCTTTTATTTTCTTCTATTAAAGCACTGAACATATAATTATGACCATTTTCTACCTCTTTAATTTTGTCTGAAACTGATTCTGACCCATTGATTTTAATTACCCTGAGATGATCTTGAACTACATTTTAAAACCCTCTGTGAAGCAGACCCATGCTGTACATCTTAATTGTATTTTTCAGTTTGAGGACTCCTGCTGTCCAGCCTTCAACTACATTTGAACTGCATCCCAAAACTGAGGTTTGCAGTTAACACACCCCCACACTCACACCTCCCACCCCCACCAAGCCTTTCCCTAGAGCAGTACCTCCAATCAATCAGAACCCAGTTCTAGTTCAGATGTGGAGTAGCTGGTCAAGTTATCCCTTCGATCCTCTCAGGAGAGAATTAAGGGCAAGGCAGAGCATCTAACAACAATCATTAGTTGTTCACTTTGTACCTTTCTTTTATTCTGACTTTCAAAAGTGTACCCATCAGTATAAACAGATGGGGCTCAAAAGAGCAATTAGATTAGCAGAATTTCAAAACTCGTGGCTTTTTATGACTGTATCTGACTTGTCTTGGCCAAGAAAAATCACTATCATAATTCCATCTGCATAAAAGATGCTTTCCACCTCCACAACAATTTGTTCACTGTTATCTCTATTGGTATGCACTCCCATACCTTCCTCAGATTCCTTATCACTGGTTGCTAACTCTGAGGAAAACAGCAAGAGGCAGGACTAAGGGGAGAGTTAAATTAGCCCACTTTCACACTTCACCTCCAGTAAATCTGCACGTGAATAAGTCTTCAGTAACCAGAAGGGATAACAGAAGAAAAACTATAGCTCAAGAGAAGCAAATCTCTGGCTGACTCCTCAGATGAAGGACTTGCAGGTGTTCCCTGCAATGCTGTTCTAAGTCCATTTCAATCCACATAGCTTTGGCATAAATATTGGCTTAACCTTAAACCATCCTCTCTCACAGAAAAAAGAAAGCACCTTGTCTCTGCACAGATGAGGTGTCACCTCTCCACAGCAAAGCACCACCCCATTACTGCAAGGAGAAACCTCATGCAGATAGTGGAATTAAGCTGGTCTAAAAATACATCCAGCTTCTTCTCTTTAACAGAGAATGACAGATCACTGCTGGGATTAAAAATGCAGCTCTACTGCCTGAAAGGGTTTTTCTTGTTCCCGTACTTCATTCTGTGTCCAAAAATTGGCTTGGAAAACTCTAAGCTTAGAGTTGATTGTACAAATAAATGTTCTGAATAAGGAAATAGAAGAAAATATCATCACTAATTTTATCTAACGTGAGGAATCTTTAAACAAGCCAGTTACTCCCACAACAGACATCACGCTCTGGAAAGAACATGGTAATTTATGCTTGACAATACAAAGCACAATGCGTGTATTTTCCAGATTTATACCAGGTAAATCATGAGCCCATCATTTATTTTCGACTTATTGATCATTAAAATCACCTGGTAAACCCCCAACCTTCTAATAAAAAAACAACCTGATCACAAGAGAAGGTCAATGGTTGGAGACAGAGTCTATGAACAGGCTGAGTGCTGTGTACCTAATTAGGTTTGGCTGAGCCAACTGCACTCTGAACATCTCTTCCCCTGCTTCAGCTACAAATACATCCTCAGGGCACAGCTACTTTTCTATTCCCACTGTGCTGCCTTAATCTAGTAAATTTCCACCTCTGACCTCAATAAATATTTTATTTTCTTAACAGCAAGACCACTCACCCTGATTCCACCTCTGCATTGTGTTTTTTAGATTTGGGCGCATTTATGAAGATAGACACACAGATACAGACTAGATAGACAGAGATATATATTATTTATGTAGGATTATATCATATGAACATAAGCAAAAGAAGGTAAAGCAAAGAGGCAAGGCAGACAGTCCATAATTTCTGGAACAGCAATGCTATTAGACTTTTCTGCAACAGCTTCTGGCCGTTGGGAGCAATCAAACACAAAGACCTTGCTGCTTACAACGAAATCAGAAGTTCTTTGTGATGGCTTCAAGAAATTAAAATCTAATTGTTTTCATGAAGGAATGAGAGGGAAGGGAAGCTTTCTTCCTGTGGAGAGATTTCTACATGAAAGAAAGCAAGCCATGACTTAATGATAGCTGAGAATTACTGCTTCATTGTAGATATTAGGCTTATCTTTTATAGTTTTCTCTGCCCTTTTCATCCAAAAAATCTCTATTGAAACTGGACCTTGAGAAACAGAACTAACATTGAAGTTTATTTCAGAGCTGACTGAAGTGAGCATATTAATTTTCACAGATTTTTGTATCAGCTTCTTGGTATACTACATTTCTCATTCAGCCATGTAATATTTGGGATAATATTTCTCTGCATACCAGAGGGTCCTAAATGTTGCTAACAAATAGAGAAGTAAACATTGTCATCTTGATCCATACTGAATTGAGTGTGTATGAAGCCTTTCTTTTAAAAAAGTAGATTTGTTATGTCGTTATGGTGGTTGTTATGGTGTCACATATCTGGCAGAAATCAGAAATGCTTTGGTTTGTTGGGTTTTGTTGTTGTTGTTTATGTGTATACAGTGTACCTAAAGAAATAACACGGCTTTCAAAATGCTTGGATTCTAGCATCTAGGATTCTAGAAAGGGCAGAATTCGCTAAATATCTAAATGCTTAGTAGTCTCACAGCTGAAAACACTCATCATCCCCCTTCTCCTACCCCACCTGACACACACCAGCCTGATGGCATGGCATGCTCTACCTCCCATAACAAATTTGGTGTGCGGTCACATTTTTCAGTAACGCCTGTGACAGCCAGCAGGAGTAAAGCTTGCGCCTCACCAGCAGCACATTGACATTCCTATCGATTTGAAAGGAGCTACTAAGCAACTGAGTGAGGTAAATACTTACTTGCCTGTGGAAAACCAGCTACATGCTTTAAACTCTTGAATCAGAGCCTGATAAAGGGTAAGTACCGTATTCCTTTATAAACTAGCTCTATGATCGTTTTCAGGGAAAAAATTAAACCAAGCGGACTTCCTTTGGGTTCATTAGGTGACTACTGAAAACAGTTGTTTCAGGGTAATAGAAACCTTTAGAAATCTTTTTTCCGTGTTCTCTTGGAACTTCACCAGCCACAAGCACAATGGGGGGCGGAGGGAGGAAAGTCTCACATCCCATTGTCTCCACAGGACTCCCTGTTCCCTACTGAACACCAGGGTCAATTTTTCCGAACAGCTTTGTCTTTCTGCCAAAGATAATGCACATGTTTGGAGGGTATGGGTAAAGATTAAAACCTTGTCACTCACAGATGGCTCACCTGCTTTTTAGGTATTTCAGAAATCATTCCTGCCCAGGAGTTCATGCATGCTTTTGCAGTACTTAAGACTAAATTGTACTAAATTGAGACGCTTGTACTAAATTGAGCTTCAAACATCTCAACAAAGTAGTAGAGCTATCAGTATCAAAATGGTGTACATCACTTTTTATATATATATTTTTAAAAATCAGTGGGGGGATAAGTTCTCTAAAAAAGCTCTATCTGTCAGCTTTTTTTTGTGGGAGGCTTCTTGTGTGTGGTTTTGCCCCTCCTAGAACGTGACAAAGTGAAACTGAAGGGAAAAAAAACTTGCCTCCTTTCTGAACTTAACAACATGATTTTTTTCCGAAAACAGAAGAGAGTTCAAGACCACAAAAATATTATTGCTAAATTTTAATCCCCTGAAAATAAGGTCAGGCTAAAGCAAACAAAGTTCTTTGAGGAGAAGTTGTTTTTATTAAGGTATTAACTTGAGTGGTGCTGTGAAAGTCTGCTCTGGTGTAGGTTCACTATGCAAATGTCAGATGGGAAAGTGTTCTCAAGTTGTCTCTTCCTGCATGGTAGCTGAAGGATAAAACTTAATTCTGGGAAGATTATTCCTCACCAGCACCTCAGGACCAAATACATACATATAGCATTTGTCCTCTGTGTCACCAGGGCTTGGCTGGCTGAGAGAGACACTGTGTGACAGCTGTCAGTAGTGAAACGCTTACCTGAAGTCTCATATTTGAGCCCTTATCAGCAACAGATTTTTCTTATTCATCCCTCTGTACCTGTTACTATTCAGTCACAATTCCACCTCAGCAAGCCACAGAGGAACCATCAGCACCAGTTTAGGTACTGTGGTTCTTGTCCTTCAAAACACCTTCAAACAACCTTGCACTTGGCCTTGTTGAGCCTCATGAAGTTGACGTGGGCCAAGCTCTCCAGCCTGTCCAGGTCCCTCTGGATGGCATCCCCTCCCTCCAACGTGTCAAGTGCACCACACAGCTGGGTGTTGTTGGCAAACCTGCTGAGGGTGCACTCGATCCCACTGTTTGTGTCACTGACGTTAAAAAGTGCCAATCCCAACATCAGCCCTTGAGGAACATCACCCATCTCCGGTCTCCACCTGGACATTGAGCTGTTGACTCTGTGTGACCATCTAACCAATCCATTACTCACCAAGTATCCATCTGCCAAACCCACGTCTTCCCACTTCAGAGACAAGGATGTCGTGAGGAACAGTGCCAAGTGCTTTGCACAGCTCTGGGCAGATGATGTCACCTGCTCTCCTCTTATCCATCACCAGCTGTAACCCCATCCCAGCAGGTCATCACATTCATCAGGCATGCCTTGCCCCCAGTGAAGCCATGCCCCCAGGCTGTATCACTCTCCTTATTTTCCATATGCCTTAGAACCTGCTCCATGATCTTGCCAGGCACTCAGGTGAGACTGACTGACCTGGAGATCATGTTCCTTTGAAAAATACACTGTCAGAAAAGGACATGGAAATGTTGCCCCCAGGAGAAACAGAACTGCTGGCCTGTTTCCTACAACTGGAAGTCAGAATGTCCCTTTGGGGCCTTTGCCCTGATGAGACCGTACGCTTAAGTCACAATACAAAAAAGAAGGTTAGTTGCATTTTCAGACTCTTGAAAATACAAACTGCCTTATAAAGACTGAATCATCTCATGGTTAATGGTAGTACAAGGTTGATGGTTGGACTGGATGACCTCAAAGGCCTCTTCCAACCTTGACAATTCTGTGATTCCATCATCTCTGAAAAGCTTTCTGTGGCAATTTTCACTGTACTTGTCACACTTCAGGAAAGCAGATTTTCTGAGGACAAGAGAGCAGAGCTGTGTGTTGTCTTTAGACAGCATGATAACCTAAAATCCACAACTGGCTGGGTGACTTCACTGGTGGTTCCAGCCAAAGGGCTAAACACGAGCTGTAACAAGACAGAAAGCTCTGGGATCTGTCAGGAAGACACAACTGTTATGGTGCAATGAATAGACAGAGATGTTTGGGGGACAATTCCATCTGCCTCTGCCAAACTTTTGAAGTTCTGTTCTTTCCTCTCACTCAGCTTTCTCAATGGTTGCTGATCAGGTTATATTAAAACGAAGAGTGACTCTGTCATTTGGCCTCAGGAGATGACTGATTTTTGAAACCAATGTGGTTTCTGTGCTGTTTTGCAGCACAACACAAGTGGCATTAAAAAATGGAAAGCATTGCAGTAATATTGATCCATCTCACCCTCCCCTAAAAAATCACTTTTTTCTATGTTTTAGATTACAATCAAACTACCAGCAATAACCTCTGAAAAACTGTCCATTGCTGCTTGGCTCTTCACAATAACTGGGGCTTGTACACTGCAAACCTCTCAGTGCTCAACAGTCAAAGGTTTTGTGCAGCAACTTGAAGTGTCCTCTTGTGAAAACAGCAGCTCTGGTTTTATAAGTAGAGCCCTACCATAATATTGTTTTTACTAGCTCAAGGTTCAATTTCGATACAATAATAAATAACCAAACCCTCTTCAAACAGCTCCTTAAAAATACAGTAGTTTTAAAAAGAAACTGCATAGACAGCAACTCTTCCTGTTTAGGGAAATAACTAAAGGCCATGCAGTCTCTGCCTCCTGTAGATGAGGAAGAGGAGAAAGAGATGACAAGAATCGGTCACTGCTGATGTCCTGAATGATGGAGCTGGCACTCAACATCGTGTAAGTGGCCTGACCTGATCTGTAATGTGTGCATGCTGCTCTCAAGGACGGGGTGCCTGCAGGACTTTCAGGCACTGGCAGTTCATTTTCTGATTCACTGTTTTTAGAAGCTGCATTCCCAGTCTATTTTCCATCTAATTAGTGATAGCTGTGATACTGTTAATATCTTCTGAGACAATGGGGCCAAAATTGTAAACTTCTCTGAGGGTGAGAATAGCACAGTACCTTAAAACCAAAGCCCCTTGGAAAATCAGGAACAGATTCCTGTCATTCTTACACTATGAATTTGACAAATCCCATAATATAAATCATGTTATCCCAGAATGACACTGTCCAAACTCAGTACTCTTCTGTCATCTGAGATAAACTTAAGTAAAATTCTGTGAGCTGGTTTTGGGTTGAGAATTTCCTAGAATCTGACAATGAGCCAGCCCAACTCAGGTACATGTGAGCTGGAGGGCCCCAAGCAGTCTCTTTTCTTAACTAAAATATTCTCATTTCAAGCTTCATTGCAAATCATTAGTAAGTACTGACTTTAGTTTTAGCTGCTGTTTATCTTTAAGAAGCAATGTCTTGAAGCTCCAGTGTACCAACTCCTTCTTTCCACTATGTGTATTGATTTACCAAAGGATATTATGTCGTGCTTTGGAGACTTATTCTCAGAATTTTAGTAAACTGAAATCTGACAGATTACAGGTTTTCAAACTTCAGATTGCGCTTGCAATTAATCCAGGGGATTTCTCTTCATACATTTAAAGAAAGCCACCTGTTGGAACGTGCTCAGTTCCATGAGAAGATATAGTTGTTGAGAGATGGCACCATGATTAAATGAAAAAATAAATATCAGTTCACTCACAAGTCCTTTAATCTTACCCCTATCTGATCAAAAGGCAGTAGTATTTGGGGTTTTTTCTATTAATTTTTGCCTTGAATTACATCACTGTATGCTTGTAGTGCATTTTGGTATACATTCAATAATGTAAATCTGTTATAAAGAACAAACTGCATTTCCTGTTCAACATTTTATTTTGAACATTTTTATTCTTGGGATGCTCTCCTTAACCAAGAAAAGGCATGTACTTGTGTTTTTCTTGGAGAAGTGCACAATGAATCCGTTAGAGCTACTACAGAAGATCATTAAGAATTTGCCATTTGTGTATATGGGAATGATTTTTATTTATTTATAAAGAGAGAGGTAAGAAATACAAGGCAAGGTTATCCAAGAGGAGTGGAAAGATACTAACAGTGTGAGTGAAATCAAGCCTTTTCAAATGTAATTTTTTTTGTTATTATTTCAATTTCAGTGTTGACAAAACTGGCATTGAGTTTATCTCAGAGTGATTTTCTTTCCCTGAGCTTGTGAGTTCATTTTCTTGCATGACATATCCATGGATGGGCAAACTGGATGTCAGCCCAACACCTCAGCAAAGTTAGTCCAGCCCAATCATTGCAGAAATGCTTTATTTTCTCTCTGTTTGCTTATTGGCATTGCCACCCTTGAGTCTCCTCAGAGCTCTCAATGCTCTAACACACGGCAAACTCATCACCTGATGGGTCAGCAATGACCACATCCCCTCTGTCACGTGCAGTCTCCTTGGTCCCATGCTCGAGAAAATGCTTCAAAACTTCTCGTCCTTTCTAAGCAGTAACAGGAAGTATTCATCACTGTGAGAGTCTATTCCGCTGCTGACTCAGAGGAGTCACCGCTGGTTTACAGAAGGAGGTTTACATCAAGTGAGGTTGCTAAGTCATGCAGATCAGAAATAGTTATGTAACAGGCCCCTCTGTTTCTCTGTTCTCTTCCCAGTTCTACAGTGCAACATCCCCATGGTCTGCCTCTCCCTGTAATTCCACTGATATTCATCTCAGGTTTTTACATTTCTTGTCGTTTAGACCACATTTAGGTGTCTCCATGATTCATCTTGTTGTGTATCAGCTAAAGTTTATTCTTCATAGCTCTTTATGCTTAAATTCACGTTCCTTCTTGCATCATTAAAACCAAAAATTATCATTCACCTGTGCAAAGGATCTCGGGGCAGCAATGTAGAAAATAAAAGTGCAACACCTGAAAGTACTGTCAAATAGTTGTACTTAAAGGTTTGGAAACTGGGGTGTTCCTAATGTCATTCACAGTCTTCCTGCTGTCTCCTCATTTATTTTCTCTAGAAATCATGAAATACAGGTGTAAAAATTGCAAATGTAAATCATGGGAGAAAATGATTAAACTTCAGGTGAATTCCAGCATTTCAAATCAAAGGTCATGTAGTTTTAATAGTGCCCTAAAGGCCAGCATCCTACTGCTCCCTTCAATTCCCAGTTATGAATTACCAGGCATGGAAGGATAAACACAGCTGACTTTAAGTTAATTCTTTCCCTAAACTATGTGCCAGCCTTTGATACTTTTGACTTTGAGAGCCTTTCTCTTGATTTTAGATTTTGATACAGGCACAGTTTATTTCAAGAAAAGCAAACAAAACATCCATTTCATAATTTGCTTTATTTCTGCAAACAACACCTTTGTTTTCCCTGCCAGTGCTTGTTCTTGTCCCGTGTGTTCTCTGTAGGTGTCTCTGAGGTTTTGGATCTGTGCTAAAGATGGGATGAGGCTGTGTGACATCCCTGCTCGTTCATTCAAGCTCATATTGGCTTCCCTTTCCACTGCCAAAATTTCACGGATGAGCAATGGCCCTGAGGTGCCTCAAACAGGCAGTAGCTAAAGGCTTCCTGATTCTTCCTGCTGATAATGGCACAATTGCAGGAGTTCAAAATCTGTCATTTTCACTTCAATGTGTAACAGAGGTGAAAGAAATGGGGAACTTCACCCCAGCTGCCTACTGAAATCTAGCTTTAGAAGAGCTATGCTTCCATTACTCAGCTAAGGCTAGGTCATATATAAAAAAATGCCAATTCACCAATTTAGTGGTTAAAATTTGACAGGGACTGACAATAAAAAGATGCTGACCTTTGTTTTCTTATTTTAAGCTCCTCATTGATTTCTTCAAATAATGTCAGGGCCAGTCTCATTATTTTTTTTTTTCCATTCTGTTTGAGAAGAGGGTGTAAAACAAATTCCTCAGGTTGTAAAGAGATTACATTAAAGCCAATATTTTCTCTTTGGTCAGGTGGGTCAGTTCTGGAATCAGTCGTTTGCTTTTGTAAGTGAAAGCCTTTAGAGGAATTTCTACCCCACCCAGCAAGCTAGCACAGCTTTGTTTAATGTTTCGAACCCTGCCTGGCTCCAACAGATAATATCCATATTTATTGATACAGAGGTCTTGTGTGAACATGACCAGAAGTTCTTTGTGCTCTACAATCTCACCCCACTCGTGCTGCAGGAAGCAGCTGACTGACCTTTCCCACCCACCACATCCTTTGGAATTAAGATGTTATCTCCCTGCAACCACTGCCTACACACAAGATGCCACAAGCAAACAGGTGTTTTCAGCAGGCAGGCAGGAAGGGAGAAAAATAAATAAGCCTGAGTCTGCAAGAGAGGAGGAAGGCTGTGACACACTTTATAATATCTTCCACGTCGAATTTTATCCCAGACCTGCAACCAGCAAATCCTGCCTGTCTCAGATCAAATGAAAGGGCTTTTGACTGCTTTAGAGAGCAGGACTAGACAGTTATGTTTAAAACAAATAATAACAAAGAGAGAGGCATTTAACAAAGTCAAGTTTGCCAGCAAGTTTTCCTGTGAATAAATATACCAGTGTTTGCTAGCTTTGCAAAATTATCCAAAGGTCATATTGGCTGTTTCCCAAATTGCAGACAAACCTTTGAGTGCACCAAAGACTTCAGCTGCTGCTGCAGCATCCCACCCTTCTGCTTATGTCCTTTAATGTTTATGTAACCTTAAGTCTGGAGCCAATGAAGAAGGGTTTATATTTTTTCTAAAATTGTAAGCCCATGTTTAAAAACAAAAAAGCCCAGCCCTTCCCCACAAAGAGATCAATTCAAAAACTTCTAAAACAAAGACCTTTAAAACCTCTATCTTGTTTTGGCATGTTAAAAAATAATAAATAAAAAATTCCTAGATTTGTTTGAACTGACTTTCCTCCCATCGGTACTTACACTGATACCATATTTAAAATTATGCAGATGGTATCATTGATTTTGATACTTTTGCTTTAAAACCTGTAAAAATGCTCATACACGTTTAGATACTGTCTGAACAGAGGAGTATCTACATGTTGTAAGAGAAGAAAGGTAAGAATGGTTTCCAGAAACAAAACAAAAAAGCTCAGATGGATTTCCCTTTTCTTCCCCATCTTACAACTAAAGTAACTTTCAAATTATAGTTACTAATTCATGGAAAAGCAGCCAGAGCTACTTTGATTTACCACTGGAATACACACAGTCGAAACCAATTACAGCTAATTACAGAAACCTGCCAAGAGAAGGCTTAAGGGACAGCACCCAGTTTGACAACACCCAGTTTGACAGGAAGGTAGAAAAAAGCATATATAGCCTCTACTAAAAGTTCCATTTATATTTATATCTATATTTGTATATAGATATATAGATATATAGATATATGGCCGTGGAGTTAAATAAACTTGGGCTTTAAATTCACTGCAAACAAACCAAGTAGTTGTGGGGCAGTGAAATCTCCCAGAGGACATCACTTCCCATTTCCAAGTACAAGCTTTAATCCCAGAATCACTACCTGCTTGTTTAAGTTCCCCCTGATGCTTAAACACTTCCCTTCTGTCCTTGCCATCAGCAAAGTCTCTGCTGCTTCAGCACCATCTCAGTGTCTGGGGATGAGCACAGCTCAAACTGCCAAGCAGTGAAAGTACAAGTAAATCTGTACAACACAACTATCCAGAGATGGTTATAAAATAGAGAAATCAGTAAATTCAGAGCAAAAGAAACAACAGTCAGCAGGTCATATTTAAGACACAGGGTAGGAAATTATGATTTCTGTATGATTCCCTGGAATTCCACTTCAGAGCTCTTATCAGTGTACTTGTGAGGAAGCTTCCTGTAGCAAAGCTCTTTCACTCCTGAGGAACTGGGTAAAATCCTTCTGCTTGGCAAGTCTGCATTGACAACAGCTGTGCCCTGTTAGCCGTTCTCTCCTCAAGGTTAATTCTGCCACTGAATTTCTCTAGCAAACTGAACAATACTTGTTGGTCATTGTCGCAGAAGAAATGGCATTTCTGAGTTTTTTTCAGGCTCCCAGAATGAATGAAAGGCAGAGACAGAAACCAGAAAAAATGTTTTAATAAACAGGAAAGAAAATATGTGTGTAACGTGCCACAAACCCAGCTATGTTAGCATTCAAACTGCCTTAAGTTCTGATTAAATCTTGGACAAGATGATTTAAAATAAAAGGAAGAAGTTGATGTTTCAAGCCACCATCTTGGCTTTTTCATGAGATGTCAATATTTCAAAAGTAAGAAAATTATGTTGGGCTCTTCAACCAAAAAAAGCTGCATTTGCCAGAGGGGTACAAAACTTCATTTTGGCAGCAAGTAGTGACATTTTTCTCCCACTTACATAACAAGATTTGTGTATACCTTCAACTACCAGCTTTCTAAATTAATTTCTCCCAGTTAAAGTATTTTTCAGTATTACTGTTCCAGTTCTCCAAGGAATACTCCCAAGACTCTTACTTCTGTTTACAGTCAGAGGCACTAGAATTATATAAGAACTAAATCTGTGTGCAGAATTACTGAGTAGCTTTGGGTTTTGGTTGGCTTTTTTGGGGTTGGTTTTTTTAATAATTTGTCTAAACAAACTACTTTTGTGTACACAGACATGTCAATCTTCTACCCCCCCCTCACCTGCAACTGGGCTGTTGCAAGGGTGGACAGGAAATCAATGTGTGAGATCTGGATATAGATATATAGTTATTTTAATATACATATATTCTTTTCCTCAGCCCAAAATATGAGCATGTGCTCTGCAGGGCTACTCAGCAAGGAAGTGTCCTGTGAGAGGAGAGGGGGAAAAAACCCCAAACCAGTTTTGTTCTAAAAGTATGGTAACATGTTCTTTTTGAAGCTTGAACAGTCAGTCTGGGTTTGTTGCATACATTTGTGCATTCTCAAGCTCTCAGCACTCTTGCAGTGCTGCCTGCCCTGCTCTGCTGTCCCAGCTTCCCTGCAGCACAGAAAGTTGCTCCACAAGCTTCACAGGGAAACACACTCCTCAGCTCTTTTTCATGGTAAACGCCTGATCCAATAATTTTCGGTTTGGGTTTCTGAGCCTATGATATAGAAAGTTCTGCTTTCTTCTCCTCAAATATTGATGTGCAGTCCTTGCACTAAAAGGTGTGGTTAAAACTACTGAGAAGAAGCCTAAATGCAAGATACAATGAACAACTACAGGGAAAATATTCTAGATACAAGCAGGCTTTTCAATGTATCAGGAGAAAGCCATGAGCAGACTGACTGGGAAGGTTCTAACCTAACTCAAACTACAAATGAGACTCATTTGTTAGCAGGAAATGTTAGCAGAGTGCTGGCAGGCCTGCTAATGGCCCCTTCTGGCTTTAAAATGAATAGATACATGTTGGAGTGGGTAACAGCTGGAGGGGAGGAGAAGCCACTAACAGATCTATTTATTGGTACACCTTGGCTGGGTGAGTTTCTGGAAAGTCGCTGTGTAGCACCAGTATTTCATTTTATTAGAGCTCTTGATTTTTTTTTAAGGAGATTTTGCCGTACTTGAATTTTACTCAGAAAAGTTGAAAAACCCCATATGCTCTATTTATTACTGAGTACAATTCCCTCCAAATAAACTCCGGTGGAAAAGGAAAACTTAATTTCTAATTTTTTTCTTCCACTCAGTGGATCTATTTCTAGAGCAAACAGCAATACAAATCAGTCACGTCTAGTGATGAACAGTGGCATTGTGATAAATGTCTAATAACCAATGTCATAATCAGATCTGTATTTTATTTGCTGTGCTAAAATTCTGAGAGATAAGAGGCCTACTTCAAGGTAAAATTTATTCAAATCAGCATACAAAGTGAGTTGGTGCAATGGTTTGGTATACTACCTCATAATCACTTTATAACAGTCTCTAAAACATGATGTGAGCAACTGACTTTGGACTAGCATGGTTTGTAGTCTAGTAATGGATTTGGTAAGACATACAGCAAAAAAAATGAGGGAGGGAAATTTTTTTCCCAAAAAATAAATACTAAAGAGAGAAAAATATGTAGAAGGAGATAGGAAATTATAAATTCTGTCACCAAGACACAAACCTCATGGGTAAATAACAGAATAACAGGAAAAGTCCAGAAAATATTCAGCCTCACATACCACAGAATTTGTGTAGTATTGGTCTTAGGTCAGTGGTTTTTGGTTGAGAGGTCCACATGTCTGTTTGCTACAGTACCTGCATTAGAATGAACATTTATCATATCTAGAAAAGTTTGCTCTGGTTTTCTCTTGCACAACGACTTCAGTTTAATGCTTATGTGGTTTTTGGACTCTTACAGGTAACAACTTTCTTTTCATTGCTAAACAGGAGTAATCCTTTACACGTCCAGCAAGCTAAAAATCATGTAACTTTGGGAGGCTTTGGGGGTGGATAATCATGAGATATGCCCCAGACTTCAGACAGGACTAGGATAGGATAGGATAGGAAAGGACCCTGGCTTTGCCAGGCCAGACTTACAGTAGTGCTGGTGTGAATCATCCGGTTTAACAAAGGAACATTTGTAGAAATAATCAGGTTAGTTTAATTCTGTAATATAAGGACCTAAAAGAAAACTGTGTGCATCCTTAACAGAGAGATGGTCAGTTTGCTTCTAGATACATTCTAGATACATATTCTAAATACATAGCAGGCTTCTTGTAGATTGAAGCCTGCAATGGAAACACTAAATATTTTTGGAGGAAAATGTAGTGAAAATTGTCTGCAAATTTCCCCAAGAAAAAAAATGAAACAGCCTAAAACTTATCTCAAATGTTCCTGTAACTGCACTTCAGCCTTTGAATGTGCTTGCTATAAATAACCATTACAAAACATGCCGGTCTATTTTAAAATAAGATTTGTTGTGAAAGACTCCACTATATTGTAGGTCTTACGTTATGAACCAAAATGTCCCCTGATGCTCGGCGTTGAGCTAGGGAGGGTTTTGATTTACCTAAGGTTTGGTTTGGGGGCTTTATTTAGCTGTGTAGTTGTTGTGTAGGAATGAAGTGCGTCGGTGACGAGGGGCTCCACCTCGGCATGGGGAGACGTTTATTGCCTGAACAGGCTTTGGCGGCACGAAGCGAGCCTGACAGGAGTTTCGGGAGTAAATAAACGGGGGTTAGTGCCCACCTCGGCCTCGAAAGGTAGCTCGATAGGAAGGTACGAAATGCCCCGTTGTTGCTGACGGACCGTCTCCCCAGGCGGCTCCAGAGGCGGCAGCTGGGTCCAGGCCCCGCGGGCTCCCCCCGAGCCGCCCGGCCCGGGCTCCCTCATTCGGGACAGCGCCGGCGGCCGCGCTCCTCGGGCCCGCGGGGCTCCCTCCGGCGCTGCCCGGGCCCCGCGGCCATGGCCGGGCCGTGCGCGGAGCCGCCGCAGCGAGGGGCGGGCAGGGCCGCTACGCCACTTTCGTAGCGCTGGAGGAAATGGCTGCGCATTGGGCAGCGCGGGCTGCGGGGCCGCGTGTGCAGGGCGAGCGCGGCGTAGCCGGCTCTGTGAATAGCGCCGGCGGAGCGGCAGGAGGAGGAGGAGGAGGCGCCGCGGCGGTTTGGTACCGAGCGGAGAGGGAGATGCACACGGCACTCGAGTGAGGTAGCTATAAAACCCCATTTGTTTACATGCCCTCCCCCACAGCCGCCCGGCGCCGCGGAGCGGGTGGCGGCCGGCCCGGGCCGCGCCGGGGCGGGGGGGCGGCGGTGCGGGCGAGGAGCCGCAGCGGGGAGCGAGCGGCGGGAGCGGACGGCAGCGCGCCCGCGATGCGGAGCGGCGAGAGGGGCGCGCGGCGGCGCGGCCGCCTCATCACGTGGCGGCGGGGCGCGAGGCCGCGGG
>VZSR01000028.1:4531183-4556462 GCA_013398615.1 Brachypodius melanocephalos | reverse complement strand
TGCCCGCCCGGCGTGGGCGCTGCGGGGTGTGCGGGGCGGGAGCGGCCCGCGGGGTCCGCCAGGGACCCCCGCAGGACTTGGCGGTATTTGGGGGTAGTGCCGGGGCGGTGGATGGTGAACAAGCCACGCGGTTAAGTCTTGCGGGGCTTACGGTTGGGATTTAACGTTAACAGCTGCGGAAAAATCACTCGGGCTGTAACCTGCACGTAGCCTTAACCAAGGGTAAGGGCGGAAGGGTCAGGAGGCTTTGTCGCTGTACTGTACTGACACAGAAATGATGAGCCGAAAACATTGATTTTCTGTCTTCAACCATCTCTGCTGCCTATGCTGCATCCTTTGGAAATACATACTTAACGTTGAAACTGCGGAATAAAATTGTTCTTTAAATTCTTTAGCTATCTTTGTCGTTTTTGGGCCTCTCTGTAGAAGTGTTTGTGCTTGCTAGCTGTTAAAGCTCTAAGCAAGAATTGGCTGAGTAGAAATTCTTCTGGTTCTAGCACTGTATGTCTGTAAGTAGCATTATGATGTGTTTTTTTTATTAAGGTAGGATCTTGTACCGTAACACCAAGGGAAGCTGTGATAACCTCGAGCCTGATACAGAACTGAGAAATGCACACTGGAAGACGTGGTTAGTTTTCAGACCAGCGGAAGCAGTTGTCATCTAGTTAACAAAAGTAATTCCTGGCATGTTCCAGCGGGTATGTTCTTGTATCCCTTTGGGTAGTAGTAACTCACACAGTGACATAAAAATAGAAAACTTTGTATATTAAAAAGGTATATGAGGTTTTTGAAATTCAGCTTGAACAGAGAATGCACTCTGATTTCCTTCACTGAGTAACATGCTTTGCTTCAGATGTGCAGGGAAATAGGAATGCGGGCTGAGGCACTCTATGCAGCTCCAGAGAGACTAGTGGTTACTCTATAGGCTCATAGTCTGGCATGGTTACGTAAGACAGTAACTGGAAAAAGCTCTGTGGTCCCCAAGAACATTGACCAGTGTCACTATAATTTACCAGCTCAATTCTTGTGCTAAGTTAATGGTTAAAGTAGAATTAGTGGTGGTGTCCTGCAGCATTTTTATTTTAAACTGCTTTTAACTCATACTTCAGAGAAAAAAAGTATGCAGCTGTGCAATCTATTTCTGAAGGAAGGAGAATAGGGCCTAGATAGACAGATAGATAGACTGTTAAGTAATAGTGTGTGTTTGATGAGATTAATGGTGGCAGTTCCATATGGGCATTATGTTTGTGTCCATGGATGGGTGTAGAGGGGTTATACACTGTTTCCTATGTGAAATTGGCAATTTGACTGGATATTGTGGCTACATTAAAAAAAAAAATCCAAAACAATGAGTTTTATTTCAATTAATATTTGTGTAGATCTTTGTGCTTTCCAGGTTGGCATACATAAAACCCAGGTATTAAGTTTGCAGCATATATCCAGTCAGTCATAAAACGTGCACCTACAGCAGAGTTGTGGTTTAAAGTTATTCAAATGTGCTCACAGGCTTTGTCTTAATGGATGTTTTTCCCATTGCAAGAAAAGAATTTAATGAAATTGGATCATCAGGGTAATTCAGACTTGTTCTAAAAAGTTTACTTAATGTGAAAAAGCAGATGCTGACCGTAACTAGTTTGACTTGCACAAGTGAGATAAATACATACATATGGCAAAATTAATATATCCAACATGGCATACGTTTCCTTCCTGGTCTTCACTAAGTCAAGCAACTGTAATTGACTCTTTCTATTTGTAATACATTTTCTGCAAAGCAATGACTGCTTCAAGTGTGAAGAGACTTTTTTAAGTAGTGCCCAGATCATGTGGACTTGTGTATAGTCCTAAAGGAAGTGTGTTTAGGCTTGTTTGCCTTGGCTGTCCAATTTCAGTGTCGTTTGATCATGACTGTGCCTATTGTAAAGACATATTCCTGTCTCTGTCACAGTTTTTACAGAAGGGGAAGTTTGTTTTGAATGTATGATGGGCACTTGATAAATCAGCGATAAAGTAAGCCAGTTTGAGAACATTTACGTGTTTTCATCAGATGGAACTGCTGATTAAAATTACACAAGCTGCTTAAAAGCCAAACTTGGAAGTTCTTGTGTAAGTTACGATTTGATCTTTTACTGTAGTGAAACTTGGTGGAAGGATGGTGGCATCTGTACAAACTGTTGGTCAGCGGGAAGGATGGACAGACATAACTGCATGTGTCAGCAGTGAAAATGGTACCAGAATGAGAAAATCTCATTCCATTTCTTCTCAGTTTGATCATCAGTGATGTCAGAACACTTGGTATTTCATAGCATATTATTTTTTAGGATGTTTGCAGAATTGTCAAATGTATCTTGACTTTTTGTAACACATTTGAAAATGTCAGTAGACGGTCGTTTCAGAGAAGGAAAGTTTAATGACAGCTCTGTTCCTTGGGCAGGTATGCTTTTCACAGGATTGAGCTTTAGGTGCAGGGTGAGTTCTGTGACTACTGAGAATTTATGCCTTTCGGGAAGCAATTTCTATTATAACGTGAAGAAAACCTGTATAATTTCCTGGTTTACTGTGGGAGTCCAACTTAATTTAGGTAGCAATTATTTAAAACAATTTTATCATCTGAAAAGTATTATCTTTGGGGGTGGGCTACTGAAGTTATCTTAAATGAAACTATCTTGCTGATAAGGGCCTGAAGTAACACTTAAGGCAGAAACAATTAAGACTGCTCTTACGTCATTCTTTAATTACAGCTGAGATATTGCTTAAAGTACAGCTAATAAGGTCTGGTAAAGAAATGCATACCAATTAGGCAAAGCTAATAAAACCTTTTTTTCCCTAAATTTCAAAAAGTGATTGAAATGCTGGAAGCCATGTCCTGCCACAGTCCTCTCTCTAAAGGAGAGAAAGGTATGTGCTGTGTCAGTCCCCCTATTCATAGGATTTTAGTGCTGCTGAATCAGTGCCATTGCTCCAGGCTTTTGGGATGTAATTAAAATCCGGGGAGTAAAGAAGTTAAAAGTTGTTTGAAGTCACTTTTGTTACCTCTTGTGATAGTGCGAAGTCTCTACAGGTTTTAATACTCAGAAAGCTGGGAAGCAGCATGAAAGACTTGGAAGATGATGGTTTGCTGATGTCAGTCTCAAAAAGCTTCTGAGAAGAAGGGGGTGATGGAATTCCATGTAGGGTGTTGTACCCGTGCTGGGGGACGTGATTCATTAGACTGGAAGTGTTCTCCTATCGCATTGTGCTGCCTCATCTTCTCTTTCCATTTCCTGGCTGCTTTTTCCATTGCTGCAGAGGAGGAATGACTCAGCTGTTGTCCTTCCTCTCGGACCCAGGAGCTTCATTCTCATCTGGCTGTCACCTTCTCTGTAGCCTCATGAAATTTGTGAGAGAAACCTGCCCGTCTTTATTCTGTGTTGACAGTCACAAGTCAGCATTAAACAAAGTAGCATGTTCATACAAAACGTGGAATATTAACAGCGGACTTAAAAATCTGGAGAGAGTTTCTAGTCTCTTAAGAGGTACAAAAAATTGCATAAGCGTTCAATTTGGTGCTTAAGTGATAAGCACGGTTCTGACTAAGTGTGAATAAGTCTGAATAATAAGTGATAAAGACACAGTTCTGAAGGCACCGAGGTAGCTAAACCAGTCGAGATTTGGGAGAAAGCCTTTGTAATCGTCGCAATTGATGTATAACTGATCATATCTGAAAGTCATCAGTCTATATTGTTAGATAAGATAAAACGCATATGTGAGATAAAATACTCTTCAGGTTAAGAATGTGTGAAAGAAATTTTATGCAGAATTTGCATAAAATTGTAAATACGATAAACAGAGACTTTGTGCAGTGTTTCTGCAGGTAGGTTATAAATGCTTTAGAAATAGTTATCAGTTGCAGCTCCTAGTAAAGACCATTATACTCCAACATGAATTCCACATAGGTGTTGTCACACAGTTTATATATAAAGATGCAGATCTCTAGGTTACCTGACTTGCTCCACATTTATAAATAGCTCTTTAGGGTGTTGATTATTAAAGGACAAAAATAATACCTTGAAATCTCAGAGAAAACTGTAACTGATAAATTATTTACACCTCGTGATTTGATATCATCAATAGTTACTCTTTAACCAGACTAATTGCTGATAAAAGCATGCAGCCATACTGAGATTGGAGCATTAAAGGAAAACAAAAATATATGTAATTTTCAAGGTAGTCTCTTTGTTCAACATGATTCTTTTTGTGGATTTTTTTTAGTAATATCTTTGTTAATACTGCTTTACATTTTAAATAAGATTGAGTATCACTGAATTCCATCTAGAATTGTTCATGATAGCCCTATGTCATTTGTACAGCTGGCAGTTCAATTCCTCTTGCAAAATACCTAGTAATGCCTTACATGAGTGCTCCTGCAAGGGGAGCAGTGAGCCAGGGCTGCTTCTCAGTCCTGCTTCATTCACATCTGGTACAGAGCAGTCCTGAAAAGCTGCTTCAGTCTCAAGTGGAAGATTGCACTCTGTGTTTCACATGATGGTTATGTTACTTCTCAGGGCTCTGTGCAAGTTCTGTAACCATTCCTGTCAAGGAAAGCTGCTTTGCACCGGGGCTCCACCACCCTGACAAGCACTCTCGTTCCATGAAATGCAAACAGTACCATATAGGCCACACAGATTGTCTGGTGCTGTTTGCAGAATACAGAAGCATTTGTTTGTGCTGACCTGAACATTCATCTCTAGAAGACAGTATCTCAGGCTAAAAGTACAATTTCAAATTGTGGTAGCATACATGAAAACTTAAGAAATGCTACTTGATTGCAGTCCAAATAATGCAGTTGCATAAATTTTATGCTAAATATAAAATACTCCTATTTATTTGGTGTCTGCTACAATACAAAAACAGGATAGATTTCCATCCTTTCTGTCCTGAACTGTGCTTTGAGGCGATTGTCCAGCAGAGGTATTGCATTATATTAACAGGGTACACTTGCTCCCAGACCATACACTCAGTAAGTAAATACACAGTAGCTGCAGCAGGATGTATATACAAAATTTTGCTTTTCATTGTAGTATGCCCATAACTAGTTATTCTTTCACTGAGTTGCTGTTTTCCTGCTCTAGATAAGAGATTGAGTTTTGTAACGTGTGTAGTTTAAATTTATGCATCTGTGTCTGGCAGAGTGTGAGTCCCAGAAGTTCATTTTTGGTGGCTTTAGGCAAAAATTCTTATGCTGGCTTTTGCTAAAAACATACTATGTATATTCAGTAGTAGGGAAAGGAACGTGAGGGGTAAATGCTGACTCCTAAAAGAACAGATGAAGATGAGATGCTTTAATAACAATGCAGCAAGTATAGCAAATTGTTATTGTTTCCCTCATATCAAGCTTTCTGATTCAAATTAATTGCCATAAACAGATGAGTGATGTAAAATACTCTCCCAGTCTTTGAAGATGATACTTTGCCTTGTATTGTACTGCTGTTGAGTTCTTAAAAAAGGAATAAAGTTGAAAAGGACACATTGCTACTTATTTGTGGAAAATCATAAGAGTTTCTATAAATAAACTAATTTACTAGAATTTTCTCCATTACTGTAGCTTAATAGTTAACAGTAAATCAGCAAAGACAAAGGATTAATTATGTTTTATAAACAAAATATTCTCAGAGTGAAACACCTAGAAGAGTACATTTTTTTACACATAAAAGGAGCATATAGCAACAATGGGAAAACTCCACATTTTTTGCTGAGTTTTGCCCATATCCTATGAAGAGTGTCATACAGGAATTCCTTGTATTCAATCAAGCAGTGATTGAATAGTAGTGAAATACCAAAATGATGCCTCACGTGCTCTGCAGGTTTTTATTCTGGACATGCAGTTACAGTTTGCATCAGTTTTACTTCCCTTGACAATAAGCAATGTCAGACCCTTAACATTTCTGCCTCACATATTACCAGTATTATGGTGCTTCCTTGCCCCTCTTCTGTCTCTAATCTTGCACTAAGAGTAATATTGGGTACTACATTTTATAATAAGATGATTATTAAACACTACATTTTCATTATTTCACTTCCAACTTGTGTCCCTTCTGAGTTAATACCTTGCTAAGAAAGGTTTATAGTTCATGGTGAGTGATTTTTGAAGCCATTTTTTGTCAGTTTGAGTTTGAGTGGTTTCCTCCATCACCACACAAACCTGTAATGAGTAGCCAGCTCAGATCTTTCAGCATAATCTTGGTTAAAATAAATGATGGCTGGGAAATGGCATGAATTTTATTGAGGTCTCACCTGGAATGTGGACAGGACGCTAACTGGTTCAACTGGGCATTTTCTTGGTGGCTTTGCCTGTTGAAATTTGTACAACTATTTTATGTCCTGTGTCAGACTGGTTAAGTGCTACTTCTGAATCTGCCAAGATGTCTTCACAGACTTTTTTGTCTCCCACAATTACTGAACAAAGACACATTTGGGAGCTCACTAATCCAAGATGTCACTGGTTCCAGTAGCTGCCTGCTATCCAAGAGTAGTGCTCCTGGTTTGTTTTCTTGACTAAGTTTGCTGAGAAGAATTTGAGTGGCATGTTGGCAGAGCACCTTATAAAGTCTGTGATATTGGTTCATTAACTAAATCTCTTATTGAAGAATACAGATTTTAGTCAATAGTATAAAATTTGAAACCTCTTCTAGGAATGGCCTTCACAATCAAGCACTAATTTGTGATAGCAGATGTAAGAGAAGTATGCTTTAGTCTCATGTTTAAGTGGACTTCCATAATTGACAGCTTTTCTAAATTTATTTTTCTGATTTTTTCAAGTGAGAGAAGTCATGGGCTTAGCAGTAAGCATGCATAATTTCTCTTTGGATTGTAGCAGTGATGGACAGAGGTTTATTATATTGATATAGGTATTAAACACTGATCAAAGAAATGCTTTAAATGCCTTCTGATATACCACAAGTACTACAATGTAGTGCAGGGATGAAATAGTTACAGTGGTGTAAGCTATAAGAACAATAAAAGTACTGCAACTGGTTTTTAACACTTTGTTAGAAATATTGTTATATTCTGTTTTGAGGGGAAAGTTGGAGAAATTATTCTCAAATGGCTTTCAATAGGAAATATGTTTTAGCGTTATTTGAGTGCATTGTGAGGTGGCCAATTGTTTTATTTGTGCTCTCTCAAAATATTTTCTTAGATTGCAGATCAACAAGATCAGTAACTGATGTTCTCACCCAAAGCTGGGTGGCTCTTTTTTTGTGTGAACTGTGGTGTTTGTGCAGCTGCACAATGAGCCAGATAGGAAAAAGTAATCTGTCATGAAAATACTTTTTTTTTTTTTCCTAGGCTGTTTTTCAGCAGAATATAGTTGTACAGCTGCACAGTGATCAGCAAACAAATGTGCTGGTATCCAAAAATGGTTTTGTGGGAATGGGAATGAGAGAGTGAAGTAGTGGGGGAGGGCAGCACTGCTGCTTTAAGTGCAACACCATCTTAAAATACTTGCAGAACTTCAGCCTTGGTTCTAACCAAAACAACTTGCTTACTTTCAGAAGGTAAATAAAATATTAAAATGCAGCTGTAACTGGTTCATCTTTTCAAGCATTTCAATCTTACAAGCGCTGGTTGGTATCTTAATAGGATCCAATTGAACAGTATATTCAATACAGAATATTGGCACGAAAGCAAATTAGCTCTGTTACAAATTAATGTGCATTGATAGGTGTTTCATGGACTACATCCAATTTATATATGAAAGACTGCAAATTAATTCTTGGTGAGCAGAACTTACAGAACTTCCAAGTATTCTGAAGTTTTTCTATTCTTTTGAGCTCTGAGAAGGATCCTGTATTCAGCAATTTCTTACAAATAATTGACCCTCTGAAGAAGGCTGACCAGTTTTTTATGTTCAGAATAAATGCTCCTTTCTGGATAACTGAGCTGGTAGATTGCTACCGTATTAGTGCAAGATCATTTTATTATGCTTGGAACTTGGCTTTTCAAATACTTCACAGTTCAGATTTTTAAGAAGTATTCATGGTGTGTTCAGTTATGCATAAATGCCTTCTGTCTTATCTGGTATTAACTTAGCAAATAGGGCTTGGATCAATTAGTTAATGGTCTGTTCTTACCAAGTGCCCCTCCTACTGGGCTATAGGTTTTCAAATGAATGAGTTTTACTGAAATCCACAAACCTGTTTCACTGAAATTGAAGAAGGAAGAAAATACAGGAGATGGGTGAGAACTAAAGTTAGAAATGGTTAATTTTAACTTTATTGATCTGTAGCATGTTTTCCTGTTTCCATTAGCAGAGGTGAATGTCAGTTTAAGACTGATAAAAACAGGTTATTATTTAGTTAAAATGGGTTTATGGCTTTTTAAAAATGTCTTTCAGTAACAGCAATATATTAATTTCACATTAGGGTTTTTTTTAAATAATTTACCTTAAAAGTGTGCTAGATTAATAGGATTTTGTATTGTAGTATTCGTTAAAAATCTGAAATTTTAAAAATGTAGAGTAGGTGCATTTGGATTTTCAGATTCTGGCCCTTTTTTTTGAACCAAATATTTGTATGAAGTGTTGCACAGTTCAGGATGTGGGGGAAGCTGCATACAACTCTCCTGCATGTGTATTGGAGCAAATACCTGCAATATAAAAAAGAAGATAAATTTCCAGGACTTGTAAGAAAAACTGTCTTTATGTAGTCAATAATTATTTCAAGAAATATTTCTATTTTTAAGAAATTGGCATTTCTCAAAGAGCTGTTACTCTGAGAAGTTCTTAATAGAAATGAATTATCCAAGTGCTGAACTTGCACTGCTTCACAGGGAGAATGCCTTAGCTTGGTAAGAATATTGCTTTGTCCTTATTTTTAGCACCTCCTGTCTCTCTGGGCTCTCTCTTGCCTTAGCTGGAGCCTGTGCTTGGTGTGGAACTCGTAGCTGCCCATGAAATCTTGCTAAGGCACTTTACTCTCTGTGGCATTTAAGCTCAGTAACTTAGAGGAGTCCAAGATGTTTTTTTGTAGATGAGCAGAACATTCTTCAGAGAAAGCAAGGATAAGAAATTTGAACAACAAAGAAGTGAAACCGAAATTACTTGGGAAGGAGCGTGGGAAGGGAAGAAATCAGTGCATTAATGTTATAAATATTTCAGGTTATTAAAACTGTTGGGAGTAGACAAGAAAAAGGGTTGGGGGAAGAAAGTCGGGCACTTAAAATGTTCCAGTCAGCATTGTACACTGAAAAAATGCTGTACTACATGGGCTGCAAATGCTGGAATAACAGATGTGGCTTTCATTTGAGTTTGAATTTTGTATGACCACATTATTTGAATCCAAGTTTGTTGTTTTAAGTAAAGCCTAACTCTTGAACTAGTTTTCTAGTCTCAGTGAAACAGTTGGTGATAAATTAACAAAGACGTGCCCACAAATCATGTTCATATTCTAGGCTTGAAGACATAAAGTGCTATATAAGAACAGTTGAAATAGTAAGCACTGTGGATATATTTTAGAAATCCAAAGGAAATTGAATGAAAAAAAGAGATTTTGAAAAGAAACAAAACCAAACCCAATTCTGATCACGGGTGCCTTTGCTTAAGTAGCTGAAACACCCCAGGCAGACTGTGGTTTGCTGAGTTTTCCATGCAGAGGAGGCAGCCGTGCTTATGCACTGCCTGGGTGCCTTCACCTGCAGCCTCTGTATGTGTGGATGCTCAATAAGTTCTCAATTTGCTGGGAATGATCTCCTGCACTGCTGTGTGGGGAGGGGATGGGGTGCTCTGGGCAGCATTTTGTGCCTCTCTGAAATGCCCTCTGGTGGGACACACTTCATCTTTGCCCCTGCAAATGCACACGTTCTAATTTGGGAGCTTGGCTTGGGGTGGGCTTGTCCCGCTGCCTGAGGTGTCAGGAAGGACTGTGCTTGTTCTTCTTGCAGCTCAGGGAAGTACAGCAGGTGCTCTTATTGCAACTGTGCCCTTTACGGGTGCTGCAGTTTCTTACCGACCCACAGCTTGGAGCTGTTCTCCCTCCTGTCTGCCTGGGATTGTGTTCTGCCCCTCAGGAGCTGTGGAGGAGAGGAGGGGAGGCAGCCGGGAATCAGAGGAGTGAGCAGAATTAGGCAACGGCTGACAGCAGAATAGGCAGAATCTTTTTCAGCTTTGGTGTAGCCTTGTCCTCAGGCTGCCCTTGCATATTCTCTTGAGGGGATTTGAGAGTCTTAATGTTCCTATAATGAGGTCAGCTATATACAATTTTGTGCCACTGAAGTGTATAGAACTTGGACTTCAGCTTTCCAGTATTACACACAAAGGAGTACTGCCTGACAGGTTGACAGCTATTTACAGTTGTCTAGAGAATAGTGAAGCTTGTTTAAAAAGAAAGAATTAATGCTTTCTGATTGTTCTTTTGGAAACTTTTTATTATGGGTATATTTGGGTTTTAAGTATTTTTTCTGTAACAAGATTTGCAATGAAAGATACAGAATATTATACAATAGAAGATCAAAAATAATGTGCTAGGGTTATTACTGTTTGAACTGAAAAAGACAAGTAATTGATTTTGAAACTGGTCTGATATAGCTCAGCTCTTGTTTTTCAGCAGTGAAGCACAGTCATAGGTTACAAACTATTTTAACCATTAGGCCATGGAGAAAAGGTACCATTCAAAGCTAAATACCACAATTAGGGATGCATGACTAAAGTTTCCAAGTAATGTATTAGTAGTATTGTATGAGACAGTCACATGGAAAAGATCATGAGGTTGTGAAAAGGATTATGAGCATGCTTTAGTCATGAATTTCCTGGTAGAGATATTTTAGTCTGGATCATGCTTGTTTAAATGAAAATAATTTAACTTTGCTTGTTCTGATTGTATTACCATTATGTGGAAAAGGGGGAGAAAAGGTATCTTACCTACAAAATTAGCATTGCATACTATATATATTAATATATGAAATTAATATTTCAGTAAATTTTGGTGATGAACTTACTATACTGAACTACTTGAAAAAGTTGATCACAGCCCTGAAATCAGCATAATAATTCTTATTCTTTCATAGCTTGTGTTTCATCAAGATTTTAAATATTATAGGTTATCATAAGTATAGATGCCTCTGAAAATATGCACAAAAATACTCTGATATGACTGACTGTAAATGTTGTTAATCTTTTTTTTTCTCATCAGCTCCTGTAAGTCTGGTTTGTAAAACTGCATCTCTAAAATACAGTCTGTCTTACTGTTGTATAAGGAAAGTACATTAATATGATTTCTGCAGTTAAAGTACTGCAATTGCTATTCTTTTATTGCCAATATCTAAAAAGTTTTGCGAGTGATTCAGTTGGCATAAGTACCAAACTGATACACCATATAAATTGACATTGAGATTGCTTTTACAGCTAAGTGCTTCCCTTTGTGTTTCTTGTAGGAAGCAGAGATGAAGGTACACATGCACACAAAATTTTGCATCATTTGTTTGCTGACATTTATTTTTCATCAGTGCAATCATTGCCATGGAGATGGACATAACAGTGGTCCCAAAAAGGATCGTGTACACGACCATAATGACTATCAGATCTCAAATGAATCATACTTCCAGAATGGAGGAACAGAATCTATGCCCAGTAAATTTTCAACGTTGGAAGCAGAAAATGAACAAAAATACTACATTGAAAAGATTTTTGATCGCTACGGTGAAAATGGAAGATTATCTTTTTTTGGCCTGGAAAAATTGTTAATAAGCCTTGGTTTGGGAGAGGTAAAAATAGTGATGATAAATCATGATGATATTGGCCATGATCATGTTTCTCACTTGTATGCTTTGGAAGTACAGGAAGGAAAGCATTTTCATACTCATAACCATGCTCACAGCCACTCAGATTCAGAAAACCAGACCACCGTTGGTGCGTCTGCAAAGAGAAATCATAAATGTGACACCGAGAGGGAGGCGGCGGTGCCCTCAGTGAAGGAGGATGGCAAACACGTCCATAACCAGAGCCGCCGCCACCACCACCACCACGCGCGCCCGCACCAGCACGAGCACAACGGCACGCGGCACTCGCGCAACGATCCCGTCAGCCACGGCGAGCACACGGAGCAGAGCCACGAGCCCTCCACGGAGACAAACACCACGCAGGATCAGCCAGAGCGCAAACAGCGCAAGCAGAAGAAGAAGCAGAAGAAGATCAGCGAGACGTCGGGAGACACCACGTGGGATTACGCCCCGGAGCACGATCCCGGCGATCAGTACGAGCACAACCGCGTTCACAAACACGACCATGTCCACGACGCCTCCCACTTGCACGTGCACCACCACGAGCACAGCGGTGACCGCTCTGCCAGCCACGGGCACCAGGACGGCAGCCTCGGCACCGCCAGCGGGCACCGCCACACCAGCAAGAGAGAGGCCTCGCACAAGCAGATCAGCGTGAGGAAACACGCTCTGCCGGCAGCACGCGGTCACAAGGATCACAGCGAAGACGAGCACAGACATGAGGAGGTGAGGATGAAATGCAGGGCTGGTAAGTGGACTTTCAGTGCTGTCACATAATAATTGAAAGTGCCTAACCCACAAATAATAAATAGAGGCACGTGTGGGACCATTGTGTAATAGAAATAAGCGGAGTGACAGTATTAGAGGTCACTGCCACAGTTCTCAGCTTACTTTGAGGTGTGATTTCTGTGTGCCCATCACCCATTTTTTCTCAGAGACCTATTGTCATGCCTGTTTATCTGTGTCAGCTTTCTGAGATACCCCGCTTACAGGTGAGGTTTTTCCCTTTCCAATATTCCACAATAGTGCCACAACACACACCTTCCTTGGGCTTCTTTCTGAATCTGAGGTCATTAACATTTTTGGAAACTGCAGAGACACTCTTTTCTGAAATACCTGCCTCTTTTCAGCACGTTTCTGGTATCTTGGTCCTAAGAGATTAGGAAGCAATTGCAGGTGTAGCTTCAGTAGCACTTGTGCTCCGTGGAAGCTCTTCTGTTTTGTCCTTCAGCATCCATTATTTCTGCCAGCACCATAAATTACTTCCCCTTGCAGTTAACTACAGATGCAGGATGTTGTAAAGTCATAATTTTAAGCTGGAAGGACAGAGGGAGTCCCGAGTTCAAAGTTTCAAACTGTATTAAAAAGTAAAATTCAAAACACAAAAGGTTGGTAGGTAAACAGAAGTGTTGAAAAACCTATTTTGGATTTACATTTTTCCACTCTTCACCTGTTGCTCTTTCTTCATTGCTTGTACTGTGTAAAAATATGGAAACTGCTTTTCACAGACATTTATCAAAAGTTACATAGGTGTTGGGAGACTTGGGTTTGTAATGCAGATGTTTTTACTGTTTCTTTCTCTCATAAACCACTTATATCAGTTTAAGACATGTTTTAGCACTGGTGGAACATTTGTGCCAGTTTCTGCTTTGTTTGTGTTCTCAAATAATATCCTGCATTTTCTATAAGTGAAAATAAATGCTTTTATATTAAATTTGTTTGTACAATTTGCTTGCAGTGCTTGAATGCTACACAGCTGCTACGGTACTATGGTCTGGAATCCAGCTCTCTGATATCTCCTGAGCTCTTCGTGTACATGTGTCCTGCTCTGCTCTACCAGATTGAGAGAAGGCTTTGTATTGTACATTATGATGAGCTGGAAGATCTTGCAAGAAATAAAAATGCATCACTTGAGAATAAAGATAAAACAGGTGCATCAGGTATGTGTCCTTTTTTTCTTAGTGGGACTGAGGTGGTCCATATGTTTATCTCAGAGTTGGAAAGTTGCAGTGTTACTTTGGCACTAAATTTCTTAATAAAATCGACCTGGACCTGTTAATTCAGGAATAGAGAACAACACTTCCATCACAGTTCATTCACTGGAAAATAAGATTTTAGGTCTTAACTATTTTTATATTTTAGCAGTGATACAGGTCTGTGGAATTGACATGCAGAATTTTTGGTGATCTTATCAAATAGGCATAAGCAAGTACCAGAACATTTAAATTGCCATTTCTGACACTTCCCTTTTCTGACTATTTTTCTCTACACGAGAAGTGTTCCGTCAAAATCCTCTGTTGCCAGTTTTAATTTTTTTGTGTGTGCCTTGAGTAAAACTGAGTAGACTTCTTATCACCATAGTTCTAAGTTAAAGTATTTTTACTACTGCTAAAGCAGTTGCTTTAAGGGCAGAATCCATTGTTGTGATTTCATGACTAAATTTACTTTTTAAATGCATGTTTGCCACTGCTATCTTTCATAAATCATAATGGAACTGTTGATTTTTACTTGCATTAAAACATTAAAAATCTAAAAACACTCTATTGTGAGAATAAAAGTATTGGTAATGTGAATATTGATTAGTACATAGGTGCGTGTTAGCATCATTAGAAATAAAGCTTGAAATAACTGTTCTCATAGATGGTGATAAGTGTTGGGAAGAATGCATTGCTGGTAATCTTTCTTAACAATTGCAGAGTCATTAAAATAATTCTTATAGATAAATCTCCTCTAGTGACACATCTGCTGTCTTGTTAGCTGTTCAGAGACTGCTGTAAAGCAGATCCAATGGGTGTTTTGTACAACAGCAAATTGCTTTGTGGTGTGGTCTCAGTGTAGTAAGAGCTGACCCCTGCCTTATTACCAAGAGCATTGCTAGAGCAGCTCTAAGCATATTCTGCCAATTAAAATGTTAAAACCCTATACAAAACTGTCATGTTGCACATGCTTTGAACTAGTTTAATTAGGAAGCTTCTGCAGATGAGTGCTTCTTTTTAAAAGATTTCATTTTGTTTCTCTGTAATGAGAAAGGGAATTCATTAATAACTCAGCTTAAAGACCTTCACCATTTTAAGAGACTTAATTTGCAAAATTAGTGAAGCTTATTGTGAATGTTTAACATGTTTTATGGCATCTGATACCTTGAGTATAAATACCACTTTTACCAGTTGTAAAAATGTGGGTTCCAGCTCATTGATTTGGCTCTCAAACAGTAACCTGCAGGTCAGCTTGATTAGATAATAATAAATCATTCTTCATAACAATTTCTGTGTTCTCTTATATTAATTATAGCAAGATTTCAGTTGATATAATAATAATTGTTGCTTCTTAAGGAAGCGAATCAAAAAATATCAGATCCTAATGGGAGTACGAGGACTGTGGGAGGTGTAGGGCAAATGTCAGTCATAGAATAACTTAACCTATAGGTTATAGGACTGTACTGAAATGAAAGCATGTGTCCACCTGAGCTAATAGAAACATTTTTAGATAGAAGTACTTACCAGAGTTAGAAGGATGCGGTCACTTTTAAACACAAGCTTTCTGTGGTTTACTTTAGTTTTAGTTAAAGCTTTCAAACAATCTTAACAGGCCTGTGTTGCTTCTGTCCATTGATACCAACCTGTGAGGTTGGCATTACCTCTGCTACCATAGAACTGAGCTTTCACAGTGTACCTGCTGGAAGAGGGGCCATTGTCACCACTGAGGCCCCTAAACAACTGAAAAGGAAGGGCACACCCTGCTATGAATGAAGCCAATAGAAGTGACACAAGTAAACAAGGGAGCATTTTGTTTAAAGATGGAGATGGCTCGGAGCTGTTGATAGGAGTGTCTCAGATCAGATAGAAGTTGTAATTCTGCCTGTGCAGATGCCAGTGCTCCCTGGAGCTCGATCCGAGAGGGGCACAGATTCCATATTCTAATCTCATGCGCCTTATCTTAATCATGATGCCGTGTTTAGGTCCTGTATCATCCATAGGAGAATTCCAACCCCTCAGAGGTGTATCTGCCAAACCTGCTGTGATAGATGAAACTTAAGCCTTTCCATTTTTCTCCATGTAAGGCTGTTGGTCGTCTAACCTGGCACTTAACACTGGAGTGTGTCCAGCTTGGGGGCAGTGTCCTGCCCAGTGGCTGTGTCATTTTTATCTGGGCTGCATGTGCATGCATGCTTGATTGAGCATTGAGGGCCAGCTCCATGTATGCTGGGTTTTCAGCAGAGCCTGTCAGTCCAGGGTACATGGCTGAAGTGCTCTGGGATCAGTCAGGGTTGTGGCAGTATTTTGGTCATCAGAGTCCTGCCTCAACTTTAGACCTACTTTTGTATTCCTGTTTTCCATCCTCAGTTTTTCAGTTCCTCATCTGACTGCAGACGTTGCCTTACCATCAATTCTCTTTTTCTCTGGTCTCAGTAGTCATGTCTGTCAGTGCACAGCTCAGACTGGCTAAGGCTTTTTCAGTCATCTTCTCCCAGTGGATGAGGTCTCGTAGCCCTTGAATTTCAGTTGGATTGTTTCCTTTTATGCAGTGTTGTGGAATGACAGCCACAGACTTAGTAAGAATGAATATCCCAAATAAAATTGAAAGCAGCAGATATTGTGAGCTTTGGTGTTGAACCAGACCGAGCCTGCAGCAGCCACACTTCTGTTGGCAAAGCCGTATAAATCTGCTCCACGGTGGGTTTGGTACGGACAGAATTCTTTGGGTGTTTCTCCCTGATGTTGACACTGAGCAGCTTCAACATATTTGTTCCTCATTTCTTCTCCTCCCACCCATACCCTGCCCCATTTTCCAAGATGTTTTCCCCTACTTGTGGACCCTCACAGATGCAAGGAAAGTCAGACTGTGCTCTGAAATGTGGACATGTTAGTGATTCTGAGTCAGGAGTTGTAACTTACATTGAAGTTGGCAAATTGTGGTAGACACTTTTGATTAAAAGTGGAGCTAGGAAAACCCTGTGGAAGAAAATCAAAGCCTTTCTGCTAAAACGTAAAGAAAATACTTTATTAGAATGAGTTGCTGACTGAAAGAGCCATGTCTCTGTTCATAGGATCTGTACCTTCTGTAATTCCTTCTTTGCAATGTCATGTGGAAATTTTCACATCTTCCCTCATTAACAGGAATATGTTGGGTATACCACATCCCCTTAACACTTCCTCTAATGGCAAGAGTAGAGATTCTCAGAAAAAAATAAATGCTGTTACTTGGTGGTAGCAAATTGCTTTCAGCCTTTCAAGCTCTTACAGTAGCATTTGATTTTAGAGTTCCTCTGCCAAAGGTTGAGTCTTCTCATGAATGAGTGTATGTTTCAAAGCACCACGTGAAATACATAGTGCCAAACTAAACATGTGAGTCCAAACAGGGAGAAATACAGAATCCAGAAAAAATTTGCATCAGAACCATATAAAAAATAACTGTTATATACACATCAGTGCTTGTAGAGCCCTAGGAAATTATGTAGCAGAGATGGTTTTGTTTCAGTATGAAACTTTGCTTTTTGTTTCATGAAGGGCTACAAAGCTAAGCCTGGAACTAACAATCAGGAAGAATTTTTGGGCTCTTTTTAGCTAATTGTCTTTGGATGTCTCACTATATTATACTGTGTTGTGAATAAGCCTGTGTATTTTTGGTTTTGCTGTGGACTTCAGTACTGCCTTTGTATTTTTCAACACCTTTTGAATGAACAATCACATAACCTAGGTTAAAGGAAAGTCATCTTCTTAAGAAATAGTTGAAAGTCATTAATCAGCCTTAAAAGTTTTCCAGGTGTTGTTCTGATAACCTTTCTGTGTTCATTTCTTCCCACAGCCTGGTTTTGTGGTATCATCTCTATCACCGTCATTAGCCTGCTTTCCTTGCTAGGTGTGATCTTGGTTCCCATCATTAACCAATGGTGCTTCAAATTTCTTCTAACTTTCTTGGTAGCTCTGGCTGTAGGAACAATGAGTGGAGATGCACTGCTCCACCTCTTGCCACATGTAAGTATGGTCTCCTTACCTTTTATTCTTAATTGTAAATGAGTCTAGAATTTTTGAGGAATTGTTTGATAGGTCAATAAAGAAATGTTCAGTGATGCACCTGTAGAGTGACTTGACTGTGAGGGACACCAACACTGCTGGAGACTTTCTGCTGAAAGAGAGGAAGGAAATGTGTTTCTCTAAAAAAAAGGTGGGGAAAAGTAGTTGTGTACTCATTGTTGAACTGATGTCACACTATTGTAAAACACTCATGAGCCCAACAAGAGTATTTTAAAATTAGCAGTATTGCTGTCTCTTATTTACTGATAGCTGTGTATCAGTACCACCTAAAAGTATTTCCTGGGGATTAATCTGCCTGGTTACTAGATTTGAGGGAGAAAGTAACCTCTAATGTACTGAATCAAGCAATTGCCCAGGGAAGGTAAGAAGCTTTTAATTAATGATGGTGTACTGTAATTCATAAAAGGGGAAATGTTGCCTAAAATTTTGTTACCTCAGTTGTTTAGTACAAAGACTAATATTTACATGTTTTCTTTGTACAATTCTAATACACGTTTTTGGTCATGGTTTTAGGGTTTTTTAAAGATCATATTTCAGATCAGAATTTAGACTGTAATCGACTGTAATAGTTAAAAAGGTCATAAGGCTTGATTGCTAATGGGAGTGTAAGAATGGTAATTCCTTGTGATGTTTCTGAGTGTTAGTCTCATCTTCAGCACTGTGAGAGAAAAGCTGAAGCTACATTATCTACCCCTTCAAAAAAAACCCAAAATTCCCAGAGGAACTTTTTTTACTGATGAGGGTAATGAACAGTCCATTGAAAAACTTCTGTGGCAAAATGTGTTGCTGTGAGGCAAACCCAAGGAACAGTGGGGGTTCATGTTATTTTCTGTGGCCCAGTGCCATTTCAGTGTCCTGGTTGCACCAGTGGTGTCACTGTTGTCTCTCTCCAGTCCCACGGAGGCCACAACCACAGCCACCACCATGGCCAAGGCCACGTGCACGAGCACAGGCGCTCCCACCGGCACGGCCACGCGCACGCCGCGCACGCCGAGGGCTTCCTGGAGGAAAATGACCCCGTGCTCAAAGGGCTCTTGGCACTCGGAGGCATTTATGTTCTCTTCATCATCGAGCACTGTATAAGAATGTACAAACATTACAATAAACAAAAGGTAGGTGCTGAAATGGTTTGCTGTTGAAAAATGCATTACCTAAAGCTACCTTGTGAGTGCTGAGGAGTTGTGTTTACTCTGTGAACCAGTGCTGCTGCTGCTCTGTGTTCTGTCTGATGTTACGTGAGGGATCCCTTCCTAAAGAAACTGCCTTTTTCAACAAGTTTGGGAAAACACTGTAGAACTGTGATGGAGGAAGCTGCAGCTTTCTGGCCACTATATTTGGAGGCAGATCTAATTAAAAGAGTTTGCAGCTCTTCCTCTAAAGCTTCTTGGGTTTTTTTTGCAAAAACAGGAGAAAGCATTATGTAAGAAAGATCTGGTTATAGAGCCAGCAATGTCAGACAATTGACAAGCAATTTAGCAGCTTGCTCTTACCTGAAAATGCCAGTGTAACAGAGGTATCCAGGTTTTCCACATCAGAAAAATGCTAAAATTTTCATACCTCTTGCTTTCTATAAATTGCCATTCAAATTTTAACTTGTTTCTGAAAAAAAATACTAGATTTTTAGTGCTGGAGGCATTCTGTATTTATGATGGGGGTATAATAGGAGAGCAAGTACTCTGTGAGTGTGCATGGAAATTCAGTTTTAGCCTTTGCCTTTGTCATTCAGCACTGAGGAGAAAATTTTTTTGGTGAAACTCCAACTTGCTTCTCCCAAAATGACTGAAAACTTTTCAGCTTCTCTGTTTTCATATCAGACTTGTTGTCTGAGCTGGATAGGCAGCAAAAGATTTTCTGTGTTAGAGGAGGCATTTTTTAGATCTTCTGATAAAAGGATGAAAACTGTTAACATCGGTTGTATCTTCTTTGAGATTTATTAAATAATTAAATCCCCTGGGCTGCTTCGGCAAATCCTTGGGGTTTGCTGTATGGGCTGCAGATAGAAAAAAGCTTGCTGCTTTCTTAAAGGGAATTACAAGGAAGTTGCAGAAATATGAGTCAAAAAAATAAAGTTCCTGTTACTGCCATCAATGTCCTTTTACAAACCAGACATTACCCGTTCTCTGTTGCAGAGTAAGCAGAAATGGTGCAAAAAAAACCAGACTGAAGAATCTCCAATTGGAAGGAAAGTTTCTGATCACAAATTAAATAACAGACCAGATGCTGACTGGCTTCAGCTGAAACCCCTTGCAGGTAGGCAGTTACTGTCAGAATTCTCTGATTGGGAGATCCAAAGCAGGAGCAGGTTACTGGGGCATGGTGTGTAGCATGTAACCTCTTGTACAGTTTTGCTGCTATTATGCAAATCATTGTTAATAAGACTTAATAGGCTTTTCCCTATTAAATCATACTTAATTTTGTTTTCCTTAGATCTGAGAGCACTCTGAATATGTCCTAATACGCCATAGAGATGGTTCTCAGACTTCTGAAGCAGTCATGTTTTGGGTGGCTGTGGGTCTTTGTTTGTTTGTTTGTTTTCAGTGTGTGTTTTGTGCCTGAGTAGCTCAGCCCTGGCAAAAATTAGATCAAAAATGAACACCCACACAACGAATGGGGATATCTGTTCCACTTTGAAGATTCCAGCATCTGACCAGTTACAGATAAACAAAATCTGTTTCTTTCCATAAATACAACCGAGTATCCTGAGTGTTCCTCAAGTATCCAAAACAACTTCTGCACACTGTTCTTCATGACAGCCTGTGAATGCTCATGCTGTGTACCTAGAAGAAATACTCTATCCCTCTTCTCACAGGGGGAGAGAAAGGCAAAGGCTTTGCTTCCTAACCTTCCAATTCTGTTGCCTGAATGGCTGCAGAATTAATTTGTTGATGAAGAACCTGTACAAATTCATATTTGTACAAATTAGGTTTAGTTAATTCGATTGGTTTGTAGAAGGGAGAGTTAGGACTACAGCCTTTTCCACTCAAAGAATCTCAGATGGGATTTGGGGCACTGACACAGAACATGGGAAGTCTTTCAGCAGTGCAGGGGTTGGAACATACACTTGAAATGTCTGCATGACAGTGAAGCTGAGCTGTGACCTGTATGGGCATGTGCAGGCAGAGCCAGGTGAGGTTTCCTGAGCCATTCAGATCCCATCTACAGCTCTAAGACATTATCATCATCCTAGCAACTCTCCTTTGCCAGTGTTGAACCATAAACTTTGTCGGTAGCAAAATAACAGGCACGAGTGTAGGCTGGGCTAAAACTGCCTTTGAGTGCTATGGATGCAGTGCTTCTGCCTTGTGGTGGAGACTTCTTTATACTGTACATGCAAATTTATGAAAAAATGCCTCAATGACAGATTTTGGTTTTGGATTGAATGCTGACAACAAAGTTACTAGACTGAGATGTGTTAAGATACTTGTTTGGCTTTCCCAGAGCAGTTAACCCTTAGCTCAGGGGTGCAGTGGTTGCTGGTTAAACAGGAATTGACTCAGTGTCTCTCCCAACTGGTTCGATGCAGGAGCAGACGACTCGGTTTTGTCTGAAGATCGGCTGAATGAAACTGAACTGACTGACTTGGATGGGCAGCTGGAGCCCCCTGCCAAAAACTACCTGTCTGTAGAAGAGGAGAACAACCTGCGCCACTCTCACAACGACGTCTCCCACGCCGCCCAAGAGCACGAGCTGCACGATTCCGAGTATGACAGCCATGGCGAAGATAAAATGATAGCTAGAAAACACAGTCACCACTGGCATCACAAACATTCCCATCATTCCCATGGCCACTGTCATTCTGGAAAAGACCTGAAAGATACTGGGATAGCTAATATTGCTTGGATGGTAATTATGGGAGATGGCATTCACAACTTTAGTGATGGCTTAGCAATCGGTAAGCAAAAGCACTGAGTGTTTCTCAACAGTTTCTCCTTACCTTTAGTAACTCTGCTAATATTTGACTTATCAGTGATCACAGGTAAGGCTTCCAGTTAGCACCTGTGGTTACTGCCATTGTCGTCTCCTGCAGAGCAGAAATTAAAAGGCTGCCAACTGTAATAGTTTCGCTTTTGTTAATATTCTGTGCTATTTCCACTAAAATTGTTGTACCGGTAGCAGTGACAGTCACAATCTCTGCCAAGGAGAGATTGGTGCAGGCAAACCTTGGGATTTATGGAGCACAGTAACCCACGTTTCTTGTTTGGGTCTCAGTTGCCTTAGAATTACAAATAAATACCTTTCAGTCTTATTTAGAATGATATTTACTAACAATAATAGTAATACTATTTCTGTTATTGTTAATACATAGAATTACACACTACTTGGAAATAAAAATGCACTGTGAGTCAGGTTACAGAAATAATATTCTAAAAGTATTACTTATGATCATTTAAATTTTGCTTAAGCAAAATACTATTTTGGCTCATGGTCAGTATAGATTTATTTTTAGCCAAGTGCAGAAGAAATTGAAGTACTAAACAGATTTTATTATATTTATTAAATCAACTTGGAGTCACACAGTGCTCTAAATGCAATTTGAATTGCAAAGTGTATTAATTTGGATATACAAGTCAGTGTGATGGTGAGAGGACTGAAGTGCACACTTCTGATTTTTCACTAAGGTAGCTGCTTAAGAGTACACAGGGTTCTGAACTAAGGGCAGAAGGGGCACCCACATTTAGAAGGATGGGGGATAAGCATTTATCAGGGTCTCTAGTTAACAATGGAATCTGCTACAGTTCCTCCACTTTCTTCTGACAAGTTCTAGAGAAACTAAACTCCTTAAAAATTAACTTGTTGCTTCATTTTCACATTAAACAGGTAAGACATTTACACAATGGCTTCTAAGGCAAAAAACAATTGCCACACCTTCTGTTAAGAACTTCACAGTATTGAAACTCCATTTCTAAATATTCCTAGGTCAAGCCCAAACAGCTGAATATGTGGTAAAATGTAGATTTTAGAAAAGCATGCTCATCTTTTTAATATATCAAGCTATGAGGAATCCAGAGGAAAGTTAAATTTCCCCTCTGTTTTCAGATTGTGTTTTTCTCTTTCTGCTTCATGCTGCCTGTTTTGACTGCTCACTGCAGGCTCTTTTAGTGCTTTTCTCTGCTACAGTACAGAAATGTAATACCAGTTTTCTCATCTCAGAATTATTTAAGGTATAAACTTAAAGTTGATTGAATTCAGTTAGCTTATGCAAAAGTACTGAAAGATATTTATGGCAGTGTTTTTATCCTTATTATTTTCCAGGTCTGACTTGCTAATATTGTTCATATGTACTCTAAAAATAAATAGAAAGGAGCTAGAGAGGTTATGGGTTAAATATTAGTTTGGATTTCCAAGCTGGAAAGGAGAGAGCCAAACTCTTGCTCATATGCATTCCTAACTGCCCTCATGTACTTGAGGGTTCCTAAAAGTGTAAAAGTGGTGCTACTTATTAGCTTCTTGTCTTTTTGTCTCATTTTTGGCCAGTTATGTTCTCCTCTCCAGGGTTTGTCTTTCAGATAAATAAGTAATAAAGCATGCAGTAGTAATGCACATCCAGGGTGCTTCCAGTATTTCCCATTTATGTACAGACAGGACACAGACATACTGAAAAATACTAGTGTGCATTCTAACAGAAGGGTGTCAGCTCTGCAAAGTCAATTGATTTTCTGACCTGAAAATAGTGAAATATCACTTTAATTTTTTTTCTTTTTTTTTTTTTCTAGGAGCAGCTTTTAGTGCTGGACTGACAGGGGGAATTAGTACATCTATAGCAGTATTTTGTCACGAGCTTCCCCATGAATTAGGTAACTAAGTGTAGAAACTCTGTACTCCATCTGTACAAAATCCTTATCTAAAAGCTGTTGTGATACTGTGATAAGCACAATGCAGTGCAGAAGCTGCAGAGGTGACCAGAACTTCAGAGGGTGAGGGAGAAATACTGCTCCAGAGTAGGTACTGCTACAGGTTTATATTGGTAGTATGTAGTTACAGCACTTCTGTGAAGCTTCCTAAACATGTTTAAAAACTGTTCTTAGGAGCATACATTTTACATAACTCTGCATTTTATAGAGTTTCACACTACTCTGTGTGGCATTGTCTTACACAAAGTTAAGTCACATAAGTAAACTCAAGTTTATGTAAGTAAAATTCCATGTGGGGATCTTCAGAAGAGGCTTTGTTCCAATCGTGGCCAAGTTCAGCAGGTGTGGCCATTCGGGGTAAAGCCTGTAAGCACTGTTGCCAGTTCCATTGATTCTTCCACCCTAATTGAAGCATTTGGAGTTAGCTAACCATGATGAAACCTGTTGTTTTCACATTGCATGAAAGTTTACTGCACGCTGAGAGTTCAAAAAGAGCAGCCAGAGAGAGGAGGAATGTTCTGGTTTTCACAACTGATGTGAAGTTGTGCTAGACTTCAGCATTCCCAGCTTGCTCACTTGAAGAGCTGCTGGCTCTGATCAAAAGTGAGGTAAAACAACTACTTCAAAAACCTTAGAGGTGATGAGGGGAAGCATTTCATAGAGGCAGCTCCTGAGCTGTAGGTAAATCATGGGCACAGGTGGGAAATAATGGAGCAGATGTTCATGGTTTGACACCTGTGCTATACAATCATTAGTTGAATGAAGCTGCTGCAGCATAGAAGGGATTGCAATGAGAATTACAGTGCTTAGAACTTACAGCATAGAATGATAAGGGGTGAGTAGTTTATACCTATTTTTTGATTTTTTTTTAAAGTTTGGTATGTTTTGATTCTAAGTTTTGATTCTAGATTAGGCAAATAATTTGAGGCAGGTGTGACATAAGAATATTATGTTAATTGCCCTCATGTCATCTTGCACTTCTCACAATCACAAGAATTCAGTTTGAATGGAGTAAAACTATTAGAGCTAATTACAAGACCGAAGTCTAGATTTTTTATAGAATATCTACTTTCAGCACCTAATTTAGCAGAACTGTCCTGAATTCAGAATAAAACACATTAACCTGGCATGTCTTCAACCAGAAAACTGATTCAATGTAGATGTGAAGTCATTCTTTGTGAATGTAACTCTCCCTAGTGCTCAAATTCAAATTCGTTGTCACCTTCTGTGGGGACAAATGCCTCAGTATCCTCTTCCTGGATTTGCATAAAGAGGTGTGTGTAGCCAAGAGGAATTTGCCCAGGTATTGATCTAAACTAAGGCTCTGGTTTTATGTGCCATGAAGAGCTTCTGAGAAAGATGAGTGTGTGCACACAGGTGTATTCTCTGTGAGAAGAGCAGACCCAGACTCATCCATTGACCCTTCACAATTAATCACTGCTCCCTTTCTGACAATCAGCATGATGAACGGGCACCTTTTCAATCATATTTTAATCAAGGGATGGCTGTGCAGAAGTACAGTTCTTCCAAAGTGGTCAGTCCTGTGGCTCAGTCTGCCTCTGAGCCCCTGCAGTGTGGGAAATAGTAAAGGTAAGAAGGATTTAGAAGCTGTGAAAGCAGGCCTCAGAAACAGAAAGAGCAGAG